>WSXT02000023.1:918468-930492 GCA_011762715.2 Neuroterus valhalla
TACTATATAAGAAAGACGTTTTGCAAATTTGTTGCCCTGTGAGATTCTTTTAGCTAACTCAAATTTCATAATCGAATTGATAATAGCCCAAACCTACAAAAAGAAACATTATCTTCATTTTTTCAAAAAAAAGGTTTTATTACATTTTATTTGCTTTCCCTCATTTATCTGACTTGAAACAGTGAATTTCAGAAAAAAATATAGTTTTTATTCTAGGGCAGGGAGTTTCGGTTTAGAAGTATAATTTCACTTGGAACAGGGAATTTTCTACATGGAACGGGAAATTTTAAAACAAATTATAATTCAGATTAAGGAAAGAAGAATTTTTGAAAATCGTCCCTTTAATTCCCCCTCTCCCCTCTTCTTAAATCTTTTTCAAATAAAGAAAGTAATTTAAGCAGTCTTCATAAAATAGAACTAGTATTCCAAAGAAGAAATATTTCTGAATTATGCTAGGAAACTTGTTTACATTGTTCATTGAAAATTCATCCTTTTTTAGTTAAAAAATCAACAATCGGTTTTAAATTTAAACTTGTTTTATGAAAATCAATTCATTTTTTTCTTTAGTTAAAATTCAAGTATTAGGTTGAACATTGATTCTTGAATTTACAAATTAAACTATTTCTTTGGGAATTTATGAATCTACGTCATGAAAAATTTGGCTTTTTGTAGAAAATTATTCTCTATGATTAAAAATTCATCTTTTTGCTAGAACTATATCTATTCCCGTTGAAGATTCATCATTAATACCTGAAAGTTTATCAATTTGATAGAATTTGATGGAATGGTTTATCGAAAACCATACGGCCTAATCACAGTGCTATTATACTTATATTATTATTCTTAGAAAAACTGTAACTAAAGGTCATTGCCCGTACACTGTTCAATAAATAAATGAATAAAATCAATTTATTCAACTGAAAATTTAACTGTTTCATTTTTAGTGGAAAATTGATCAATTCGAGTTCAAAATTAGACAATTTGTCTTTTCGAATTGAGAATTCAATTATTTCGTTGAAACTTCACATATTTTGTTGAAAAATGAACTTTTTGGTAGAAAATGAGTTTTTTCCGAAGGTAATATTCTTATTTGAAAAATCTTCTTTAAGATTAATAATTCAAGTTATACAGTTAAACATGTTCCATCTTAGTCGAACATTCATCTAGTTGATACTCTTAATGTTTGGTTTGAAATTAATTTTTTGAGCCAACAATGTCACTATTTCATTTTTTTTTTAATTTCTATTTGTATGGATCAAATTGGAACCGTTTTGTTGAAAATTGTATTTTTTGGTTGAAAAATCAACTTTTTTCAAAAATTGAACTATTCTATAGTTAAATGTTTATCCTTTCAGCTAAAAATCCGTCTTTCTGGATTAAAACTCAATTACTTCAGTTAAAAATTTACAATTTCATTTAATTTTTCATCATTTTGTGTAAAAACGTAATAATTTGTTTGAAGGTTAGTTTTTTTTGTTTAATGAAGGTTGGCTTCTTTTGCTGAAAATCAGTTTTTTTATAAGTATTTTTATAAACTGAAAACTTAACTTATTCCAATTGAAAATTCCATAGATTAAGATAAATATTTATAAATCCAGTCAAATTTTTAGTGGAAAATTGATCGATTCGAGTTCAAAATTAGACAATTTGTCTTTTTAAATTAAAAATTTAATGATTCCGTTGAAACTTCACATATTTTGTTGAAAAATTGACTTTTTGGTATAAAATGATTTTTTTTCGGAAGGTAATATTCTCATTCAAAACCTCTTCTTTAAGGTTAACAATTCAAGTTATACAGTTAAACATGTTTCATTCATCAAAAATTAATTTCATGAAATTAATTTTTTGAGCCAAAAATGTCACTTTTTCGTATTCCGTTTTTGTTTGAAAAATTATTTTTTTTCAAAAACTGAACTCATCATTTGTGTAAAAATGTAATAATTTGTTTGAAGGTTAGTTTTTTTATAAGTATTTTTTTTTTTGCACTGGAAACTTAACTTATTCCAATTGAAAATTCCATAGATTAAGATGAATATTTATTTATCTAGTTAAACATCCATTTTTTCAATTAAAAATTTGAGTATTCAAATTTTTGTTGACAATTTACCTTTACAGTAAAAGTTATTCAAGCTGTTTGAGCTGTTCTTAGAAAATTAATCTTTCTATTCGGAAATTAATCTTCTTGTTTGAATATTATTCACCATCATGATTAAAAATTGGAGAGCTCCAGTTAAATATTGATCTTTTTTGTTCAAAATTTTTCTTTTTGGTTTGAAAATTAATGGTTCTGGTTCCAGATTCATAATGTTATTTGAAAATTCATCACATTCTTTGAAAAATGAACTATTTTGTTGGAAATCCGTTTCCTTTGTTATCGTAAATTGATTGTTTTCAATTGATGTTTAACTGTTCCTATTTTTGTAAAAAAAAATTGATTTTTTTTTCGAAACTGATTGATTATAGGCATTTTTTGATCTGTTGTGTTAAATGATGTTAAGAATGAACGTCATGAATGGAAATCAATGTTTCTGTTTTGCGACAAATATAAATATGTTACTTCTAGTACCGGAAAAATGGAAAAACTTAATCGTGAAGAACCGGGAAATGACCGAGAATTTGAAATCGTCCGCTGAATCGCCACCCTGGAATTACAAATCGCTAAAAAAGAGAATAAGAAAAGTTTTTGATGATTTCGTTATTTTTCAATCTAAATTCACATCCATTCAAATCCGGGACATGCGAGACGCAGCTCACGTTTGCGGGACGTAAGGATACGTAGTAGGATCAGTCTTTAAGATATTAAAAGGGGGACCTCTATTGAACAATTCACGAACTCTTGTTGGGACAATCAGAAATATATTATCCTTAATGATCGTAGGCGGAATCGTAGGAATGAGAGAAGGCGATGGATCGACCCGCGTGCTCGTAGAACAGGTTATACATACTTACACGCTTCGAAAGTCATTGACTCAATTCCAGCACTTGGTACTCTACGAACACGATATCATTTGCGTTTAATAACTTCTCAGGTACGTCTGTACAACAAACGTAATCGTGTCGTTCCGATCGAAACAAATCAATATTTACTACACTATTTACTACACGATGTTTGTCGCCACTCCTAGAGTCATAGATTATATCCTCCCTTTAGCAGTCACGCGAATTCTTTCTCTTCGGCAGTGGGTTAGTTAGGGTAAGATGTTTAAAATGTCAGAGAGTGTTCGAGAGACACTCTCAAGAGACGATATATTAGGACACTATAAGAATCTACGAGTAAAGCTATTCGTTTCACAAAGTTTGTATCCCGAACAAAGCTTCCTCGCTTCTCCAGATGCGCGGTGTATTTATCGTGCTTCATTGAGGGGTAGGTCGTGTCTATAGGGTAATTAGAGGGCGTGAAGAGTTGTGGCTCACTATCTGAAAACCCTTGGTTCCTCATCCTCAGAAAGTGCCTCGTTATGTATAAGGACTCTTAGAGTTTACCTTTTCAAAAGCACATTAAGAGCGAGACGATAAACTGACTTGAAATTAATGTTATTCGCGATGATAATATACTAATATCTTCTCACCAAGGTTCTCACTCGGCCGCCGCTTTGTGGTTTTTCTTTCAATATTTTCTGACAGCTATAACTCTTCCCTGTGTCTTGAATACCTTTCCTTCCCTCGTTAATCCTCCCACGCTTCAATCTTTTAGGCATACATTTTCCTGAATTGTTAGATCGTGTGGTGATTAAATGCTGGATTGTTCTTCAAGAGTTATGTTAAAGATTAGTTTGTTTAAGTTATTCTTCATCATTTAAGAACTTTCTCACACTTAATATATATTATAAATATGCGCACTTTTATCAGTATGCTCATGCGTGAAGTGATAAGAAAGTTGTTGAACCGGTTGGGTGATATTACAATTGGCTGTTACTTCATTGATAGAGTAAATATATCCAACATCGGGGAAGTAAAATTAGATTAGTACCTATATCCTAGGGCTGCCAACCGTCCCGGATTGCGCGGGACAGTCCCGTATTTATAGGTCCTGTCCCGCGAAACGTCCCGCAAACGTGAGCTGCGTCCCGCATGTCCGGGATTTTAATGGATGCGAATTTAAATTGAAAAATAACGGAATCATCAAAAATTTTCCTAATTCTCTTTTTCAGCGATTTGTATTTCCAAGGTGGCGATTCAGCGGACGATTTCAAATTCCCGGTCATGTCCCGGTCATTTCCCGATTCTTCACGGTCAAGTTTTTCAATTTTCCCGGTCAACTAGAAGTAACATATTTATATTTGTCGCAAAACACAAACTTTGATTTTTATTCATGACGTTCATTCTAAACATCCTTCAACACAACAGATCAAAAATTACCTAATAAATCGGTTTTAAAAAGAAAACTAAAATTTCCAAAAATAAAAATCAATTTAACAAAAATTGGAACACTTAAACTTACAATTGAAAACAATCAATTTACGATAACAAAAAAACGGATTTCCAACAAAATAGTTTATTTTTCAAACAATGTGACGAATTTTCAAATAACATTATAAATCTGTAATCAGAACCGTTAATTTTCATATCAAGAAGAAAAATTTTTAACAAAAAAGGTCAATATTTAACTGGAGTTCTCCAATTTCTAACCATGAAGGTGAATATTCAAACAAGAAGATTAATTTTCAAATAGAAAGAATATTTTTCTAAGAACGAATTCGTTAGTTTAACAAAACAGTTTCAAAACCAAACATAAGAGTTTTCAACAGCTAGATTAACTTTTACTGTAAAGATAAATTGTCAACGAAAATTTGAATACTCAAATTTTTGATTGAAACAATGGATGTTTAACTAGATAAATAAATATTTATCTTAATCCATGGAATTTTCAATTGGAATAAGTTAAGTTTTCAGTTTAAAAAAATACTTATAAAAAAACTAACTTCCAACAAAAGAAGCCAACTTTCAACAAACAAAAAAACTAACCTACATACAAATTGATACATTTTTACAAAAAAATAATGAAAAATTAAATAAAATTGTAAATCTTTACCTGAATCTGTTGAGTTTTAAACAAGAAAGACGAATTTTTAATAGAAATGATGAACATCTCATTAGAACAGTTCAAATTTTGACAAAAAATTGATTTTTCAACCCAAAAATACCATTTTTAACAAAACGGTTTAAACTTGATATGTACAAATAGAAATTTTTGAACAAAAATGGAATAATGACATTTTTGTCTCAAAAAATGAATTTCAAACCAAGCATTAGGAGTATCAACTAGATGAATGTTCGACTAAAATGAAACATCTTTAACAAAATATGTGAAGTATCAACGGAATAATTGAACTTTCAATTCAAAAAGACAAATTGTCGCCGAATTGTCTAATTTTGAACTTGAACTGATCAATTTCCCACTAAAAATGAAACAGTTGAATTTTCAATTGAATAAATTGATTTTCTATCAAATTGATGAACTTTCAGGTATAATGATGAATCTTCAACGGGATTAGATATATTTTTATCAAAAAGATGATTTTTTAACCACAGAGATGAATTTTCAACATAAAAATCTATTTTTCAACAAAATATGTCAAGCTTCAACGAAATCATTGAATTTTCCATTCAAAAAGACAAATTGTCGCCGAATTGTCTTATTTTGAACTTGAACTGATCAATTTTCCACTAAAAATGAAACAGTTAAATTTTCAGTTGAATAAATTGATTTTCTATCAAATTGATGAACTTTCAGATATAATGATGAATCTTCAACGAGAATAGATATATTTTTAGCAAAAACATGAATTTTTAACCATACAGATCAATTTTCTACAAAAAAAAACCCTTTTTTCAACAAAATATGTGAAGTTCCGACGAAATGATTGAATTTTCAATTCAAAAAGACAAATCGTCGCCGAATTGTCTAATTTTGGACTCGAACTGATCCATTTTCCACTAAAAATGAAACAGTTGATTTTTCAGTTGAATAAATTGATTTTCTATCAAATTGACGAACTTTCAGGTATAATGATCAATATTCAACGGGAATAGATAAATGTCTAGCAAAAAGATGATTTAACCACAGAGATGAATTTTCTACAAAAAAATCTATTCTTCAACAAAATATGTCAGGTTTCAACGAAATAATTAAATTTTCAATTCAAAAAGACAAATCGTCGCCGAATGGTCTAATTTTGAACTCGAACTGATCAATTTTCCACTAAAAATGAAACAGTAATTTTAAACTTGAACTGATCAATTTTCCACTAAAAATGAAAAATTCAAATTCTCAGTTGAATAAAATTGATTGAAATATTTCTTCTTCGGAATACTACTTCTACTCTAAAAATTTCTTAAATTACTTTCTTTATTTAAAATTAAGAAGAGGGGACTTTAAAATTTTGAATTAATGGAAATATTTTCAAAAATTCTTTTTTTCTTAATCCGAATTTTAATTTGTTTGAAAATTTCCCGTTCCATGTAGAATATTCCCTGTTCCAAGTGAAATCATACTCTCAAACTGAAACTCCCTGCTCTAAAATAAAAACTATGATTTTTTTCTGAAATTCACTGTTTCAAGTCTCAGATAAGTGAGGAAAAGCAAATAAAATGTGAGAGAAACATTTTTTTGAAAAAATGAAGATAGTAATTCTTTCTGTAGGTTTGGGCTATTATCAATTCGATTATCAGATTTGAGTCAGCTAAAAGATTCTAACAGAGCAACAAATTTTCAAAACGTCTTTCTTATCATGGAAAGAATATAAATTCTTCCTCTCATATTTTGAGAATCAGATGAAAGGAACGTTACATTCTCCAAATCAAATGATAAGATCTCTTTTTTATTCATAAAAAGAAAGCGGTCATTTCTCGTATTTTTTCGGTAGGATTTTTAATAGTCTAGGTTAAGTCAAGTGAATTCCCGGTTTCGAAATAAATTTCCGCTCATTTCCCGGTCAAGTCGAAACCCTGATTTCGCGCCTGGGAGGCTAAGTAAAAGAATGACGCTGCTACAAACTGAAGATCTAAAAAAGAAATAGAAGAAGGTCCTTTCGTATAGGCTATGCTTGACAATTTGGGATGTATTCCTTCGCGAAGTGTTCCTCTTTGCGGAAGGTGGCACCACTTGATAAACCAAAATTCCCTCAATATAGTGATCGCAGAAGAGGAACAGAAAATACGTGATCGCAAAGAGTAGAAAAGAACGAAGATTGGAAAAGAGCAGAGAAGAAAAGACTAAAGAGTAGAAAAAAAAGCTTCAGAGCTTCAGACTCTAGAAAGCGAGAAAAGCTCAAGATATAGAGGAAGGAAGATGAAAGGAGCAAGGAATGAAGAGAGATAGAAAAAAGATAGATGAAGGGTAAGAGAAGAAAACGAAGACGAGCCGACTGATGAGACAGAACCAGCTGAGTGAGAGAAGAGGATGAATATATGTAGAAGGGAGACAGAAGAGAGTAGAGACCTCGCAAACCCGTGATTATATATCTATGGATGAAGTGTGTTATGGGAGTTCCGGCGAGAGGGACCGAGTCAACACTGAAAACAGCTGACTACCGGAATTCGGGTTCCGGAGGGGTGAATCTAACGGGGAAGGCACTTGAACCCCAATTGGAGGACTCCCATTATATTCATGTACCCACCGATTTTACACGCACTTGACTCCATTCTAACATACATTCGTTTAACTTGTCCCCATCCACGTAGGATTCGCTTCTACCTCACTTGCGCGGGAATCTGAGGTGCAAGCAATGAAAGAATACGCACTAAGGCGTGACCGAATGAAAATGCATTATTCTCTTATCGCCGCTGTGCTTTTGCTCCACCGACCGTCTCTGATTCTTCGACAAGATAAAGAGCCTTAAACTGAATTCAGTACGAGCAGGTGTGTCTAGGACGGCGAAAAGGATAGTAATGGGATCTGGTTCTTGAAAGCTAAAGAATGGGATGAATTATGTTGGGTCCTCTGATGAAATTTAGAGTTTTACCGAATTGGTGTCTAGAGCTGCTATCTATCGGAAAGGTGCTGAACCTCTAGGGTTCTCAATCATCTATTTTGAGGACATTAGTCATTGGGAAGGTATTATTTATCAAAATGAGTGATGAATACGATACCATCAGGATCGTATTAAATTATTATTAGCACAAGTGTTGTCTATAAAAATTAGCGTCTACTATAGCTGATAACAAATTAAATCTTCTGTGAGGAAGAATAATATCCTTTAGTTATAAGATTCTTTTCTGAATATGTTGCAGAATGCTTCTAAGTACTTAACATACAGGTGTACCTAACATACCTAAAATACTCTAATATCATCAAGGAGATATACCTAGCTGTCGAACTCTTTCCCCAGCAAGCAATAACTCTTTAGACATCTGGAAAATAACTTTTTTGTTCAGGTGAAGAAAAATTATCTCCCTTGAGTTCAAGAATCGCGTTCCGACGAACTATTAGCACAGAATTGATGTATCGTTCGGCACGTCGAAGTTAGTTATTGCCTGATACGCGAGGTCCATTCATTCATTCGAGGTGAACATTTTTTGAGTGGGACTCGCCAATAAATTTTCTATACAACAGACGTGTGATATTTCAAACGCTTCGCGAATAGCGCAGTGACAAAATCACCACCGTCATCGTCTGGTAGTGAATTTTCACCAGGAATCTGTTCAGATATTTTTGTGTTCAATCAAGTATCTTCAGTCTGAAAAATCTCCCTGGACCAATCTCTGAATCCAAGTACCTCTAAGCTTTAGAGCTACTTGGATGTGTAGACTAGGCAATTCCTGTACTTGGATAACAAGTATCTACTCAGAGAGCATGTAAACATTTCCGCACATTCAAGATAAAAAATCTATAGGGATAGATCCCTGAATGGAACATACAAGCGTGAACGCAAACTCGCCTTCCCGACCACGTGCTCTCCCCTAAACGTCGCACTGCTATATTTCATCCCGGCTGTTATGATAATCGGCGCGCTTATGAATGTAAACTCACCTGCTATAGCCATCCAGGGGTAGAAGGTATGGTTGGCGGCGGGTTGTTGATGTAGTTGTGTGGCCACCGGTTGACTCGCGGCCGAGTTGAGGCTGCAGGTGTTCCAGGAGGATGTGAGGGACCTCGAGGATCCGTTGTTCCCAGGACTCGAAGCTGGATCACCACCAACAAGGCCACCATAGCTGCCAACCCTTGTACCTTCTGGGGTACATGCGGAAGGTCGAACAACCGAATTGGACTGGCTGTTTGCTGCCGAGGTCGCCGACTGCCAAACGTCCTTGACCGCTGCGGCTGCCATAACAGCAGCATAACCATTCTGATGTGCAGCGGCCTGCTCCTGTTGTTTGCAGTCTTTTGATGCTGAAGAGGAATATGATGAAGTTGTGTGACCGGTGGCTTCAGGTGTGGAGGAATATAGTTTGCATGCTGTTGCAACACTGGCATCATAGGGTGAGTCCTGTGGGGGCCTTGTATTGGTACCGCTACCAGGATGAATCCCAAGGGACGAGGTTGTGTGATGATGATGTTGGCTTGAAGCGTAGGGTGACATTCCGAGTCCGAGAGGGAAACTCCGGTAGGCTGCTGTTGCTGGATCGTGATGTTGACCCGCTGCTCCTGCCTGGTGGTGATGGCTCCCGTAGAAGCCACCCGCACTTTGCTCGAAGTAAGAGTTCATTATTCCTGGTATCTTGGATCACTTGCACTAAAACACCACTCTGGAAAACAAGTGTCGGGTAGGATCGTACGCGGCTAGCCGGGTCCTGCTAGTCCGTGCCGAAGGGGGTTTTAATGAATAACTTGACCGATTCACTTCACCTGTTCCCGAAGAACGCAAAAGATCAAACCGGGAATACCCGCTAAGGAGGCGCTAAGGACCAAGGATGGTAGCAGGTACCAGAGTAAGATGGGACGGCGAAGGTGCATTAAACCGTTTGAGAGGCCATAAAAGTCATCGGTGGGACCAGTGTCAATGTCAATAGACCGATGGAGCGTAATTCATAATGGGACTCATGGCTCGGGTTTATGGCCTTGTTATGTTATGGTTACCGCGAACAGTTGGGAGGACTGGCACTCTGAACCGATGATCATTAAACTGTTACGACGCAATAAACCGGGTAATAAGACGAGCTATAAAACTGCTTTGGGTCTCCCGTGCGACGTGGTGGCCGGTCGGCACGCGACCCGACCTCCTTCAAGCACCTAAACACGACCCTACTATCGGCAAGCGCCTCTTTAGGGTCGTTTCCTAGGATCTCCGTTCTGCACTGCACTTGCACTCGTGGATATGTGAATCGCTTATGACTGGGCAGTACGGACGTACGAAAGGGATCGTAACGAACCACGGTATGCCAGTGCGGTGGTCCACGGCACACTACTGCTTTTCTCGCGCCCCGTGTGTACCGCCACTCTGTACGATCGTCAGTCCATCCGACCAACTCTTGTTCACTCGCTCTCTCCCACTCTGTCTTTCTCTTTCTCCATCTCTCTTTCACCGGCACCCTCGCTCACGCGCGCTCCCCCTCTCTCTCACTCTCTCGCTCTGTTTCACTCACTCTTCCTCTGAGATCCAACCAAGAGAACACCACTCAATGCCCTCTTTGTTTCTCTCTTTACTCCTCTTCCTGCGATAGCCGTCTTCTCACTCTCACTCCCACTCTCCATTCTCCCCCTTGTCTTCTCTCTCTTTCTCTCGTTCTCTCCACACACGCAAACGAAATGTATTCCTCCCTCTCTCATCGAACTAGTCCTGTCTTCCTTGCACTCGTGCCCTTTCCACCTCCTCTCTTCCTCACGGTTGTCATTCCCTCTCTCTCCATTTCAGCGCCCCCTGTAGTGCGCTCTAGTAACTCAACGACGTGCCGCTGGATTAAAATCGTACCCGCACGCCGTGCCGTGAGCAGATAAGACGGTGGAAGCGAGGGGAAGAAGGACAGAATGAGAGGAAGGGGGAAGAAGGAAAACTCTGGAGAGAGATGAAAAACAGGGGGATTGAATGTGTTGAAGTGAAATGGGGGACAAGGGAGCTCGTTTCGAAGAAGGGAGATCGCGAAGCGTCGTCGGGGAAGATACGGGGTGTCAAGGGGGAGGTTATGCTTAAGGACCAATCAGAATTGAATTCGTCATGAGTACCGCGCCGCTACGCTCGAGTATTCCTACGCGAGGTGAAAGTAGTTCCAGAATAGAACGACGCCCATAGTGCGAGAAGCCCCGCCCCGCCTGGCTCCCACTACTAACAAAGCGCGCGGAACCACGGCATGCCACGCGTGTCACGACGTGGTGCCCGGTTCGGGCACGAGCATCGCCACCTTTGAGTTTCAACGGGAACTAACCGCGCAGACCCATTTCGACGTCCAAACGACCAACATCGCCGGTACCATCTCGCAGAAGTGATGCCATTAGCGGATTATATCGTCATCATCATCGACGTCTTGACGATACTCTGCCGAAATGGCCGAAACGATAGGAGGGGAAAGATTCTGGTAGGGGGATTTTGAGCATGAATGAAAAGAGAATCGAACGCGAAAATAATCGTGGAGAGATAACCGGTCGCGATCTCTCGCTTTCGAGACTGACTGCTGACGACGCACGATGGTAACGTTATCGTAAACGGTTTTACGAGCCCTTTCGAGCTTTACGGTCCAATTAGACGGTCATACAATTAAAAGATCGTAAAAGTGAGCGAACTGCCTCCGCTAGCGCACGCCGCTGTATCGGAGAGTTTATTGGGATGTAAATGTCGTTGGATTATCGCCCCCGCGGTTCGCACCTCGTAAATTATTCTATAACGAGCCGAGTAGTGCCCGTCATAAGCTGCTCCCGACCGGTCGGCCATTTCCCCGCTCTCCTGTTCGCCATTACGAATGTTTTGCGAATATTATACACCTGCTGGACAATAAGAAACGACCCTTCCGGCTACCTCTTTTCGGAGGCGAGATATTTCACTTTTGGGAGGTGCATCAGCTTGACCGTTCCTTGCACGGCGAGATTTTTATATTAAAATACAATATGCTACTAGAAGATATTTTATCATGTTGTATGCGAACGCTGGACCG
>WSXT02000023.1:1030372-1046809 GCA_011762715.2 Neuroterus valhalla
TTTTAAAATTGGTTTTTTAAACTAAAAATGTTACTGTTCTCGGTTGAGAATAATCATTTTTTAACTTTGGCTTTTGACTACTTTTTAGAATTTGAGCTTTGGCAAAATTCAGAAATAGTTTTGAATAGCTTATGAGATGCATCCTCATTTCTTGTGAAAGATATATTTTTGAGAAAACTTGTTTTCATCGCTAAAATTGCAGTATAGAATAAAAATTATATTAAGAAAAATCTGCTCATTTTTCTTTTTTTTCAGATTGCACTGCCATCTCCCAGAACAAACAGGAACAGCTGAGCAAACCATTCAGAAGGATAACAGAAGTGAAAGGAAAGTAGGACTCCACAGAAGATACCCGTCGAGTTTTTTTACAAAAATAAAAATATTCGTAAAAGATGTTTCAAATTTATGAAATGAAATAAAATTTTCGTTTTCTATTCATGAAAAGTTTTTTCATTTTATTTTTTCCTTAGTTGAAGATGGTACGTTATATAAAAAAATGTGGTCAATTCAAGTAAACTGAATGTTAAGAGAACATGAGAAAAAGTACAAGTAAATGTTCTTAAACAGAATTTTGCTTTATTTTTTAATATTCGCCAAGGTGAAAAAGTTATACATATTTGATGTGGAGTGGACAAGAAATGATATTTTTCTTGTGTTCTATGAACTTTTCTGTACGAAGTAAATAAAAATAGCATCAAATCCTGAAAGGCTGAAAAAAGATTGTTTTAAAGAAATTCAATCAGAATTAAAGAAATATTGTTATGTCAAATCCAGTATTATAATTTTTCCCTAAGTTATTTTACATAAAGTAAACTGGAATATGAAATCGTGTTATTAAAAAGTAAAGCAGTTAAGAGTTTCAGCAACAATTTGAGGTTTTGATATGTTGTTTCTGCATAAAAAAAAATTATTACAAACAAGCTTGAAATTAGGAAAATTGAGTGTTTCAAAAAATTAAATCCTTGTCATGCTTTAGTTTAATTATTGCTTCCGAAATTATTTTCAATATTATTATTAGGAATATTAATATTCTTTGATTAATATTGCTCAATAAATGTTTCGTTGGAAAATATATAATCTAGTTAAAAATTCATCTTTTCTGCCTTGAATGGAGAAGAACACGTTGTTAACAACGTGTTTCCTTTTAGAAATTTATTATTGTAGTTTGATATTTATCTCTTTTCTTAAGTATTTATTTAAGGCATTATGTGTTGCAATTCAAATCTTACGTAAAATTTTAGACCTTCCGAAGAATAATTGTATTTTACCATCCTAATTTATGGTAGAGCTTAAATTTTTGATATTTTTTCCAATGAATTCTAATAAATTCGAGAATAAATTTTTGTCATTCAATTTTCCTGCATTCATCTTTACTTTACAAATGTATAACTGTTTATTGTAAAGTAAGTAAATAATATACTTTAGTTACAGCGACTACATTATTCATTCATTGGTAGTTTTATATTTACATAATGGTTCGCATTATTATGGTGTGTTGTTTATTATAGTGGTAAACGCTTGAATTTTCACAATTCGCATTCAAAGATTATAAAAAAATGCTTGTTAAATTTTTTTGGGTAACAATAAACGGTTCACTCGCTCACTTCCAATTTCTGTATTCATTTTTCTTCATTTCTTTTAGAATTGAAATACTAGCGTCATTATTTTGTCTAATTAGATTAAACTTTGATTTAATCTAGGTTGAACTCCTTCAGCTCAAAGTGAAAATTCATAGAAGAGTATATTTTCTGTTTAGAATATTAATCTAACTATTTGTTATTCAAACACATTTGATGGGATAAAATTCAGAAGTCAATGACAAATCATTTTTTAAATTTCTTTTCATAAACTGAGTAATTACCCATTCCGAATAAAATTGATTTGAATGCTGAAATTTCTATTTTATGGTTATCCCCACCCTTCCGACCATTTGCCCCTCAATTTGCACTGAAAAAACTGAATTTAGCGTTTCTGAAAGGTTTATTCTACCTTCTTTGGGTAATAACTACTTATTAATAACTATATTTTCTATTGTACCAATGAAACTCCAATTATTGATTCTTCAAAAATAAACTCTTCCACAAAAGAGGACAAATTATATGAAGAAAAATATCAGGTTTTCCAGTCATATGCTCCATATTTTTAGTGATAATCTGAAAAAAAATCCTTTCAATAAATAATTAGATTCTATAAACTTTATCATCTGTTCGGGTACAGCTCGGTGTTTCCTGCCTTCTTGACTGATGGTAACACCGAATTTGACTAAATTTATTTTAAAAATCCATAGAAGAAAAAAAATGGAATAATAAAAAAAATATAATTTTCAAGAAAGAAAGAACCAGTCCTAAAAACTGTAAATAACGAAATCAATAAAGTCCAACAATTACCAGCTTTCGATTCATCCATTCATCAACACTCTTTTTCATCCCCTTTTTACTGATCCAGAGGGTGCACAAATTCCAGGAATTAAATAATTCCCAGCTCCATCTATGACCATTCTGAGTGAAACTAAACAAACCCAGCATCAACTGCCACGGTCAAACAGCGACCTGGCACTGATTCTGACTAAGAATTTCTGCCTTACGACAACAGATGGCCCACATTTCGCCCCGGGCACGCGGTACCGTTTTAAACGGTGCAAATATCTTTGCCGTGGATTTACGATCGAATTAAAGCTGACAATTATTGTTATTGTAGCATCATATAAGGAGGTAACAGATAATAAATTCGGCCGTAAAACGTTAAACTAGTGGCTGAGTTTTGTAGGGCTGGTTTAGTGCCGAGTCGCGTGCAACGCTGCTCGTTAAAAACGGCCGTAAACGACGTAACCACCAGCCGTACGACTAGTCCGCCACAGACCACCGGAACGCGCCAAAACGAGAACGTGTTTTTTTATTTATTTTTACCTTAGCCCACTTTCTACGATCTGCGAATTCCTATCCAAAAATAATATAAACTTACCGGTTTATTTTAATGTCTTGTTCTTTGTCTCGTGACCATTCAGGGTCCTTGAGAGTTATCGAGCGAAAAAGCTGATTCAAGAGAATTGAGGCATAAAAAGAAACGTTAGATGCGAAAATGAATAAAATCTGTGATTTGATATTTAGATAATTCAAGTCATATAGGTGATTTTCATAGAGAACAGTCTGCCGAAACGGTTGAATTTTTATTGAAACAGTTGTGTTTTTGACAAGAAGACAACAAATTTCTGACACGGGAAGGAATTTTCCAATAGAAGAGACACATTTCCTACATAACGGTTGAATTTTCTGCTGAAATATATCGTTGAAAAAGCTGATTTTTCATTGGAGGAGTTGCATTTTTTACTAGCAGAATCAAATTTCTACTAACTGAAGAAAATTCCTCAAATAAGAAGATGAATTTCAACAAAGCAGTTGAGTTTTCAGAACTACATAATAGATTTATTGAAAAAAAGTTCATTTCTTACACCGTTGTTGAATTTTCCACAGAAGTAAATTGAATTTTGAACCCAAAAAGACGAATTTTGAACAAACAGTTTAATGTTCGGCTAAAAACGATAACTTTTCAAGAAGTATGTTAAATTTTCAAGTAAATAATTAGAATTTAAACCAAACAATAAAACTTCTAACACAGAAGGGATTTCTCCAACAAAACCGCCACATTTCCTACAAAACAGTTGAATTTTCTGCCGAAATATATAGTTGAAAAACTAATATAAAATTAAATAATAATAATAATAATAATAATAATAATAAGGAAAATTTCTCAAATAAGCAGACGGATTTAAAAAAACAGTTTGGTTTTCAGCACTCATATATTTATTAAAAAAAAAAGTTCATTTCATACCCCGTTGTTGAATTTTCCACAGAAATAAATTGAATTTTGAACCCAAAAAGACGAATTTTTAAATAACAGTTTATTTTCAGCCAAAAGATGACTTTTTAAGGAATATGTAAAATTTTCAAGTAAATAATTAGAATTTAAACCAAACAATAAAACTTCTAACACAGAAGGGATTTCTCCAACAAAACCGCCACATTTCCTACAAAACAGTTGAATTTTCTGCCGAAATATATAGTTGAAAAACTAATATAAAATTAAATAATAATAATAATAATAATAATAATAATAAGGAAAATTTCTCAAATAAGCAGACGGATTTAAAAAAACAGTTTGGTTTTCAGCACTCATATATTTATTAAAAAAAAAAGTTCATTTCATACCCCGTTGTTGAATTTTCCACAGAAATAAATTGAATTTTGAACCCAAAAAGACGAATTTTTAAATAACAGTTTATTTTCAGCCAAAAGATGACTTTTTAAGGAATATGTAAAATTTTCAAGTAAATAATTAGAATTTAAACCAAACAATAAAACTTCTAACACAGAAGGGATTTTTCCAACAAAACCACCCCATTTCGTACAAAACAGTTGAATTTTCTGCCGAAATATATAGTTGAAAAAAATGATTTTCCATTGGAGGAAATGAATTTTTGACTAGAAAAATCAAATTTCTACTAAATGAAGAAAATTCCTCAAATAAGAAGACGATTTTCAACAAAACAGTTGAGTTTTCAGAACTAATATATTTATTGAAAAAAAAGTTTATTTCTGACACCGTTGTTGAATTTCCCACATAAATTTGAATTTTGAATCCAAAAAAACGAATTTTCAACAACAGTTTATTTTCAGCCAAAAAGGATGACTTCTCAAGGAATATGTTATTTTTTGAACTAAAAATAACTAGAATTAAACCCAAGCAATAACATTTCTAACACAGAAAGGATTTTTCCGAAAAAAACCGCCACATTTGCCACAAAAGGGTTGAATTTTCTGCCGGAATATATGGTTTAAAAACTGATTTTTCATTGGAAGAGTTTTGAATTCCGACTAGGAAAATCAAATTTCTACCAGATAGACGATTTTCAGCCAAAAAGTATGACTTTTAAAGAAATATGTTAAATTTCAAATTAAATAATTAGAATTAAAACCAAGCAATAAAATTTCTAACACAGAAATGAATTTTCCAACAGAATAGCCACATCTTCTACAAAACGGTTGAATTTTCTGCCGGAATATATAACTGAAAAAAACTGATTTTTCATTGAAAGAGTTGGATTTTCGACTACAGAAATTGAATTTCTACCAAAAGCGGAAAATTTCTCAAAAAAGAAGACGAAAATGCACAAAACAGTTGAGTTTTTAGCACTAATATATTTCAAACAGTTTGATGTTCAGCCAAAGCGAATAACTTTTCAAGAAGTATCTTAAATTGTTAACTAAATAATCAGAATTAAAACCAAGCAATAAAATTTCTGAACTATTTCCATTATCTGCATACACAGGGTGCGAATGTGAATTTGAAAGTGAATCATTTTGTAGGCTGTAAACAATATGTTTAATACAATATTTTTATGATACGAAACAGACATCTGTCAGATTTGCCAAACTAACTTTTCATAATTATAATTTTTAAAATTATTTACAACTTCGTTCATGAAAAATTTAACCCATTCCAAAACAAGTGGTAAATTATCTGTAGAAGTATTCAGGTTTTTAAAATATGTTTTATTCAAATAATATTAGTTGTTTAATTTCTATAATTTTTGGTAGAAATTAAGAAAATAATGGTTATACACTTTTCTTCCATTCTTTTGGTTGGGAACTCATTATTATTAAATAAATATTTTCCAATTACTTCTTATACTGTACTGTAAAAGTTATAAATACTAGTATAGATATCTCATAATAAACAAATTAAATTCGATAGAAGTATTGAAGTAGATATTCGAGTGTTTAAATCGTGATAGACTTTTCTGTTCCTAAATCAAAAAATAAAAATAATTTGAAATGAAATTTGGAAAGGTTCTTTACCCTACTATAAATTATCTCTAAGCTTTTTCCCGTTTTTACCAATCCTGTATAGATACAGTATAGTATAGTAACAGCCATTGTTGTTCAAAATTCAATTGCAGTACATATCCCGAATAACACACAGACGTTTCGCAAACGTTTTGAAAACGTTTCCCGGCAAACCAAAAACGTTTGGAATTTTTGGTAAGGAGAACGTTTTGGAAACGTTGAATACTTCCGTTGATTTTTGACACTCAAGTGAACAAAATCTTTCAAGAACGTTTTACAAATGTTTCACAAACGTTTTCAAAACGTTAGACCAATAAAGTTTTGAGTGTAAAATTTGTGGGGAGTAAAATTTTGAATGATCGAAATGACGACCGTATTCCAAAGGTTTTGTGAACGTTTGATCAAAAAATTTATTTGATAGATGACGTGATCTTTCTCACAAGTGGGAGGAATGAGGAAAGTCAGAGAAAAGTTATCATTAGATATTAGGGTATGGTCTAAATACCATTCAAAGTATATGAGCTACTAAAAAAATTTTATTTTTTGATCGAACATTTTTCAAACCTTCTGAACCTTGGACAAACGTGTTGTAAACGTTTGATAAACGTCTTACAAACTTTTTACAGGCGTTCGGAAATTTCGTCTGCTCAAATTTTGCTTGTTCTGAAGTTTACCTAACATTTACCAAACGTTTTCAAAACGTTTATAAAAACTTTTGTGCAGTCAAAGTATCAAAATTGTGCGGAATTATCCGACGTTTTAAAAAGGTTTTTTTCACCAAAATTGACAAACGTTTTAACGCTAGCCAGGAAACGTTTTCAAAACGTTTGGAAGACGTTTGGGGTTATCCGGGATATTTTCAACTTTATGATTGAACTTTCAGCTACTTGTTGTTGAAAAGTTGTTGAATTTTCAATATATTTCTAACAGTGATACCGCATAATTCTTCTCTGATTGAAAGATTGTTGGAATGAAAATAAGTTCGTGAATCGAATGTATATCCAAATTTTTTGTTTGTTTCAAAAATTTCCTGGAAATTCAGAATGTTTCTTAAATTTGTTGGTTGATTGGACAATAATTTTGCGGATTTTGAGTCACGTCAGAGAAGCTCTGTCGATTACGGTCGAAATAGAAAAATAAAAGGCAGCAATTGTACCGTCTCAGTAAGCTGAGCGATCTAGTTTAGGGGATGGCCGTAAGAGTGGATTAGGTGTCGTTTCCTAACTGGGGTCTCCTCGATTTAGAAAGAAGGACGGAAGAGATATTGGAAATATTTTATATTGTTAAAAAAAGTTCTCCTATAAGGCTATTGAGGATTCTAAACAAAATTAACCTAAATAAGATTACATTTTTTCCATGAACAAAATCACTCCTGCAAAATTTATGTGCTAAAAATACTTTAAAAAGTTGTTTTCTGACCTGCAGACTTACAAAAAAAAAAATTAATTTCCAAACTCTATAAATGCTAATTAAAATATTTATTATCATAATTAAATAGAATTAAAACCACCCCTACATCTTTCACGTTCTGAAGTCCAGGGATGCAGAATTTCGATCAGTCAAATATAGATTGACAACGTGAGTCAGTATAATCTCCACCATCACAGAAATGTCTCTCTCAAAAGATCTGAGGTAAAATTCAACCACGATTAGAAAATCCGATTCGATCAAGCATGTGACAAGGGAGTAAAAGCTGATAAAACAAAGCTTGATGGTGAAAGTGTCGTTTGATTTGCGTCGTGTCACTATTTCAGCCAATCATGGGAACGTAATGGCCCCCGAAGTTTGAAGCAGGGTCCCTAGATGTCAGGAACGTAGCAAATCGTAAATCGTGCGGGGATTCCCGCCCATTGGATGTCGGTAGGCGGTGCTTAGGAGCTGTATGACGTCAGTGGCACCCCCACCTCTGGGAATCCCCACCCCTAAAAATAGGCAGCGTAGAGCAGGTTCGGTGGTTCCCCTTCCGTCAGAGTCTCCAGAGCACCACCATCACAGTCATCTTCATAAACGCAAGCGGCCGTTCCGAATGGTATTGAGGCTAATTTAAGCGGCGCTTAAGCGAAACAGTGTTTGTTTATTGCTTGTTAAAGCGTTCTGGATTAAATATAAAACGTTGACAGGCATAGACGTCGGCTAGACGGAGTGGCGCTCCCTCTACCGACACGCCGAGCCGCGATGAGCATTGAGCGCGCGACGGCCTTCAAAATACAGCGCGATGTCACGTGCGCTGCTTTTTATACACTTATTTCGAGCCAGGATGGTCTGCGAGCTTACGAATCGGCCCGACGTTCTCGTGCCGTTGAACTGTTATCGACTTTCTGTTTCCGTGAAAGTATGCGAACATAAACAGATAAGACTCCTAGCCGCGGGAATGATAGTCGAGATTTTTTTCGGGAGATTTTTGATAGAGGGGGATTGGGAAACTAATTTGATGGGGTGATCATCAATTTGTTTTTAGTTCTTGTAGATTTTAGGGATTATATTGGAGGAGAGAATCTAATTTTTTGGGGACATAATTTAATACATAATTGTTTCATTATTTTTAATGAAGAAAAAGAATTAGAGGATTTGAATTTTGCGCGTAAAGGGTACAAACGGATTGGTTTCGGTAGTTGCGCTTCAGCCAAATAAGAGAAGCATCTATACGGTCTGCAGTTAATTACAAGAAGTTTTTTTTAATGAATGAAAGGAACAACGAAATTTCTGCCAGAAAAATACATAAATATATATTTTTCAACTTTTAACTAGATACTTTATTTTATAACAATAGTGGTAACAAAGTTACTTTTGTAATTGAGTACTTCATGGGGCATAGTTACAATTGTATACTAACGGTAACTTTGAAAATTATTTTAGTTATTTTTGAAATGCAGTTCACAAATCTTCTTTACGACAATCAATCAATATTGTTGCTTTCGCAACTATTTTCTCATTTTCACTATTCCAATTGTGGCGGAGCCAGAGAGATTTGTAGCCAAATACAGTGAAACGGGTATTTTTCTTCCACCCTCGAATTCAGCATCTTTAAAAATGTATCACAGAAACACTTTCAGAAAGCAAAAAATGAATTCCTGAGTTGATTTTTTTTCCTGAATAATATCTTTAACTGAAAATTCTACAGCGACAGTAAAAATTGAGCATTTTAGTAAAAAAGCATTAAAATCCAACTATTATGGGTTAAGTATTCATTTTTATTTTGTTGAGAATGTTATTATTCGGTTGAAAATTCATTTCTTCCTTTGCAATTTAATAATTCGGATATAAAACCATTATATTCGGTTGAAAAGTCAACGGTTTTTTCTATACAATTACTCTTTCCGGGGTTTTTTTCTTGACTGAAAATTCAAACAGTTTATCAAAATTTGTTTTAGGTTTGATTCCACTGTTTTCGATTCAGTATTGAAATGTCTTTTGGTAAAAAATAAATTATAATAATACGAATAATACGAATTTGAAAATTTGTATTTTGTGGGGAAGAATTATTCTTCTTGGTTGGAAATTTACCTTTGTGGTTCAAAAATTCAATTCTAAATTTAATTATCTGTTGTTAAAATTTCGACGTTTATAGTTTTCATTGAGAATAATTCATCTTTTCTGCTTCGAAGTTGAACTATTTTGTTAACAACTTATTTCCTTATAGAAATTCATTATTGTTGTTTAAAATTTATCTCTTTTTTTCAAGCATTTACCTATTTTGTAAAAATAAATTGTTCAATCGTGAAATATTTGTTGGGATATTCTGGTTTTTTTGTTAACAATTTGCGTATTAAAGTATTAGAGTTCCGTCTTTTCCGGTAGAAAATTTAATTCTCTTGGGTGAAAATTCCTCGACTTTGTTCAAAATTCAATTATACTATATACTTCAATAAAAGTTGAACAATGTTGAATACAACATTTTAGTCAAAAATAATTTTTTTCTGCTTGAACGTCAATCTTTCCAATGCAAATCAAATGGAATATCTTATTTTCGTTTTAAAATTCATCCTTTTTATAGAAATTCAATTGTTAAGTTGAAATTTCATGCATTTTCTTGAATACTGGTCTTTTTTGGAATTAAGATCCATCTCTTCGAAATAATCATCTTTTTTAATTTATAGTAGCGAATTCAAAGACTTAATTGAAATTCGAACTTTTTTGTTAAAAATTCATTCTTTCAGTTGATGATTCATAATTTTTGTTGAAAAGTCATCTTTTTTAAAGACAAATTTTTTTTTAACTCAAAATATATTTGTTTAATTTCTGGTTGAAAACTAATATTTTTTTGGTTGAACGTTCATGTATTTGGTTGTAAAGTCAAAGCCTGCTTAAATATTTTCTTTTGAAGAAAGAAAAACTTTCAGAAGGGAAAAAAAGTTACATTTTTAATCAGTAACATTGACGATAACTAATTACTACTTTCCTGGATAAACAGTATCGGTATAGATTCCATTACTAATATTATAAGTTCCATCACTGGAACTTTCATTGATTGGAATCGCAATATTTAAGAAATGGGTGAAAAACTTTGAAGTTTAGGCAAAAACAAGAAACATGTGAAGAATCAAATTTAGGATGTATTCTATAAAATAAAAAATACTGTATAGAATCACATAACATTTTTTCCGTGCTAAATAGCGGCCTGCCTTTTTCATTACATCGAAATTCAAAATGTCAAAATCGATTAAAATCATCAAGATTGACTCTATATCTATATCCCGAATAACACACAAACGTTTTCGAAACGTTTTCTGGCAAACCAAAAACGTTTAGAATTTTTTGTGAGAAAAGCGCTTTGAAAACTTTGGACACTTCCGCTGATTTTTGAGACACTAGTGAATGAAACTTCCCAAAAATGTTTTACAAACGTTTTCAAAACGTTTGACCAATGGAATTTTGAGTGACTACAAATTCAAGACGTATTTCAAACGTTTTCAAAAAGTTTGGAAAACGTTTCAAAGAAATTTGTTAAAGTTTCAATAGTCGTTTGAGAAACGTTTGAGAAGTAAAATTTTGAACAATCGAAATTACGACCGTATTCCAAACGTTTCGTAAACGTTTGGAAAAGGTTTGATAAAAAAATGTATGCAATAGATGGCGTGATCTTTCTCGCAAGTAGCAGAAAACTATGGTGATTAGTATATATGCGACTTTTAAACACCTGTTTATGAGAAAAGACACGGAAAAGTTATAATTAGAAATTAGGGTATGGTCTGAATACCATAAAAGTATACGAGCTACTACGAAAAAATTTGATTTTTCGATCAAACGTTCTTCAGACGTTCTTCAAACCTTCTTAAAACATTTCTTAAACGTTTGGCGAACGTTTTTCAAACGTTGGATTAACGTTTTGTAAGCGTTTGATCAATGTCTTACAAACGTTTCAGAGACGTTTGGAAATTCAATCTGCTCAAATTATGCTTGGTCTAACGTTTTCAAAACGTTTATAAAAGGTTTTGTTTAGTCAAAGTTTAAAAAATGAGCGGAAGTATCTGAGGTTTTGAAAACGTTTTTTTCACCAAAATTTACAAACGTTTTAGCGTTTAACGTTTAACATTCATACGTATACTTACACAAACTTGATACCCATATTGTAAGCAGCAGTTGATTCAATGATTCAACTGATTTTCGGTCAAATAAAATAATTACCATCTAAATTACCATCTTGTACAAATTTTGTTCAAGAACCAAACTAAATATCGACAAAGATAGTTTATAAATTATATTTTCAAGAATAACGAAACGTAATAATATTTTTCGAGTATGTAAATAATTCTTCAACTACATTTGAAATAGTTCTAAAGACCGAAGAACTGGGACACCATAGAACTTATCTTACATCTCAAAATTTTTTCTTAAAAAATATAAATATTTAAACTAATATGTCTCTAAAACGTTTTCAAGACATTTATCAAACATTTACAAGACGTTTATCCAACGTTTGAAAGACGTTTGTGAAACGTTGATCCAACGTTCGAAATACGTTTACGAAACGTTAAGGAAAGGTTTTAAGAAGGTTTGAAGAATATTTGATCGAAAAATAATAATTTTTTTCAGTAGCTCATATACTTTTAACGGTATTTAGACCATATCCTAATTTCTAATGTTAACTTTTCCGTGTCTTTTCTTACAAACATAATTATGTTTGAAAGACGTATATACACACAGTAATGACCATAGTTTCCTGCCACTTGCGAGAAAGATCACGCCATCTATCGGATACTTTGTTTGATCAAACATTTACAAAACGGTTGGAATGCAGTCGTAATTCCGATCGTCCAAAGTTTTACATCTCAAACGTTTCTTAAACTTCTTTCGAACGTTTACCAAATTTATTTTAGGCATTTTCCAAACGTTTTGAAAACGTTTGAACTACGTTTTGAATTAAAATTCACTCAACATT
Organism: Neuroterus valhalla; assembly: GCA_011762715.2. Taxonomy (NCBI): domain Eukaryota; kingdom Metazoa; phylum Arthropoda; class Insecta; order Hymenoptera; family Cynipidae; genus Neuroterus; species Neuroterus valhalla. The sequence continues at coordinate 1,042,595 of WSXT02000023.1, forward strand.
TTATTGGTCGACGTTTTGAAAACGTTTGTACAAAGTTTTTGAAAAGTTCTATTCACTTGAGTCTCAAAAATTAGCGGAAGTATTTAACGTTTTCGAAACGTTTTTCTTACAAAAAATACGAAACGTTTCTGAACTGACAGAAAGCGTTTTGAAAAGGTTTGCAAAATGTGTGTGTGTTAACTTCTTCAACTTTGCTAGGTAGGAGCAATCACAACATGTAAAATCAATTGAACCAATTCTCCGTTTGCTGCAACTTAATTCACTTCTCATAATATAGGCGTTGAATTCATAGATATATTATATAACAATAATATTATTTCTAATTATATTATTAGTTATCATATATTATTATATAATAATATAAGATATAGATATAACACCAAGCGTCTTGCAAACGTTTTAAAAACGTTTTCTGGCAAATGTTAAAACGTTTGTGAATTTTAGTGAAAAAAACGTTTTCAAAACGTCGGATACTTCCGCACATTTTTCTATACTTAGACTGAACAAAACTTTTTATAAACGTTTGGTAAATGTTATAGACCAAGCAAAATTAAATTTCCGCACGTCTCTAGAACGTTTGCAAGACATTTATCAAAAGTTTATCCTACGTTTAAAAACCGTTTGTCAAAAGTTTGCAAAACATTTAAGAAACGTTTCAAGAAGGGTTGAAAAACTTATATATACTTTTAATGGTATAATTACACCATACACTAATTCCTAATGATAACTTTTCCGTGTTTCTTCTTATAAACATATGTTTGAAAGTCGCATATATGCATAATCGCATAATAATCGCATAATCGACATAGCTTCCTGTCACTTGCGAGAAAGATCATGCCATCTATCGGATAAATTTTTTGATCAAACGTTTTTCAAACGCTTACAAACCGTTTGGAATACTGTCGTGATTTCGAGCATTCAAAATTTTACTCATCAAACGTTTCTGAAATTTCTTTTGAACGTTTACCAAATTTCTCTTAAACGTTTCGAAAACATTTGAAATACGTGTTGAATTGGTAGTCACTTAAAATTTTATTGGTCAAACGTTTTAAAAACGTTTTCGAAAAGTTTTGTACACATGAGTCTCAGAAATCAGCCGAAGTATCCAACGTTTTCGAAACGTTTTTCGTAACAAAAATTCCAAACGTTTTTAGTTTGTCAGGAAACGTTCTAAAAATGTTTGCAAAACGTTTGTGTGTTATTTTAGTACAACAAAGCCTAGCCCATTTCGAATTTCTTTGATAAACTACTATATATAATATTCTTCTCCTTTTTTTTCTTCATATCAATCCAGGTATAAAAAGTTTGTGAAAAAGTTCATCGCAGTACGATTTCCAATCTAAGAAGCTCTCGGTAAGGTCGCCTGCACCCCTTTTACACTCTTTCCGTAAACCTCCGCTAAAAATTCCGCTCGTATCTTTATCGGATAGATGCGATGCGATGGTTCCATTGCATCGCTCGCCAAGGAGCGAGATTTTCTCTAAAACCGATCAGCCCTCTGATCCTAGTTTTTAAAACTCCTTCTAAAAGCGAAAATACCAATAACGATAGAAATAAGAGAACAAAAAAAAACGAAAAGTCCTTGTTACAGACAGTAAAGGAATAAATAAAAAAAAGTAAAAAAAATACATCTACCAAGAATAAGAAAGAGCAATTTCTGACAGAAAAATTTTACAATCACTCTTTCTCCATAATCTCAATGGTGAATGCGGTTATGGTCCCGCTATGCCTTCGAATGATTTGGTCAAGACGCTGTGACTAATAATTGCTTCTAAATGCAGGTCTAATTCCTTGGGCCACTTTGTAAGTCGTAAAGCAATAAAATTTGTTGTCAGGTGCTCTCAGGCTGCGAAAATGGAAGCACTCATGGTTCGGCAAAATGGACTTTATAGCTAAAATTACAATCACCTGAATAATGGCGGTACCAGGTACCAAGTCTCTCACTCTCAATAGCAAAGATAAAATGTAAAAAATCCTCCCCACCTTTCTAATAAATATATATTCTCCGTGAGTGTAGCTATTAGATATTTCACAAATGTAGAGATATTTGATATGCCTGTATAGGCATTCGTTCAAATATATTCTGAGCGCAATATTCCTGGCAAATTGTGTTTATAGGAATAGTGAAACGTATTTGTCCCCGGGGAAATATAGACCTTTAGTCTGCACCAGTTGGATTGCGCCTGTGGAGATACGCTGCCACTAAAAAGATCAATACGCCATCCTCCTCGTTGTTCTCCGGAATCAAGATGGTGCGAGGATACTACCTATACCTAACTGTAATCGAAAAGGATATTTCCCATAAAAAAGGGATCCGACGGATAGAGACGTCTTGACGTAAAGCCCCCTTGTTTTTTGTTTGAACGGTCTAATTTTGTAATTAGAAAACAACGAAGTATATTTCAATATTGTTTTAACATTTAAATATTTCAATATTTCAATATATTTCAATGTTTCAATATATTTCAATGTTTCAATACGACTGTATCAATTTTGTTTAAATTGTGTTGTATTACGTTTAAATGTTCATATAATAATTTTTTAAATTTATCTTTCGTTCATATTTATAGAATTATCAATATGTCAAGCATGTTTTTTTCTTAAATTGTAGGTAATTATATTCTATAAATTATACAAACCAAAAGGTATACTTTAGTCCGCAGCATTCCAAAAGTTTCGAAATTTTCATGGCTTGGAAGTTTCATCATAGTCTCTTTTTTAAATAAAGTGTGTAAATAAAAAATCTTTGATAAAATTGGAGGGTTTTTTAGGATCTTTACGTTCCTCGCAGGAAAATTTTTACGGTTTATTTATGCTTAAACGTTCAAAATGATGTATTCAATATTCATGAATAAATGGAAATATTTCAATAATTCAAATTCCTAGATTTTTTATTTATTTCAGATAGTAAAAAAGTAAAGCCCTATTGTATACAGTTCAGATTAAGACTAAGCGAAGAGGAGCGTACACCTTTTTGATTGATCACACTTTCATGACTTTTACCTGTTTAAATCTGCAATTCCTGGCAATTAAATCATTTAAATGAATATACCTATCAATAGAAAAACGTGAAGAAAAAAAGAGGAAAGATACACTCTAAATTTGAATCGGTCAAAAATTGACTGATTGAGTTATTCAAGCATGCTTGGACTGATGAATCAGTCATTTCTACTGACAAATCAATAGTTTGGACTGACAAATCAGTCGTTTTCATTGTTGAATCAGTCACTTAGAATGGCTGATTCTCAGTCAAAAAAGTGACTGATTTATTAATCATTTTCTAAAATACAGATAAATCAGTCATTTTATCTGAGAACGAGGAAAAGATATATAACGTTGTTCACTATATTATAAAAATTATTATGGAAAATTTTTTTTAGATATCACCTGAATAATTTTCGCACAAATGATACAAATCAATGAATATTAGTCTTCAATTATTATAGATAATTATTTGTATTATCTTTTCAATTAAGAATATCATTATATGACAGTAATAATAATAATAATAATAATGATAATAATAATAATGATTAAAATATATAACAGGATTTTCATTTAGTTTTATTATTATTATTATTTTATGTTTGTTGTAAATGTTGTGCATAATTATAATATTACTCAATTATAAATTTTCCCAATAATAATATGCATAAGATTATATCGATTGAATTGTTCAAAATGACTGGTTGAATAATTCAAAGTGACTGATTGAACCAGTAAGCCAAAATGACTGATTTTAAAAGTCACTTTTGACTGATTTGTCAGCCGTCAAATCGGCACTGATTGAATCAGTCAAAAATGACTGCGAATCAGTCACTTTTTACTGATTAGAATTTAAAGTGCACTTTTTCATGAATTTTACCTGTTAAAATCTGCAACTCCTGGAAATTAAATAGAAAAACCAGAATCAAAAATTGACTGGTTGAATTATTCAAGCATACTTGTACTGATGAATCAGTCAGTTCGACTGACAAATTACTAGTTTTGACTGACAAATCAGTCGTTTTGACTGATCAATCAGTCATTTTAGGTGACTGAATCAATCAGTCACTCAGAATGACAGTCTCAGTCAAAAAAGTGACTGATTTATCAGTGATTTTCTAAACTACAGATAAATCAGTCATTTCACCTGAATAATTTTTTTACAAATGATACCAATTGATGAATAATAGTCTTAAATTATTATAGATAATTATTTTTATTATCTTTTCA
>WSXT02000023.1:1072613-1096436 GCA_011762715.2 Neuroterus valhalla
AGGATTTTTTTTATTTTGCAATTTTTTGAGAAATAGGAAGGGTTGAAAAATTGAGAATTTGAGTGAAGACTATTTTTAAAAAATACATAACTCCTGTTCTATTTGAGCTAGAGACATTTTTCTTTTTTCATTTGAAAGGTAAATTAACGAGCTTTGATAAAAAAAATCATCTCAAAAATACTATTAACAAATTGAAATTGTCATAAGCAATTAAAATTTTAAAATTGATTTTTAACTAGTTTGACCCCCATGAATTAAGTTCTTAGTATTTTAATCGTATTCTACGTTGAATTTTCGATCGAAAACGATTTATTCCAAAATGGTGAAATTATTATTACTATCGAAAAAATTTTAATGTATCTAGTTGGTATATCAAACTGAAAGTATATCCATGATGACGAATTTATAAAATAATACATTTTTGGGAGAAAAGAGACGAATTTTCTAGAAGGTAGTTAAAGTTTCTACCACAAGAGATGAACATTTTCAATCCAGGAGGACTACTTAAATCCAAAATCATGAAATATTTACAAAACAGTATTGAACGATTAACAAAAAAAATCATTATAAGAGAACCGATCCAATCCGCAAATGGACAAATCTTCTATCAAAGAGGACGAATTTTGAAAATAATAAAATTTTTTTATCAAAAAGACTAATTGTCTGGAAGGTACTCAAAGTTTCTAGAGAATCTAGAGTGTGGTTGCATTTTCAACCTGAAAAGTTAAACGCTCAACAAAGTTAATTTTTAACGTTAAAATATAAATTTTCTACCAGAAAAGATAAATGTTTCCAATCTAGAAGGACAAATTACATATTAAAGGATGAAATATTGACAAAAAAAGTTGTAATAAAAAAAAACTTATCCAATCCAAATGGACAAATCGTCTATCCAAGAAGACAAACACTGAAGGTAATAAATTTTTCTCAAGAAAAAAGACGATTTTGCTAGAAGGTAATTGAAGCTTCTAGAGGGTGGTTGGATTTTCAACCTGTACAGTTAAATCCTCAGCGAAAAGGTTAGTTTTTAACGATGAAATATAAATTTTCTCCTAGACGATTGCCCATTTGTATTGGATTAGTTTTTCTTATTATAACTTTTTTTGTTAATAATTGAATGCTGGTTTGTAATATTTCATCCTTTTTGATATAACTCGTCCTTCTGGATTAGAAATATCAATCTTTCCTGGTAGAAAATTTATATTTAACGTTGAAAATTACCTTTTTTGTTGAGCGTTTAACTTTTCAGGTTGAAAATGGAACCACCCTCTAGAAGCTTCAAGTACCTTCTAGAAAATTCGTAATTTTTGTTGAAAAAAAATTATTATTTTTGAAATTCGTCTTCTTGGATAGACGATTTGTCCATTTAGATTGGATCAGTTTTTTATAATTGCCTCTTTTGTTGAATTTTTAATAAAGTTATCTTGTCTAAGGAATAAGATCATTTAATTGAAAATATATAACTATGATTCATATTCAAGAGAAAAACGATATCAAATAATCAAGTCGGCCGTGCAATGTGATTCGCGGTGTGAGGTACCGCGCTCAAAACCTCTAGATACATCAAATTTTTTCCGATAGTAATAATGATTTCACCATTTTAAAATAAATCGTTTTCGATCGGAAATTTGACGTAGAATACGATAAAAATATTAAGAACTCAATTCATGGGGGTTAAACTACTTAAAAATCAATAAAAAGAATTTAATTGGTTATAACAATGTCAATTTGTTAATAGTATTCTTGAGATGATTTTTTTATTGAAGCTCGTTCTTTTACCTTTCAAATGAGAAAAGAAAAATGCATCTAGCTCAAATAGAACAGGAGTTGTGCATTTTTTTTGAATAGCCTACACACAAATTCTCAATTTTTCAACCCTTCCTATTTCTCAAAAAATTGCAAAATAAAAAAAATCCTCAAATACGTATCTTCCCTCATTTTCCGTATTTTTACGTTAAAATTTTGAATTGTCTACGTTAAGCCAAGAGAATTACCGGTTTTTATTAGAATTCCTGGTCATTTCCCGTTTTTTTTCGGTTAAGTCGCCACCCTGTGACTATTTATTGAATAAAGTGACTTACAGTGACTGTTTTTCAGAAGAGTGACTGAAAGGTGACTTGAAATAAAAAAGTGACTAAAAGTTACTTAAGTGACTAAGTGGCAGCCCTTGGAATTAATTAAAAGGATTGAAAACCTTTGTATTTAGTGTAATTTGAAACTGGCGAATTTCACCTTCAAGTTGGAAATAAATTGACCAATGCAGTGGCAATATTATTCAAGGGAAGTAGCCATAAGGATATTATATGGGACTATTCAGTATGGTCGTAAAATGGAAACAGATCGTTGAAGAAAGACATAGATTTTTTACGGGACATATGTAGGATCTTTGCATGGTTTCATAACTGTTCTCGTAACTGTTACTATTGCTTACTTATCATTTCATCACATTTCATTCGTCCTCACTAAAACTGGATATTTTCAAGAATAAAAAAGAAATCCAGTTCGATAAATAATTTAAAACCTCAAAACTGTTAGAAATCTAGTATTTCAAAAGAGTAAGTGTTATCTAATATTCTATAGAGCATTTCCCAGCAAAAGGCAAGAGACTTTTATTTTTCATGGTAATTAAGTTATAATTTTAGTAATTAATATTCGGAATTCTTTGCAACTTTGTCCTCTCTTCAGGCATTTATACAATCTAAGTGGGTGCTTCTTAGCATGCAGAATGAATAAAGTAATACAGAAAGGTGAAATACGATAAGCGAAAATCAAACAAGTTTCTCGGCGGGTGAATAATGAAGGAGAAGATCCGGCTTGGTGGTTTCCGAGGAAGGTGGAATTTACGATAGCGAACCTTTTCTCTGATGATTTTTACTGTTTATCACGAGACGATACTTTAAGGAGAGGGACTTAAAATGGCTTTCGTGTTGTACCGATATCTCGTCTGTGTCCCGCCTCGATATAAATTCTACCTCGACTCTACAATTTTGCGAGAGATTAGAGCTTATTTGCGGAGAATGGTTGTGGATGGACAATTGGACATGTGTGTATGGACACACACCCACATTGTGAAAAAACGTGGACATCGTGACTATTTTACCCCTCTTTTCGAATTATTTGATTAATATATGTTAATGAATAATCAATTAAGTCAAGTTTTCCAATTTTCCCGGTCAACTAGAAGTAACATATTTATTTTTTTCGCAAAAAGCAAACATTTATTTTTATTCATGTGGTTCATTCTAAACGGAGTTTAACACGACGACTGATAAAATATTGCAAAATAAATCAATGCTGACAAAAATACTCAAATTTTCAACAAAAAAATATCATTTTTTCAACAAAAATTGGAACAGTCAAACTTACAATTAGGATACATTAATTTAGGATAACAATAGAAGACGTATTTTCAACAAAATTGTTCATTTTTCAATCAAGAACACTAAGAAAATGAATTTTCGAATAAAAATATCAATATTTAATTGGATCACTTCAATTTTCAACCATGAAAGTAAATATTCAAACAAGGAAAATATCTTCAAAGTAGAAAGAATAATTTTCTAAGAAAAAATACAATGTTCCAACAAAATGGTCGAATTGCGCACATCAAAAAATAATTATTCCTAACCAAAAATGGAACAGTATCATTTTTAGTTAAAAAAAACTAATTTCAAACGACTGTCAACGAAAAATTAGATACTCAAATTTGAAAAAAAATAAATGTTTAACTAAACAAATTAATTTCTTAACTCGAACTATGGGATTTTCAATTGGAAAAAATTGGATTTTCAGTTTATAATAAAAAAAAAACTAACTTCCAAGAAACAAAAAAAAACTGACTTTCGAACAAATCATCACATTTTTACACAAAAAGATGAAGAATTAAATAAAATTGTAAATGTTTAACTGAAGTAGTCGAATTTCAAAAGAGAAAGACGAATTTTTAACTGAAATGATGAACCTTAACCTAAAATAGTTCGATTTTAGACATAAAATTAATTTTCAACCGAAAAATACAGTTTTTCAACAAATTGGTTAAAATTAGAACTATGAAAATCAACATTTTCAAACAAAAATGGAATAGTGACATTTTCCGTTCAAAAAGTTCACTTCAAACCAAACATAAGAGTTTTCAACTACACTCCTAATTACAGTTAGTCAAAATTGACTGATTCGTAGTGAATTTTGATTGATTAAAATCATGCGGATTCGAAGACTGAAAAATCAGTGAAAATTGACTTTCCAAATCAGTCATATCAACTCACTAACTGAACCAGTAATTTTTATTGATAAAATCAGTTAATTCTAATGCATGTAAGATTCAACATGCGATACAGTTTTCAGAAAAAAAAAACAATAAACAAAAGTTTACAATATAAATTAATTTGGATAACGATAAACTTAAATTGGAAAAATTTCTTAATTGTTAAAAAATTTGAATGGTTGAAGTACCAAAATTGAATGGTCGAATTCGTTGAATAATACTTTATGTATATACAGACGTTTTAAATTAATAAAATATTAGTTTTTCATTTGCAAGGAGTTAAAGAGAAACACTTTTTGGATTATAATAACTATGGCAGAAATTGGAACTAACTTATAGAATCGAGAACCAGTTTTAGTAGTGAGACATTTCACTCTGCGCAACTGGCGGCATTTGTCCTGAACCTCTTAAAATGACTGAACTTAGAAAATGACTGGCAAATCAGTCACTTTTTCACTCACAATCAGTCATTTCAAATGATTGATTAATTTGGTCAGCAATATTGACCGATTCGTCATTCAAAACGACTGTTTTTTCAGTCAAAATGACTGATTTGTCATTTAAAAAAAATGACTAATTTATCAGTCAAAGTATACTTGATCATTCCAATCAGTCAATTTTTCACTGATTTAAATTCATAGCGTAGATGACTGTTCGACTAAAATGAAAAATGTTCGACCGTAAAGAAGAATTTTTGAAGATATTAACATACTAAGAAAAATTTAGTTTTCTACCAAGAAGTCGATTTTTCAACAAAATATGTGAAGTTTCAACGAAATAATTGAATTTTCAATTAAAAAATACGAATTTTTGCCGAATTATGATCTAGGAAAGAACAATTTCGCATTAAAAATGAAACAGTTAAAATTTCAGATGAAGAAATTGATCTTCCACCAAACTGATGAAATTTCAGGTATTTAGATGAATCTTCAACGGGAAGAGATGCATTTTAAACAAAAAGATGAATTTTTAACCATAAAGATTAATTTTCTACGAAAGAGGCAAATTTTCCACAAATTGATTTCTAACAAAGTAGTTACAATTTCTACCATAAGTGAATTTTGAGTCGAAATAATGCAACTTTCAACAGAAAAATTTAATTTTCAAGAAACAAGTTCAAATTTTAAACAAGTACTTGGTTTTTCAACGAATAAAGGATGAATTTCTGATATTTTTGTAGTTTTTAGGATTTTTCGTGGCTGCTTTGTGTTGTTTGATGTAGTTTTAGGTGTTTTTTCAACTTGACCTAACCATTTTCTTAAATACTTAAAATTAAACTGAAAATTGCTATTTTAAAAAAAATGTTCAAATTCAATTTTTTGAAAAAGGCCATGTTTTTTTTTGCTGATTTTTTTTTTACAAATAGCTGATTCCAATAAATAAATTTTAAGCTGTTTAGGACTTTCTAATTTTGCGTCATATGGAAATATAAAAATAAAATCAATTTTTTTTCACTTTTTGCTTTTGTTTGCACAGTATTACTCTAATGAAGTCTTAAATTACATTCTTACATTTTTTTATCTATCAAAAAAAAATTTAGTAAGCCAGTAATACTGCTATTTTTACTTTTTTACAATCTTTTTTCATGTTGTTTTTACTTTTGACATAGTCGTTTGTGAAGGCCGAACTGTAAAAAGTTTTATTTTACCGTTTTCTTTTACAGAAAATTCAGGTCTTGGAATCCGCTATTTGTAAGAAAGTCCAGCCAAAAAAACATGGCGTTTTTGAGAAAATCGAAATAAAAAAATTTTATAAAAATAGCAATTTCTAGGGCAATTTCAATGAATTTTCAAAATGGTTAGGTCAAGTTAAAAAAAAACCCTAAAACTACATCGAAGAACACAAAGCAGCCACAAAAAATCTAAAAAACTACAAAAATATCAGGTATTTTCATTTTTTAGTTGACAGAGAGTCATTTTAGAGGTTAACCTAAAAAGCAACATAAATCCTGTAATTTTGGTCCAATCGAAGAATAAAGAAATACATATCCTCTTATTTTTCACCTAGAAAAACATATTTCAATGTGGAGACGATCGGTGACATGAGTGTCGCCAGCCTGCATGATTGGAAATGAGATCGGTCTCAGACTGCTTGAAGTACTTCTTTTATTTAAAATTAAGAAAAGGGGACTTTAAAATTGTGACAAATTTTGAAGTGAAGGAACGATTTTTAAAAATTCCTCTCTTCTAAACCCGTACTAAAATTAGTTTAAAAAATTCCCGCTCCATGTGAATATCTTCCTGCCCCAAGTGGAACTATACTACTTCAGTCAAACTCCCTGCCCTAAAATAAAAATTATAGTTATTTTCTTAATTTCCCTGTCCTAAGTTCTAAGTTTATTTAGGTAAATAAACAAACTATATAATATTTCCTCCCTCCTCTATATACTTGAGCATTCATCAGTTTTTTGGTTTCATTACCAAAGCCTCAAACATTGGTCAAATCGCCATCGGGGAAGATAATCGACGCCAATGGTGAGTCGGATCCATATAAATGAACTGGATTTGAAGGTGTGTGTTTGCCATGTATCCAACTGCATTTGGGAGAGTGTAGATGTTGTTGAGGACGCGTATGGCATCTATACGTGCGAGATAATGGAGGCACTCTTATGGATGGCGTTTGGGTTTCCGGTGGTAACAATGGGAAAGAACCCCCTCTTCCACCATCCATCCTTGTCGGAATCCTTTGTTGGTGTACCCTGAACTCGTATGCAGTTTACACATGTGTTTGCACCACCACAAGCAAAGGGAATGGAATTAGCTGTCCAACCAATCAGGATTCAAAGTCTATTGCGAGGCGTGATGAACGTTCATGTATGCACTGCTGGATTTAGAATCTCTAAAATAGTTGAACATGCGTTACCTATTGTTGTGTGCTTCGTATCATCGCGTATTCAATTTTCTCCAGAAGAAACTACTCTCTCAAACAAACAAAAAAGAAAACAAAGAACAAAAAAAAACAAAAAAAACACCAAAAAATTAGTTGAAAATTAACTGGATTGTAGCAAAAGAAGGTCGCATCCTAGAACTGGTACCACTGGTACCACTGGTACCAAACCTTGCCCAGTTAAAGTACCGTAATAAAACGGTTTATGAAGAAATTCAGAGTCACATTAGGAGGTTATTTCTGAGCAAAAGAAATAAGGGTATTTATAAGATATAAAGAAGGATAAGACGGTATGAAAAACAGGAGGAAGCTATGTGGTGAGAAATACTCGGTGCCACATAATGTTTAATCAGAGCACGTTGCGGCTTTACGATATTAGCTAGTCTCCCCTTGTGCACGCTCAATCGCCCCTTTCATGTGTCTTCATCCTTGGCTGTTTCCTCCTTAGATACTTTTAGCGTTATCCCAGATGCCAGGGGACATCCGGAATACCTCGATAGTTCTACCCTCTACCCCTCAGAAAAGCTGCCGGAAAACGCATTTCCTATGCCCTTTACACAATTCACGTACCACGAGGATGGGAAAAAGAACGAGGATCTTATGTACATATTGGCGGAGCCATTATGGCTCTATCAACGACGAGAATTCATTTTTAATATATATTTAGGATAGCATGAGTTAATTATTTATAGGGCGAGAAGAATTCAATTATGTGTATGGTCATAACTTTGAAAATGTGTCATGGATACTCGGATGAATGTCCATTATGGTGGTCCAAAAATGCATTAGAAAATTTTTTTTTTCGAATTTTTAAGCAGAACGCCCGGAAATTTGATCGAATCCACAAAAAAATAAACGCATTTCTTTTTTTGAAGAAAAAATATATATTTAGAGGTGGCGCAAGCCCCATGAAGTCGAGCATGAAGTTTAACACGTATTTCCCAAAAGAAAAAAAGACGTTGTTGTAAATTTTATTCAGAATTCTCAATATTAGGTGAATCGAATTCGAAATTCACCATTTCTCTTCACAATTAGTCACAGAATGCGAACAAAATATTACTTTTCAAATACCACCCCCACAAGTCTGTTTCATAGGGTACCAAAAAACCCCCAAGAGTGAAAAAATCGAGGAAAAATGGGTTTTTCGAGTTTTTGGAGCTAATTATGATTTTTTTGCAGTTGTTCAACGCAGATTGTTTGAAATACATGAAATACTACTATAAACAGATAATAAGATGTTTATTTAAATTGTTTAAACAATTTATTATTATTAATACAAGTTGCGGTTTTTTCTGAAATTCTCAACTTTCTGTCCACTTTTCACTCCAAGTAAGTAATTAATAAATTTAATTTAGCAAGAATTATTGTTTAAACGAATTGTAAATGTTTATAACGTTCTTCTCGATTAATACTAGGCCTACCTAGTTGCGGTTTTTTCCTGAAATTTTTAATTTTCTATCATCTTTTAATTAGATTAAAGTCATAATTAATTCATGTTAAAAAGATAATTGTTTAAATTATTATTGTTGATGGCTATCTTTTCTTAGATTAGTGCTAAAAAGTTGCGGTTTTTCCTGAAATGTTCAACTTTGCTTTGACTTTTTAGATGTGAAAAAATAATTAATAAACATTAGAATGAATCATTTCTTTAATAGTATTGTATTGTTCTAAGGAAATTATTCTTGTTCTTTTCTCAATTTTCTACTAAAATTGTGGATCTTCAACGCAAAAATTGAGTTTTTGAGAAACCAGTTAAACTTTCAACCAAAGGGTTGATTTTTCAACCCAAAAATATAAAGTTTTAATCAAAAATATAATGGCTGATATTTAAAAAAAAATCTATTTTAGATAAAAAACATTCTAATTTAACCAACAATCAAATCATTTCAATCTAATTGAATTTCATTCAAATACCATTAAGTACAAAGTTAAACATTTCAGAATAAGCCACAACATTCTAGCACTTATCGCAGAGAAAATGGCTATAAACAATAATTAATTGTTCAAATAAGCATGTTTGGTAACTCGCAATAATTATTACCTCACTAATGGAGTAATGGACAAAATGCTCAAGAGTTTTAAAAAAACCACAACTTTTTAGCACTTATCTAAGAGAAGGAAGCCATAAACAATAATATTTTGTTTAAACAATTATTTTTGTTAAATTAAATTAAATATTAACTCACTTCACGTGAAAAGTGGGCAAAAAGTTAAAAATGGCAGAAAACACCGCAAGTTCTTATCATTAAGCAAAGAAAATATAATTAACAATGATAATAAAGCACTTAAACAAGTATTTTTCTAACATGCATTAGTTATTACTTTAATCTAATTGTAAAGTGATAAAAAGTTAATAATTTCAGGAAAAACCGCATCTTTTTAGCAATAATCTAAGAGAAGAAAGCCATAAACAATAACATTTTGTTTGAACAATTATTTTTGGTAAAATAAATTGAATATTAACTCACTTCACGTGAAAAGTGGGCAAAAAGTTGAAAATTTCAGAAAAAAACGCAAGTTTCTATGATAAACCGAAGGAAATATTATTAGCAATGATAATAAATTGTTTAAACAATTATTTTTTAACATGAATCAATCATTACCTTAATCTAATTGAAGAGTGATAAAAAGTTGACAATTTCTGGAAAAAAACGCAACTATATAGTATCAATCTAGAAGAAGATAGCTATAAACATTTACAATCTGTTTAAACAATTATTTTTGCTACATTAAATTAAATAAATACTTGCTTTAGGTGAAAAACAGGACAAAAAAATGGAAATTTCAGAAAAAACCGCAACTTTGTAGCATTATTCTAAGAGAATATTGTTATAATTGATGAAAAATTGTTTAAACAATTATTTTTGATAACTCTAATTGATCATCACCTAGCTCTAACTGAAACCTTGGAAATAAGTTGGAAAATTCAGAAAAAAACTTTGACTTTCTAGCCCTTTTTCAAGAGAATATTGCTAAAAACAATAATAAATTGTTTAAACAATTTAAATAAACATCTACTTATCAGTGTAAAGTAGTATTTAATGTATCTGAAACAATCTGCGTTAAAAAACCGCAGAAAAATGATAAATAACGCCAAAAAACTTGAAACCCCCATTTTTTCACTTATGGGGTTTTTTTGGGACCCTACAAACAGACTTGTGGGGGTGATATTTGAAAAGTAATATTTTATTCACATTTCGTGATTATTTCTGAAAATAAATGGTGAATTTCGAACTCGATTCACCTAATATTAAGAATTCTGAATAAAATTTACAAAAACGTCTTTTTTTCTTATGGAAAATATATTTTCCATGGCTTGGGCCAACTCTAAATATATATATTTTTTTTTTTTGTGGATTCGAACGAATTTCCGGGCGTTTCGCATAAAAATTGGAAACGAAAGTTTTGGACCACCCCAATATTCATCATTCACATCGATTCTGTTTCCGTGACAATGACAATGGCGAAGCTATCAAAAACAGCCGATTCTGTTTCGTGACAAGAAATATTTCTTCTGAGGATAAAAAATATTATTCAGAATTTTTTGGAATTGAATTAAACTTCTTCTGTTTATATTATATTCTTCAAATTATATTCTGGTTTCCAAATATTGGTGAATAATTCTAAAATACATTATATTTTGACTTCGATGCTTTAAACCATTCAAAGGTCCAAAGTTTTCAAACTTTTACGACTGGATGCCCAGAGTAGCATTTCCAAAATTTTCTGATGCATTAATCTGGAACGCTTCCAATTTGGACACTTCATTTCAAGTATTTCCCCAAGATAAATCTTAAAATTGGCCTGAAATGCGAGCAAGCCATATGTCATCGGATACAAAAGCCTCTTCGACTTCCTGAGAACAAGAGTATGTCCTCGAGTAAGTCATCAAGAAACAAGAAATTCTGAAACGAGGAAACGAGACCCGAAAACTATGCATAAAAAAAGGGTACCTGGATTTCGTTCTGAGCAAGCCTCGACTAAATACTTGGAAAGAATCCCAGATTGTCTCATCGCCTCAAGGAAGACATAAATCTTCTTGAGATGAGGCAATGGAAACGAAGAGACATATGTCAATTGCAGATTTGTTCGGACAATAGAATGGAGCCAAGAACCTGAGAACCTAAGAAATTTAAAAGTACTTTGAAAAAAAAAAAATACTGGATGTTACAAAAAAAACTACCATGTGACAATTTGATTTACTGCATCCTTAGGAAAGACATTCTCACAAAGCTTACAATAATAGAGAGGTTCTCTTCAAAATTTTATGGTTATTTTAACGAAATTAACTTATATGTACAAGAAAATGAAAATGCAGAACTTTTAATTAGAGGAAAGTAGATAAAATAATATTGTCTGTAATCAAGATACATTTACACTCAACCAAGTGGCCATGTCAAACGACCGTGGGATGAGTGACCACCGGCGCCCAACGTGGGGCACAAACCCACTACCCTGAGATTAAGAGTATCATGCTCTATATATATATATATATATATATGTCAAAACCATTCTGAAAAAGACTTTTATTCCCAAAGTTTATATTTAAATTGTAGTAACTGCGAGGATATTATTGAAAAATAATGATACATGATATAATGTACATAATATGATATAATAATAATAATAATAATAATAATAATAATAATAATAATAATATGAAATCAAAAATTGAGGAGTGAGATTGATTATCAACACACAGCAATTTGGGTGACCCAGTTCAATTAGACTGTCTTTATTACCATCTGCAGTCTGCAACTGGCAGTGAAGGACCTTTCACAGCCAACTTCATTATGTCTGATGATTCGTAATGACTCTATTGAGTTCAAGGCACGCATTAGGGCGGATTTAGAATCTGCTCAGTGCTCGAATTCAAGAACATAACTTGTATGGGAAGAATAAAATAATTCAAAATTTCAACATGTATTGAATATTTGACCAATAGATAATATTTTATTGAAGAAGGGTTTTTATTTTACTCAAGATTCAAGAAGATCAACTTTCTACCGAAAAATATGAAGTTTCAACCGAATAGATGAATTTTTAACTATAAAAGATCCTTTTTTAATCAAGAATTTAAATTTTCTAATTTTATTACTCAGTAGCAATAATGTTCTATTTTTTTCAAGAGATCTTTCCTGTGTTTGATCCAATATTGAAACAACTTTTATTTTTAAATAATTGGAACAGTTGAAGTTACAATTAAAAAATCAATTTACGATAACAAAAAAAAAACGGATTTCCAACAAAAAAGTTGAATATTCGAACAAGAAGATTATTTATCAAATAATTTCCTTGGAGAAAATATAATTTTTTGACGAAATAGTCCAATTTCGAAGTAAAAGAATAATGATTTTTAATACAAATTGAACAGTTATATTTTTAGTTGAAAAAATCAATTTCAAACCTAGCATAAGAGTTTTAAACTTAAACAAAGAATCTTCAACTGAAAAAGTTGAGTTTTCGAACAGATAAACTAACATTTACTGAAAAAGATAAATTGTTAACGAAAATGTGGATATTCAAATATGAAATCGAAAAAATTGATGTTTAAGTGAATGAATGGATTTTCAACTAAAACTATGGAATTTGCAATCAGGGTTTTCTAAATTTCTAATTGAAAAAAATTACTTATAACCAAGACAAATTTTTCTTAACAAACAAACAAAACTAAATTTCAAACAAATTATTACATTTTTACACAAAATGATCAAGAATAAAATGAAATTGTAATTGTTCAACTGAAGTAGTTAAATTTTAAACCAGAAAGACTAATTTTTAACTGAAATGATAAACTTTTCACTAGGATAGTTCAATTTTTAACAAAAAATTAATTTTTAACCGAAAAATAAAATTTTTCAACAAAATGGTTAAAATTTGAACTAAAAAAATGCACATTTTCGAACAAACATGGAATAGTGACATTTTAGGCTCAAAGAATTAGTTTTAAACCAAACATAAGAGTTTTTAACCAAATGAATGTTCGAATAAAATAAATTGTTAGGCGTAAAGAAGAATTCTTGAAGAAGAATAATAACTCCCGAAGAAAAAGATAATTTCCTATCAAATAATCGATTTTTCAACAGAATATGTGAAGTTTCAACGAAATAATTGAATTTATATTGAAAGAGACAAGTTTTTACTGAACAGTCAACTTTTGAACATTTTCCACTAAAAATTGAACAGTTCGATTTTCAGTTGAAAAAATTGATTTTCAACAAAAATGATGCATTTTTAGGTATAATCATGAATCTTCAACGGGAATAGATGTATTTGAAGCAAAAAAATGATGTATTTTGAAATGATGTATTCAAAAGATGTATTTTGAGCAAAAAAATTAATTTTTAACCATAAAGATTAATTTTCTACAAAAAAGGCAAATTTTCCACGAAGTACACGAATTTTTAAAAAAAAGCTTGATTTTCAAATTCAAAAATCAATGTTTAACTAAATACTTGATGTTTCACCAAAAAAAGATGGATTGATTTTTTACAATGTAGTGACATTTTCAACCAGATATGAATTTTGAATCAAAATAATGCAACTTTGAAAAAAATTTGATTTTCAACAAAAAAGTTCAAATTTCAAACAAGTACCTCGACCAGCTTAAAAAAATCTCACAGAGCAACAAATTACATTTTTTGAATCGAAAGATAAGACATCTTTTTGATTCATTAAAAAGCGATCATTTCTCGTTTTTCTTTTTTGGTAAAATTTGAATAGTCAAAGTTGAGTCAAATAAATACCCGGTTTCTAAACTAAATTCCTGGTCATTTCACGGTTTTTTCCTGGTCAATTAAATTCTCGGTCTTTTCCCGGTCAAATCGCTACCCTGATAATATGATTTTAGAATTTAAATTTTGGCATGTTTGCAATAATAGTGTCAAATTAGAAAATTTCATCTTTCGAACTTTATGAGAATCGAAAGTGTTCAACTAATAATTAAAAACGGTTCTTAAAAAATACTCGGTTAAAAAATGGTCTCTTTGAATCAAAAAGATGTTTCAAATGTAATTTTTATAAAAATGGTGGAATATTTTATCGCTCCTAAATTTGAATTGGTTAGTTTTGACATTGTTTGTTTGTTTCTCGAATGCATAAATCATTTTTAAACTTGTAGCTCGACTTTTAGAATGACGGAAATTTAGAAGAGGAAATCAGTTCCTCGAACTATCCGAGAGGACAAATTTTCCAAGTCGTTGATTCGAGGACGCACATTGCATCGAAGTTCGGATGAGCGTGTAAGTGAAGTCTGCCAACCTCTATAGGAATCGTTATTTGAGATTTGATTGGGCGAAGAGAGCGATCCGTATCTACTATTTACAACAATCCACTACTCTATTTACTATCTTCCTTCACAAAAAAGAACAAGTCCAACTTGAATAAAAATATTCTTTGGGAAATTATTCTCATACAATATTATTATTTAATTTATTATTTAATTATTATTCTCTTATATACAACTCATTATCAACTTTATTCACTATAGTTATCCTCATGTTTCAAGTTATACTTCAGATGCTGGAATAAGCATACAAACATACAAAACAACACTAAAATCCGATGACAGAAAAACTCCCCTGGGAGTCCCGAACGGCCTGGCGTCGAGTTTTTGTTGGTAGTACTGCAACCACGCGGACAAAGGGGTTCCCCGGGCGCATGCGTCTCGACCATTGGCACAGGGTAACGATCCCACCCCCGTTTCAAGCCTGTCCCTTCCCACTGTGCCGCCTGGAACGCGCGATCGGCTCACGCACGAATTCCTGCACCACCTTCCTACACCACTGAAAATAATACCCCATACCATAGAAAATAATACCCTACCTCTACATCTATGTACTCTATGGACTTTGGAGTGTAGGGTATGTGCTTCTGTGTATTCACCTATTATATGTGTTGGTATATTGCACCCATACACTGAAGACTCACTGGCTGCGGGACGGTACAAAAGCTGGAAATGGAGCCTTTAGTTTTTATCGGGGGATAAAGTCGTGATAAGCTACGCCAGGGATGTAGCGCAAAAGAGAGCGTGGCTCAATACTAGAAAAAGGCACACTAGCACACTGTCATTGCATTCTAAAAATGAACTTCGGAAATAAAAACTTTTTCGGAATGGTTTTGAGAGAGATATATAGAGCGAGAATCTTAATCTCTGGGTCGTGGATTCGTGCCCCACGTTGGGCGCCAGTGGTCACTAATCTCACGGTCGTGAGACAGTTGCCCCCAGGAGGACCCTACGGCGGTTGTTCAACTAATGTTTTATTTATATATATTATTGCAGAAAGATTGGAAGATGTAGTTCACTATTGATATATTCAAATAATTGGATTAAATTTTACTCCTATTCAAACTAATCATTTGCGGAAGGAGATAAAATAATATAAATGCACGTTCTAAATCCAAGCAACAATAAAAGAAAAATAAACTTTTACATCACCATAAGTTTACTAAAAATGTTTAGAATTATTAGAAATCAGACATAGTATACAAAGGCTGATTTAAATTTATACCATAATAATTTAAGATTAATAAATAGCTTATCAGTTTATTTATTGGATAGAACATTCAATTTATTATTTCCATATATGCTTCGCAGATAAGACATTCTCCTTTCACAATTCAGAGATAATTAATGCCAGCTTTAAAGTACATAATGTAACGAAACGAATTAATAATTTGAAGAATAATAAATACCGAATTATAAATGCAAAAAGAGCCCATAATATTTCTACTCCTACATTCCGATTATTTGTCAACAAAAACATCAAAAATAATTTACGAGTGCAACTTGTAATGGTCATGATTCATGAAACGTGGACGCCTGTCCATAAAAAGAGATCATAACTTCTCTCTTAAGCCTTTACTACACTTTACACAAGACTGGGCATAAACCGGAAATGACTCTTTTTTGCATGAGACGTTTCGAACCTTTTAAACGTTTTTTACTTCCCGGCAGTACATCTTTCTATTGAAGATTTACAACTTTCACAAACTTGGAAAAAAATAGTTAAAATTACTTCTTCAAAGGCTCTTTAATTGAAGTCTGAATTATCCTTAACAATTTTAGTAAAAAAAAAGGCCAATTATTGAATTATGTCTAACTGTCTACTGATAGAAAATCGGTCATTATTGTGGAAAGTTGAATCGTTTTATGTTTATTTTTAAGAACTTGGAAGCAACGGATGCATGTTTTGTATAATTTTATTAGTCCTAAAGATCAACTCTCAAACATGAAAATGAAAATATTTGGAATTGGGAAGAAATGAAAACAAAATCAAATTTCTTTTCAACGTCCAAAATTCGAGTTAAAATTTGCAACAAGTAGTTGAATTTTCGAAGAGAAAAAGATTTTAATGCAACATAAAAAATAGTCGAATGTGAAAAAAACATTTATTCTTAACGAAAAATGTATTTGCTGAATTCATTTGAAAAATACGAATTTTCCACAAAATAATCACATCTCCTAATAAAACCTTAGTTTTTATCCAGACAGCTAGAAAGGTGAAATCTCTTGAAAAAAGTTGGATTTTTTACCAAAATGAAATAACTTTCAACCCGTGAATATAATTTTCAACCACACAAAATTCCTTTTTCCAACCAGATAGATCTATGACTGAAAATGTGAATTTTGAACAAAATGGTTAAATCTTCAACTAGATAGTAGAATTATTACTAAAAGCGATGAATTTTGAACGAAAATATAATAGCAGAATTTCCAGTAAAAAAAAAACTTTTTGAAAGAAGTATTATTTTCTCATTTGGTTCTATTGAGTTCAGAATTCGTCTCGTTTGTTCAAGCATGCTCGTTAAGTGTATTCGTTTCATTGCTGGTTGGAAAATAATTTTTTTGTTTGAAAATTCAGCTCATCATAAGTTTTTTTTTAGTTACAAGAACATATTTTTAATTAAAAAATGAACAATAATTGTTCGAATATGACGTTCTTCGAAAATCTATCCTTTTATAAAAGATTGGTTATTTCGGTTGAAACTTTATCTCTTCGTTTGAAATTTTAACTATCGTTTCAAACATTCATTTCTTTTTGTTGAAAAACAATTTTCTTGACTGGATATGTACCGAACCGTTGCAATTTCGGCTGAAAATTTACATTCTTGATTCAAAATGGATCTTTAATAGTTGAAAATTCATCAATTCGGTCGAAACTCAATATTTTTCGGTAGAAAATTTCACTTCGTTCGAGTGCCCATAAAAGATATTTGAGGTCGCTGATTTCGAATATGAAGTCAAAAATCCAAAATTCAAAATGGCGAACCCAAAATGGCGGACATATTTCAAAAATTTGCCATGCATTTACTTGATAATAAGTATTAACGTATTTTTGGGGTCGCTGATTACGAAAATGGAGTCGAAAATTCAAAATGGCGGATATTTCCTGAAATTCGCAATGCATTTACTTGAGAATGAGTATCAAGGGATTTTTGAGGTCGCTGATTTCGAAAATGAAGTCAAAAATACAAAATTCAGAATGGCGGACATTTTTCGTAAAAACAACTTTTCTTGAAATGGGGCAGCTCGGGGCAGCAATACATTGCACACATCATAAACATGTTTGCGAAATATACATATTTCATTATTTATTCTTAATGGAGGTACCTTCACGAACATTTTCCATGTCGCACAAACTTTTTCCACCAAAAACTCACTGAATGTGGCAAATTTCTAGAAGAATGTCCACCATTTTGGGCCCGCCATTTTCAATTTTGGATTTTTGACTTCATGTTTAAAATCAGCGACCCCAAAAACCCCTTAATACTTATTTTCGAGAATGTGCATGGCAAATTTCAGAAAAACGTCCACCATTTTGGGTCCACCATTTTGAATTTTTTACTTCATTTTCGGAATCAGCGATCCCAAAAACCTCTTATGGGTACTCGAATGAAGTGAAATATCGAGATTCTGATTTTTGGCCAGATTTTCAGGATTTTGAACCACTGTGAAATAGTACAATGCTTCAAAAAATGTGAGCCATTTTGGGTCCGCCATTTTGAATTTTGGACTCCATTTTCAAAATCAGCGACCCCAAAAACCCCTTAATACTCATTTTTAAGAATTTGCATGGCAAATTTTAGAAAAACTTCCACCATTTTGGGTCCGCCATTTTCAATTTTTGACTTCATTTTCAAAATCAGCGATCCCAGAAACCTAGTATGGGTACTCCAACGAAAATAAATATCGAGATTCTGATTTTTGGGATTTAGAACCACTGTCAAATTGTACAATGCTTCGAAATTGATTCGCCTTCAAATTTTGAATAGAATCTCGAAAAAATATGTACTGGAAAATTTTCATGAGTTGATCTGGAAAACCCCGGAATCTACAGGAATTTTGTAACTTGGATTCTGTGACAACCCTGTAAATGCAAGATCCCTGCAAAAAGGATTTTCTGATTTTGTAAAGAGAGAAAATTTTTGTGACTTAGCAAAAATTGATGAAAGTTTCGAAAATTTATGGAAATTTAAAAAAAATCTTGAAAATTCTTGGAAATTTTTAAAAAACTAGAAAATGTGCAAAAAACTACAGGAAACTAATAGCAAACTGTAGAAATCTGTGGAAGGTTTCGGCAGCTCATAGAGACTTTCGAAAATGTTTACTAATGTTAAAACTGCTGCATGGGGGAGGTTCAAAACTTTTAGTAATTGCAGTTTACAAACACAAGCCGATCATGACTCTTTGGTAAAACCAAACAAGTTACACTTATCCCGAAAGAGATTTGGTTTATGGCATAATAATAATAATAATAATAATAATAATAATAATAATAATAATAATAATGTTATTAATAATAATAATATATTATTAATATTATTGATAATAATAATAATAGTTCAATGTGTTCTTACGAACAACTTTCTTGTATAATGAAAATTTGTTTGAAAAAACGTAATGCTTGAACTGAACACAAATTTTCGAAGTGTTTGAAATTTTAAATTAGTTTAAGGAATACGTATTGCACGAACTATAAACAAAATTTGGCACACCCTCTGATCACCCTTCCCGCATCATTCCCCCAATATGATAATAATTAAAATAAATATTGCAGACCTCCCTGCAATCAACTTCAATGATTCACATCTGGAGAAGAAATGAAGTTGTAGGAAAATGGCCAAGCCCCCAAAAGAGTGTACCCCCTAATTGGAAAAATCCCATTTCGAAATTGCTGAGCATGCTTAACGAACGTTAACGCCATCGCGTATGTTAGTTTGAGGAGGAAAAACGCATCGCAGGGTGGAAAAGGAGAGAGGAAAGCGGAAAAGTCATGGAATGGCACCGTCGTGCCATTCGGTATTGGCTATCTCGAGCTTACAAGATTACTCGCTCGTTCCCTGGGGAAGCGAAAACCACCCCAGGATCGGCGCCCCCATACTGTGCTACTCGCGACCCGCCCCTGCCCCTATCTCGGTATAGCTAAAGGTCTATATCGCGCACCGTCAAACCTGCCCGAATTGCTCGTCGTCGTGTTATGCAAACGGGCACATTTGTTACGATAGTGCCCGCCAGGGGGTCGTTCTCCACTACCGCGTCATGCCATAGTAACACAGCTCATCGAGTATCACAGTCATAGACATAGAACACAGGAGATAGGAAACATAGGCAAGCAAGTGTGGGGAATTTCAGCCTTCTGAGGCTAAGCTTTAGGCGACGACAAAACGAGTCTCTCTTCATGCGATTTTGAACGACGTAGTGTCATAAATGTGCACTTAGGACCCCTAAAATGGGTTTGACATGAACATTTTTCGAGGGCTGGGGTTCCATTTTCGAGTTGCGAATATTTTTTTTTCATGGGGTTGGAGCGTTGAATGGGAGATGGTAAATGGAGGGGTGAAATGGTTCGAAGGTGTTTTTGAAATTTGGGGAGATGATAAATTTGGAGTATCGTATCTTTGGGAAGATTGGGGAATCAATGAGTTATAAGAAGTTTGATGAGGTGTAACAAATTTTATGAGAGAAGAGTTGCCACGATTTTGAGGTTAGGGTCCGTTTTTTTAAAAAGATATATAGAGGGCGTACTAACCAGCATGCAATTTTCAATTTTTCACCAAATTCATATTTTTCATGAAATAAACTAATGGGGCACTTTAGGAATAAAATTGTGGGGACTGTAACACACATAACCTCAAAATACACGTTCTTTGACGAAATTTAGCAAAATAAAATTTTTTTCGATTATACAACAAAAGAAGAGTTCGAGAACGTCCGTTCGCATGTGCTTCTTATATCCTTCCGTTTTTGGGACTAAATATTTATAAACAATCCGGGGAATCTAGAATCGATAATTTCCTGAAGATCACATGGCCTCAAGTGCAATCATTACAGTACTTATTTTTTTTCTAAACTTAAAGTTCAGTTAGCTCCCAAAACAAAGAGTGATTTAAAAAAATTAATAAGAATAAAAGTCGGAATATAACAAATTCGGGAACAATCTCCTTTCAATCAAATTTTTTGAGTTGGAAAATTCTAAATGAAAATTGGAATCAGAATTCAATTTTTGTCTATTAAATCAAATTGAAAAATTTACTGGATTGAATATTAACAATTTTGAGTGATAAAAATTTTAATTATTATTTTTGATATGAGAAATAAAAGAAACACAATCCTAATGTTAATCTTTCTCGACGATTTTGGAGACCATTTCTTTTTAGAAAAAGTATTTTTGAAGTTATTGTGAATAAAAAAAATGAATGAAAATACCTTTTTCTTTTTGGGATGAGATCCAATTCTTTAATTAACTAAGCAAAAATTTTTTTTTTGATTTTCCAGAAATAACAATTTATGAGTAAGATAGTTTAAAATTGATTGTACACTCCAATTTAATAATTTAAAAATGAAAAAGTTCAGCTATTACCCCAGTTTTTGATTTTCAAGTATGTATTAAATTCAATTTCGTTTCAAATTTCGGACACTAAAAATTACATTTCGAATTGCATAATTTTAAAGACCCAGAAATTCGTTTTCTGTTAAATTTCAAGTTTTCGAGCATTGAAAAATTACATTCATTTTTAACGCACTTATTCATAAAATCATAATTTTTAAATATTTCAAATAATAATTCTACAAATTATTATAAAATTTTTTATCAGGGATAATAAAATTATGCTACTGAAAAATATTCTTTGTATATCTACGTTGCAAATTTTTTGATTAATTCAAATAATTAAAAATCGTTTAATTGTATGGGGGGGGGGGGCAATTTCTTCCAAAATCAGAGTCAATTACCCCTCAAAATTCATTGACCTTTCTCTGAACAATTTTCCACTTTTCCTGACTATTCATATTTGAAGTCCAGAATTATTATTATTAGAATCTTGTAACATTTTAATATAAGGAATTGAGGATTCTTTCATGAATGGAATAAAACCATTTTTCATT
Source organism: Neuroterus valhalla (assembly GCA_011762715.2). Classification (NCBI taxonomy): domain Eukaryota; kingdom Metazoa; phylum Arthropoda; class Insecta; order Hymenoptera; family Cynipidae; genus Neuroterus; species Neuroterus valhalla. The sequence goes on from WSXT02000023.1 coordinate 1,094,150, forward strand.
CGAATTTTAAAATTTTCAATTTATCCTCATCAAGATCATTATTATTCTTGAAATTTTCTGATTTTTGCAAGTTTTTTTTTCAGAATCCCTCACTTTCCCTCACCAAACAAATTCCCTAACTTTTCCATAATTTTCAGGTTTTCAGTAAAATTTTCAGACTTCGACACTACATTGCAAATTGTGGAAATCAGAATATTTCATTTCGAAACTGTGAAAATATTATGCAATTTAAAATGTTATAATTTTGAACCATTCAAGATTTTTGGAGGATATTAGTTTAAAATTAAACATTTTCAAGAGATGAAATTTTAGGACAAATTAAAAAAATTCGAGGAAATATACAATTTAAAGTAATTGACCATAAGTTTTTCGAACAAGTTTTCAATTACATTGTAAGACTTTGTTTTCAATGAAAACAAATTTTTCAAAATTTCCTGGATTTCATAAAAATAGCGCTATCTAAAAAGTCATTGTCTGAGTCGCCTACCTGAGTTTTGAATACACATTATTGTTCTTGAAGTTCTGAACGATCAAATGAACGAAAAATCTTTTCCGAATTCTATTTCATTTCTATTTCATATTTCTATTATATCACTTTTTGTCAAGGGCGTTCAAGGCCACTTCTTTTCAAAAAGAGTATTGCTGTCTTTCCTTATTAATTGTGTTTTCAAAAAATAATTTGAAGATTATAATAATAAAGAAATTATAGAGAAAAGAAAGAAAACACGAATAAAAAGACCTTCTGCTTTTTCCGATATATACAATTTTTCAACTTTCAATTTCAACTTTTCCTTAAATATATTTTGAATCATTCCAAATTGTTTTTTCAAGAATGTCCTGAATTCATTAATCCAGATCGAAGAATAGCGACAATACACGCACATTATAAAATTAGTTTGAAGGAGCCACACGTACTAATTTAATTGACACAACCAACCGGCACTTTAATCATACTTCCGATAAGGTTACCATAATATTTATAAACCATCACCTGTTGAGGAAGTTAAATCTTTCATGAAATTTGCAGAATCCGTTTGAAGTTGCCGTAGACGACACTGCACGCCGACTCATATCACTCGATAAGTCGTCACCATAACGTGATAAAGAAATAAACAGAGTATGTTTGGAATAGTTGCATGAGATTAAATCGCTTTCGAGTATTTTGCTCAGTGTCGGTGCAGTGTCAATAACAGTTGATATCAGCAAAAGCGAGCAAAAGTAAATCCCCGATTAAATCCCAACCGACTCTTTCAGAATTGGTTTGACATATTCTAGTGCAAAATAAATACATCAAGAAATATGAAATCTTTCAATAAAAACTGCAAATGTGATGCAAAATATATTGCCCGTGTATAATGCGTTCGATATTGCGAAATATAAGTACCGAAATGATTTGCAGGAAATTTGAAGCTAATCGGTTATGGCGCGAAATACAAACTGAGCGGCAACAGACCCCGCCTCGGACGCAGTCATTGGTAGTCAATAGCCATTGGTAAACGACTAGAGTAAGCCATTGAATTACCATAATCGTGGCACGAAGACACATTTTAAAACCTGTAAAATTACGTCAAGACTCGATATGGACATTTTTATACGGACCCCCGGTACCAGCTGGCTTGTGTAACGACAATTTTCTTTTTATTACGTACTTTGCACTTTCTCTTAACAAAGTCTGGTAAAAAGTTTAAGGAAATTGAGACACAACAAATTTTGGACCAATGGAAAATTCTGGACACGGAGGAAAATTCTGGACACAATGGAAAATTCTGGAAACAATGAATTCGTAAATGGGACATTCTTTTACAAATCGTACAGATTTGGACGAAAGTTGACCGACCCATTTTTGATTGACCTAATGCTATTTTTACGAGTTCTTTATCGAAAAAGAGAAGATACGTATTTGAGGATTTTTTTCATTTTGCAATTTTTTTAGAAATAGGAAGGGATGAAAAATTAAGAATTTGAGTGAAAACTATTTTTTTTTGAAATGCATAACTCCTGTTCTATCAGAGCTAGAGATTTTTTCTCATTTGTAAGGTAAAAGAACGAATTTTAATAAAAGAATCATCCCAGAAATATTATTAACAAACTGAAATTGTTATAAACAATTAAAATTTTCTAATCGATTTTGAACTAGTTTGACCCTCATGAATTAATTTTCTTAGTATTCTTATCGTATTCTACGTCAAATTTCTGATCGAAAACGATTCATTTCAAAATGGTGAAATTATTATTACTATCGGAAAAAAATTAATGTATCTAGCGGTGTCGAGCGCGGTACCTCACA
>WSXT02000023.1:1098811-1110305 GCA_011762715.2 Neuroterus valhalla
GCATTCAAATTTCCGCAACCATGAAGGCGAATATTTAAACAAGAAAACTAATTTCCAAAAATAGAAAGAATCATTTTCCAAGATAAAATAAAATGTTTTAAAACAAAGTCGAATTTCAGAATAAAAAAATTATTATTTTCAAACAAAAATGGAACATTAACATTTTTAGTTAAAAAAAAAAACATTTCAAACAAAGCACAAGTGTTTTATACTAAAACAAAGAATCTTTTGATTACTCAAAATTCAAATTGAAAAAAATGGATGTTTAACCAAACAAATTTTCAGTTTAAAAAAATTACTAACAACAACAAAAAAACTAACTTTAAAAAAAAACTAACTTTCAAGAAAAAAGCTATCTTTTAAAAAAAAACAAAGTGTCCAACAAATTATTACATTTAGACACAAAATGATGAAGAATCAAATGATGAAGAATCAAATAAAATTGTAAATGCTTAACTAAAGTAGTTGAATTTTATTCCAGAAAGGCGAATTTCTAACTGAAATGATAGACATTTAATGAGAATAGTTCAATTTTTGACGAAAAATTGATTTTTAACCAAAAAAATACAATTTAAAAAAAAATGGTTGACATTTGAACCATAAAAATAAAAATTTTTGAACAAAAATGGAATAGTGACAATTTTCGCTTGAAAAATTAAATTCAATCCAGACATAAGAGTTTTTAACTCGATGAATGTTCGACTAAAATGAAAAATGTTTGACTGTATCACTTGAACTGTTAACCGTAAAGAAGAATTTTTGAAGAAGATTAGCATCCGAAGAAAAAGATAATTTTCTATAAAAAATCGATTTTTCAACAAAATATGTTAAGTTTCAACAAAATAATTGAATTTACAATTTAAAAAGACCAATTTTCACCGAATGGTCGAATTTTGAACTAGAAAAGATCAATTTTTCACTGAAAATGAAACATTTTCAGTTGAAGAATTCGATTTTCAATCTAACTGATGAATTTTCAGGTATAATGGTGAATCTTAAAATGATTAGTTTTGTATTCTAAGCATAAAAGACAAATTTTCCGCGAAGTACATAAATTCTCAAAGAAATAGTTTAATTTTAAAAATCAAAAATCAATGTTCTAAATACTTGAATTTTCAACAAAAAAATGTGAATTAATTTTTAACAAAATAGGTACAATTTCAACTCGGATTTTGAATCGAAATATTGCAACTTCAACTGAAGAATTCGATTTTCAACAAACAAGTTTTAATTTCAAACAAAGACGTTGTTTTTTTAGCCAGAAAAGGATGAATATGCAATTAACAATATAAACAAATTTTCCATCATAATTCATAAATATTTCTTCTTCGGAATACTACATCTACTCTAAAGACTGCTTGGAGTACTTTCTTTATTCAAAATTAAGAAAAGGGAACTTTGAAATTGTGACGAATTTTAAATTGAAGGAACAATTTTTTTAATTCCTCTCTTCAAAATCCGAATTATAATTAGTTTAAAAAGTTCCGGTTCCATGTAAATATCTTCCTGTCCCAAGTGAAACTATACTACTTTACTCAAACTCCCTGCCCTGAAATAAAAACTATAATTATTTTCTTAATTTCCCTGTTCTAAGTCAGATGAAGGAGGAAAAACAAATAAAACGTGATAAATACATTTTTTTTTGAAAAATGGAGATAATAATAATTCTTTCTGTATGTTTGGGCTATCATCAATTCGATTATCAAGTTTGAGCCAGCTAAAAAAATCGCACATAGCAGTGGGATTTTTATGTGGTTATTGAAAAAAAATTCAATATTTAACATAATTTAAATGGTAATTTACTGTTTTTTCTACTTGATTTTTTTTAAGATCACAATTTTAGGCAGAGTATACTATCCACTTTCTTTTCTTAAAAAGCCTTTCTAGTTGTGAACCGAAGGGTCAGTGTCACATGGTTAGTTTCACACTTTCTCAATTTCAGGGAAACTCGGCGGAAATAGAAGCGCTAAAAAAGTTTTCCTCTAATTCAGAAGTTTCTTAAAGAGTTAATTCCTCAAACAAATAATTGTTTGAAAGAAATTAATGAATCATGAAGATATTGCCAATCTGAGTTCAAACGACAATCATGTGCAAAGAAAGTGAAAAAAAGTGAGATTGGTTATTACTATTCAACCCAAGTATAATTCTTGTGCAGAAGAAATTATAAAAAATAACAGTTTCTAATAATAAAATTTCTATATTGTAAAATGAATGCCAGTTTGGTGCAATTCAACAAATAAATTTCAAAATCCTCATTTCTACAAAATTCCTACGGATAAAAAAAGAATAAAGATATTGCATATTCATGAATATTAACAAGAAATATTCCCTAAGAACAATTGCAAAACATTATTTGCATAAAACAAACTTTTACGATGTTCATAATGAAAAAGCAGAAGCTAAAGGCATACGAACTTCCGGTAGGCTTTTCAACAGTAGAAACTTCTCTATTTTTAGATATGTTTCGAATAACTTAAGTAAAATTCTATATTGAACTAACTCTCATGTAATTAATTAAACATTAAAAAATATATGATTCTTTTTTAACTATAATATTTTCATCTATTCTTCTGGAATTCCAAGAAATCAAATCAAAAATTAATTTTGAAAAATAGTTCACGAAAGATTACCGTGATAAAAATCTGGTCTAATAAAACACTATAATAATTAAAATTAAATAATTCTGGAAAATGAATTACTTGAAAAAGGCTATGAATTTCCAACTGGTGCGAATGTAATCGCTTTAATTTAAACTAAGCCTTTTCATATTACTCTTCCCTAATAAAAAATAAATAAATAATCTTTATATAGAAATAACTGTACCAAAAACTAGTACATATACAAAGTCATCATGAAAATTCAATAATGTTTCAAAAGTGCTATAAAATTCAAACGTTATTCAGAAACTGTAATTATTTAATTTATATAAATCTTCAATTCTAAAAATCAGTGTCTCTCCCATTAAAAGCATGAAGGAGGAACGAATTGAAAATGTAATTAAGAGATGTTTGAAGATTACTCCTCGGATTACTCACGAAAAAGGATTGATTTTCAACTTTTTTTTTTAATTATACCATTATACCTGATGTCAACGGCGTAGTTTGCTGGTAAAGATATGAGTGGGTACATGCGAGTTTTGCAAAGACGCCATGCAAAAATAGCAATGTACGTAACCTAAGTAACAGGTTGATATGTAATATTGCAATACATGAATAAAGTAAAGAGTAGCGATGGAAAATGCACCAACAAGAATGATTTGCATACCAGATCCGCCGCTGAAATTCTGACTTTCATAATTACTATCGCAAAAATCAAATAGCGAGGTTATATCTTTCAAACGGAACAAAAATATTAAATATCTGTTCTAAATTGTAAGTTTGTCAAATAATAATTTTCCTGCCCTTCTAGGTTCAATAATTACTACATATTAAATCAGCTTCTTTTAATTTTGTATTCATCTTTTCATCCGGAAAATATTTGACCGGACAAAATTGAATTTCAATTTAAATTAAATAATTCGAACATGAAGAAAAAAAAGAATAAAGTAACAAATGGACTAAGTGAATGTTTTTCAAGATTTATTTATTGTCCTTGTTTTATCAGAACATTTTATCAGTTCAGTTGATTGAAATAATCGATTTGGGAAAAAATATTGCGGGATTCGGAATTGATTCCGAAGCATGATTCAAATTTAATTTCATGCAAGAATGTACCACATACCGTCGGATCGAAACGGTTGGAGCTGTAGCTGATTTAGCTCAATAGCTGATTTACTTAACGCTAAATGGATTTCATTTAGAAAAGTGAGATGTTGTTATTGATAATAGCATTCTTAAATTTATTTATTAAAAAAAAAATGCAACAAATTCTAAGGAATATCAAGATATCTTTTTTGGGATTCGTAATGACGAGGGCCGACGGCTGCCGTCGGATTACTGATCCGTCAATACGTGCTTCTTCGAGTTTCACGCAAAGGATCTTTTTCAACCTAATTTAAAATTGTCATTCATATTTCATGCAGAAATCGATTGATTAGTAAAATAATTCTCTTCTCTTCATTATTTATTCAGGACAAATGATTTAAGAAAATATTCTACAATACATAGAAAGTATGGAGATTTTCTTTAGGTTATTGGTGTTCTTTAGGTTATTGTTATTCAAATATTATTTAAAAGACTTCGGCATAATGTGAGCATATGCAATCGCTTAAATCATTGGATATTTTCAAAACATTGCGGAAGTCAGGGCAACAATTAATCATCTTTTACAGCGAAAACAAGGGGTTCAAAACAATATTATTCCAAAACAGATTCTATTTTTAAACGTCAAAACATTCTGGAATGAGAAAGTCTAATAATAAGTTGTTTCATTTGTATGGGAATTACTTGAAGCTCGACTTATAGACCAGAGTTAAAAAACATTAGTTTTGAAGACTGAGACACTCAAGTTGCAATGTTTCACTACTGTTGAAAAAACTTAAACTCAAGCGTTTCATTGGGAACCTAAAAAAAACATTCCGGAAAGAGCGATTCCTCAGCCTACTGTGTCATCGCTGATATTTTTTTTCAATAATTTTATAGTTGTCTGAACAACATTCAGCATAAAATTACAAGCAAACTCAAGAGTTGGATAACATTAGAATACTAGCAACATTGTTATCATAGCACAGCTAATTTGACTCCATTATCTAAACTGTAAGACAAAAGCTTCATTGTTCAAGAGACTAATTAATAATGATGAATTGCTAACGAATTAGGGCTCACAATAGCTTAGTAAGCAGATTCGTTTTCAACAATATAGAGATGCTGCACATAATTGGTAATTGAAGATAAGGAAAAAACATTCCATGCAACATCAACAAATCATTCCACATGCACGTAGATTGTACAACACTCTTAAAAAACGTCCTTAACGAGCATACTCTTTTATGAACCATTGGATCTAGTATTGAATCATACCCAACATCGACAACATCGACCTAGACTCACCGGTGATGGACATCCATGGATAGCGAGGAATCTCCGGTATTCCAGGTTGTCCACTCGTGGGCTGTTGACAAGAAGTCAGAGGATCAACAACAGCAGAGGCAGCTGCTGCTTGGTGGTAGAATTGTGCTGCAGCAGCCATGGAAGCCGAAGCTGCAGACACTGCCGAAGACGCCGACGCTGAGGACACAAGGCTACCAGGAGTAGCTCCATTCTGATGATGGTGTCCCAATGTGTAATTTACCATAGGGTCACCAGCCGAAGGGGCAACATTCCCCGTGAGACTCGCGGTGTACCTGCAGGACTTGTCACCGCCGGTGGCTGCATCAACAGCCGCTGCAGCCGCCAAGGCTGCACTCGATGCCGCTGATGACCCAAACCCGGGGACCATGCTCGATGTGGCCCCAAAGGCAGCAGCCGCAACAGCCTGCTGCTGCTGATGATGATGATGAGCCGCAGCCGCCGAAACGTAAGGATACATGCTTGATGTGGCGCGTGCTGCCGGTGATGTGGAAGCCGAACTTCCTGAGTGCTGAGGACTGGAGCCCGTCGGACTCGGAGAGTTGTGATGAGCGTAATTAACTGCCGCTGCTGCAACAGCCGCCGCGGACAAACTGGACTCTAAACTAGAAGCTGGACTTGAAGAGCAAGCCTGAATGGAACTGGAATTAGCGCTGGAGAACAACTGTTGATGATGGAATTGTTGATGGTACTTTGGTAGCATACTATCGATTATGAATTTCGAACTCATATCGCCGCCGAAGCGCCCGTCCGTCCGTGGACAGTTAACAACACCCGCACTGGACACGCGTGTCCATCAACACCATATTGGTCCCGCACATCTTGCACCTTTTGTCGACGGTGATGAGCCTTCCGCACGTACCACGAGGCGATTCAATTGATATTCGTATTTCCACGCTCTACGCACTTCCTCCACCTTCCTTCACGACCTCCTCCTACCCCTCTACCAGCCCCAACTTTTATCGGTGCTTTACCCTCACTTTTTATTGCCACTTACGCAACTCGCACACCACACTACGATAACGAGCGAGATCAGCTTTGACGGCCACGAGTTCGTACTTTGCGAGTTCGCGAGCACTATACGCGAGGATCGTCCTTACTGGTCCCGGACACGTTTTAACGAGTTCGAGGATCGTAGTGGAAAAAAGGTACTACTAGGGGGTCAGCTGATCCGCTGCCCCAGAAGATTATTGGGCTGCCCACGAGACAAGCAGAGGAGCGTGGCCTGTCAGGTGTTAGAAGCCGTTTCTTGCGTACTTCTCGGATAGTCGACGAATCCTTTATGGGCCATGCATGAAGGTACTATAGCCCCCTATCCCGAACGCCGCGTACTACACACCACGGCCAGCTAAATGTAACCCCTTACAATAATGGCGCCGCTTGTCTCTCGCCTCCCTCTCCCAAACCCGGCACAGCTGGTAAACAGAGCCAGCCAATCGAGGCGAGGCCTTACTAACCAAGAGCCAATCCCGTGCGGGCTAGGCGCGCCAAGATGAATGGGTCTCCGTTGCCTCTCGCTCTTTCTCTTTTTTCCTCCTTCTCCCACGCTTCGCTTTCTCTCTCCCTCAAACAGTTCCCTATCTCTCTCGCACTTCTCTATCTCTATCATTCATGCCTCCTTCTCACTTTCTCTCTTGCACTATCTTCGGCTACCTATCTTTCTCCTTTTCCCTCTCACTCTTTTGCTTTCTCAGTCTCTCTCACTGCACTCTCTTTGCTCCTTCACTGCTTCTGTCAGTGACGACGCCCGTCTTGAAAACCACGTTGCCTTCTCTAGGTTCTACCGATCGACAATTTTCGCAACATCCCCGAATTTCATACCTTTCTCACCGGCACTTTACGCATGTGTAAACCTTTATTGACACTTTTTATGCATCGGTTTTATGAATCAAAAATATTGCTGGATCTACAGGAAGGGAGATTCGACAATTCTAAACAATGCGGATTTCTGGCATTGAGACGATTCCACTGTGACTACCAAAATTTTGGAACCACGGCAGTTATTTGAAAAATGAGAAAAGATATTTCATAAACCTCAAAACATTATTTCAGCTTGAGATGAAATTGTATGGTGGGGGAGTAGGGTGGGCCAAAAATGCATTAGAAATTTTTTTTCGAATTTTTATGCAAAACGCCCGGAAATTTTTTCGAATCCACAAAAAAATCAATGATTTTTTTTTTATTGAAAAAAAATTATATTGAGAGGTGGCGCAAGCCCCATGAAGTTTAACACGTATTTCCCATAAGAAAAAAAGACATTTTTGTAAATTTTATTCAGAATTCTCAATATTAGGTGAATCAAGTTCGAAGTTCACCGTTTCTCTTCATACTTAGTCACAGAATGCGAATAAAATATTACTTTTCATATAATAACCCCCATAAGTCTGTTTTATAGGGTCCGGAAAAACCCCCATAAGTGAAAAAATGGGGTTTTTCGAGTTTTTGACGCTAATTATGATTTTTTTGCGGTTTTTTCAACGCACATTTTTTTAAATACATGAAATACTACTTTATACTGATAATTAGATGTTAATTTAAATTGATTAAACAATTTATGATTGTTTTTAGTAACTTTCTCTCAGAAAAGAGCTAGAAAGTCAAGATTTTTTTCTGAATTTTTCAACTTATTTTCTACGTTTCAGTTAAAGCGAGGTAATAATCAATTAAAGTTGACGAAAATAAGTGATTAAACAATTTTTTATTATTTATAACAATATTCTCTTAGAATAATGCTACAAATTTGCTGTTTTTTCTGAAATTTTCAACTTTTTGTCAACTTTTCACTTGAAGTAAGTCATTATTCAATTTAATTTAGCAAAAATAATTGTTTAAACAAATTGTAAATGTTTATAGCTACCTTATTCTAGATTACTACTATATAGTTGCGCTTTTTCCTTAAATTGTAAACTTTTCATCGCTCTTCAATTAGATAAGTGTAATAATTATATCATGTTAGGAAAATAATTGTTTAAACATTCTATTATTATTGCTCATAATGTTCTCTTTGCCTAATGATAGAAACTTGCGGTTTTTTCTGGAATTTTTAACTTTTTGCCCACTTTTCACTTGAAGTGAGTAAATATTTGATTAAATTTAACAAAAATAAATTGTTTAAACAAATTATTACTGTTTATAGCTTTCTTCTCTCAGATTAATGCTAAAAAGTTGCGATTTTTTCTGAAATGTTTAACTTTGCTTTACCTTTTTAGTTGTGAACAAATAATAAATAAACATTAGAGAGAATCATATTCCAAATAGTATCGTATTATTTTAAATATATTTTTCTGTTCTTTTTCCAATGTTCAAAAAAATTAATTAAAACAAAAAAGCTGAATTCATTGAATGAAATTTGAATTTCGAAATTCCTACTAAAATTATGGATCTTCAACGCAAAAATTGAACTTTCAAGAAGGTAGTTCAACTTTCAACCAAAGAGTTGAATTTTCAACCTTTCCATTCAGCGCAGAGTTAAACATTTCAGAAAAAAACACAACTTTCTAGCACTTATCTAAGAGAAAATGGTTAGAAACAAAAATGAATTGTTCAAATAAGCATGTTTGTTAACTCGCATTATTTATTACCTCAATAACTGAAGAGTGGATAAAAGCTTAAGAGTTTGGAAAAAACCGCAATTTTTTAGCACCAATCAAAGAGAAGAAAGCCATAAACGATAACAATTTGTTTAAAAAATTATTTTTGTTAAATTAAATTGAAGATTAACTCACTTCAAGAGAAAAGTGGTCAAAAAGAAAAAAATTCCAAAAAAACCGCAAGTTTCCATCATTAAGCAAAGAAAATATTATTAACAATGATAATAAATTGTTTAAACAATTATTTTTGCTAAATTAAATAAAATAATTACTTACTTTAGGTGAAAACTGGACAAAAAATTGAAAATTTCAGAAAAGACCGCAACTTTGTAGCATTATTCTAAGGGAATCTTGTTATTAATATTAACAAATTTTGTAAACAGTTATTTTTGTTACCTTTAATTGATTATCACCTCGCTTGAACTGAAACGTTGAAAAAGGTGAAATATTCAGAAAAAACAGCAAGTTTCTATCATTAAGCAAAGAAAATATTATTAGCAATGATAATAAATTGTTTAAAAAATATTTTTTTCAACATGAATTAATTATTACACTTATCTAATTGAAGAGTGGTAAAAAGTTAAAAATTTCAGGGAATAACCGCAACTATGGAGTATTAATCTAGAAGAAGATAGCTATAATCATTTACAATTGGTTCAAACAATTATTGTTGTTAAATAAAATAAAATAATTACTTACTATAGGTGAAAAGAAAATTTTAGAAAAATCCGCAACTTTGTAGCATTATTCTGAGAGAATATTGTTATAATTAATAGCATGTTGTTAAAACTATTCTTTTTGTTAACTTTAATTGATTATTACCTCGCTTTACCCAAAAAATTGAAAATAAGTTGAAAAATTATCAGTATGCAGTAGTATTTCATGTATACGAAACAATCTGAGTTAGAAAAAAAACCGCAAAAAAATCATTTAGCGCCAAAAACTCGAAAAACCCATTTTTTCACTTCTGGGGTTTTTTTTGGGACGCTATAAAACAGACTTATGGGGGTGGTATTTGAAAAGTTAAAGTTTTAATATTGAGAATTCTGAATAAAATTTACAAAAACGTCTCTTTTTCTTACGGGAAATATTTGTTAAACTTCACGGGGCTTGCACCACCTCTAAATATTATTTTAAAAAAAATGCATCCATTTTTCTGTGGAGTCTAACAAACTTCCGGGCATTTTGGATAAAAATTCGAAAAAACATTTTTTGGACCACCTTAGTGGGAAAGTCATTCAATTAACCGATACGTGCCACATCTGGAACTCGCCAGTTTTTATTGCAAGGGCCAATGTGGGAATCTAGTGTGAACCGTTTCTTCTCAACCTTATTATTTGGTACTTGTTACAATAGAGCGTTATTATTTATCAGAATTTTAAAATTCAATTCTAAGATTCATAATTGGCTAAGAATGACCATTAACCTATTGTTTAGTGCCGATTAATTCCTCCTTCCAGTTCATGAACTCCTCTCCCATTAACATCGGATACTGTAAATCACTCCAGCTGTTATATTGCACGCAATAAAAATAATCAGAACAACTCTTACGACATCATAGCACTTCAAAACTGCTTTGTGAAACCGGCTTTTGATTCCGATTGAGGATTTTTTCGACCTAGCCGCAAGCCAAACTGGAAAAAAGTCGTAAATGCCTTTTATGGCCTATGTTTGGATGACATAAAAGTCAGATCCGAACTTATTATGATCATTTCGTTAATTAACGTCTTCTGAGATCTGTCAAGAAGAACGATTATCATGATCAAAAATCCGAAGGAATGAGATTTCTTCTTGGGGAGGAAAATTCTTGGGAGAATATCTGAAAGTTTCGGCTTCTTGGGTTCTGTAAGTTGCGACCACTGAAAGTTTCTCCTGAATGCTTTCCGACGGAAGATCGCAAGTTCGTAAAAGACCTACTCGCGTGTCTTTTAGAATCTACTGAGCACTGCCTCTTCGCTTGTTTTCTCCTTTCCCTTTCTCTGCTTTTGGCTCCATCTCACTTTTCCGAATCTCCCCCTTCACAACAGACTTATTTGTCTCTCTTGCTCGGCTTTCTCACTCTTCAATGTTACCACTCCAGATGAAGGCGCATGTTCGTACTTCGTGGTGCTCAATTGCACAAGTAAAACATCTTCCAGAAACATAAATGAAAGCTATATACGAATCTTTTTAGTGCTTTTTTGCTTGGTAAATTAGCACCTCGGAGGGCGGGGAAGCACTTTTGGAAATTGGGTGTCAATGATCGTGATGATTTGCAAGAAAATGGCTTTTAAAAATATTTTTTTCATTCTCCTTTCTGGAAGAAAGCTCCTTTCCTTAGTGCATGTTTCAAATCGATGATTACTTTTAGGTGTTTTTCAATTCAAACTTCTACAATTTATCCGAATTTCGGATTGGAATATCGACTTGTTTTTGTTTTTTTTTTTTGAGCTATACATTTTTGGGAATAGTTAGATCATTTGGTTATCCCTCAACCATTCAAACATTGTCGTTAATTTAGAATTATACTTTAAAATAAAAATCAACGAAATCTAAATGTCTCTGAATATTGGAAATTTCTCCAATAAGGCAGCCTTCCAATTCTGTGTTAATTTGGAGATTTCCAGTTTCTTCATTTGTAACAATTTTTTGCATTCTTCAATCGAGTTTTAAATTTCAATTTGGACGTTTTCATTTTCGAATTTCGTAGATTAACAGCCTCAAACTTTCCTTGCTTCTCTGCCAAATTCACATATCTCAAATTTGCGAAAGCAAATTTGTTCATTTCTAAAATTAAATGCCATCCAATTTGGATATTGTCCATGAGATTCGCAGATTTTTTGAATTTGTCCTTTGAACAATTGAAACAATGTCTTCCAAACTAGGCCTCAAAATTTAGATGTCCTCAAATCTAGATGT
>WSXT02000023.1:1131958-1145508 GCA_011762715.2 Neuroterus valhalla
CCCCTAAATAATTCTGATTTTTTGGACATTTAATTTAATTTCATTAAGTTTTTGCATTTTTTATATAAAGGCCAAATTTTCAATGGTTAACATTATTTTTTCATATTCAGTTTGGAGTCTTTATTTTTCAGAGCTCAAAATTCGAAATTTTGAAATATTTGGAATTAATTGATGTATGTATCTCAGAAATGGTAGGTTTTTGGGAAAATTTCTAAGGACAGAAAATGTTGGGGTAATGTTTTCTACAGCTCTACTCATTGGGTCGACATGCTGCTACGGAAAGTGCAATTGATACATCTCGCTAGTGTACCAGAAAAAGCGTTTTCGCACTTTTTGGGTCGCAAAAATTTTTTTATGCAAAACTGTCAATGAAAAAGTTGTTTATCATAAAAAAACATACAAATCTTATACACAAACTTTTCTTGTCCGACTTACTGTTCACTAGTTATAGCGTGACAAAACTGTCACCGTAGATTTCCAATTGTTTCCGCCGAGGGCAACGTTATAGTGTGGGTGCATAATAAATCATCACTTCAGACTGAATAAATAATTTTTTTGTAAGTAGGACTTTGAAATTATTCTTTAATATGATAAATTGTTATTATAAATTAATATTTATTATTATTCATTTTTTTCCAAAACTATGATGACTTCATTATTGAACGTGATTCAAGAAGGTTTTCAAAATTTTATATGAAACGAGCTGTACAAAAATATGCTAATAATTGTTGAGCGTGCAACATGGAAAGTATGCCTTTTTTGGTACTTTAGCGTCATCTATTATAGCAATTTTTATCGCAGCCTGTCGACCCAATGAAAAAAGTTGTAGAACACATTGACACCAACATTTTTTGTTCTCAGTTACATTTTAAATTGAAAAATAATTAAATTCACTACTTGAAAAAAACAATTGTTCTCCCCTAGATTCAGCACTAGAGTCAAACTTGGCGCAAAACGTGAAAATTTCAAATATTTATACATACTTACAATTTTAAAACAAATTATTTATCATCTTTTAATAGCTTTAAACAATATCTATGACAATATTGTTTTGGACTTTTTTTGAAATAGTTACTATAGTCATTATTTGAAATTTCGAAACTTTTTTGCACCAAGTTTGACTCTAAGGTAGAATCTAGGAAAGAAAAAATTGAAAATGTCTTAACGAATTAAAAAGTACTATAGTGAACTGCCTTTAAGGTAATGATAATAATGAAAGCTTTTTAAAAAAGTAAATTGTTTTCAGATGAATTTTAATTTTTCAAAAAAATGTAAAATTGACGTTTCTTTGCAGTATATTTTTATGAGAATGACATTCTGCCCTTAATCGTATTACTTTTCGGTCTACAATGAATAAAAAAATGTATGTCAATTTAATTAATTTTTATTTAACTTAATTTATTTTATTAATTTTTTTATTTAACTTAATTTAATTTAATTTATTTAATTTATGTTAACTTTCAAAAAATTAAGGTCTTTTAGTAATAGCTAAAAAAATAGGCGTGTTTTTCGGAACAATTTTAATTTGACGTTTTTTTACGATATCTTTTTATGAAAATTACATTTTTCCTTCAACTTGGACTCATTAGACGAAGAATTTGGTTAACTTTATAAGTCATGATGAGGAAAAAATTGCATTCTAATTTTATAGAATTCAGGCACTTTAGTAAAAGATCAAAAAAAGCCTGTGAATCATTCCCGCCTTTACTGTTATAAATAACATATAAAAAACGTAAAAAAAAATGTTTAAAAAGTATTTGAGGTATCGAATTTAAAAATAACAGCAATCACTTTAAAAAAATTAATTATTTCCAGAGTTATTCCATCTAAATTATATCTTTCTGCGCAATACTTTTTCATGAAAGTGAGATTTTACCCCCATCTTGGGCACATTAGACCTAGAATTCTATCAACTTTGTGTTGATATTAGAAAAAAAATTCATACTAACATCGTAATAATAATTAATAACATTACATTTCGAAGAAATATCACCATTTTTACTTTCTACGAAGAACAGTAATGGGCCTGGAATTTGTTGTATTATATCTTCACATTTGTGTGCTTTCAGATATTATCTCAATGGAAGGAAAAGCAATTCAGCTCGATTCTCGAATGACGTCGCCAAGGGGCAAGATTAGTGGTCGAGAGGAGGGAGGGTGTCCATCGGGCAGACTCCCCCTTCACTGGACTTGGTTGACCGCAAAGTCCATTGTGTGAGAGCCAGGGTCGTCGGCGAAATGGTTGGGGCATCTTCTTGCAGATGGCAGCAGCAAACGACACTTTTTTTTCATCAAGTTTTACCAACCAAAAAAGCGACTCTGAAGTGGCTATTTCACTCATCCACACAAAAAAGGGCCAATATAGTTCTTCCTCTTGTTTCACTTCTCTTCGACTTCCAAATTACGCAGATCATTTCCTACATTTTCAATTAATATTTCCAATTTGTATTATTTTTTTATTATATATTTATTTTGTTTGTATGCATTAATATAATTTATTCAAAGACCTCTAGCTATGATTGCAGAATAAACACTGAATAATACAAGAATTTTTTACTTTTTATTGAGACTTTTGATGTATCTCTTTATAAAACTCGTGAGAATAATAATCTCATCATCGACGTTATTAGAAAAATATTTTTTGCGAAAGAATAGCTGAGTGGGAATAAGATTATAAGTGAGGAGGATTTATAAATGTGCTAGACTTTGAATTTTATGCAATATTCGTAGTTCGTGTTATTTTAGCGAATGTTGATGTTGGATAATGGAAACTTAGGAATAATTCATGAAAATAAAATTTATTAACTCTTCGATCGTTGCAAGAGGCTTGAATGCAATAATAATTGAGCTTGCGTTATTCTCAAGGTCGTGTGCACGTCTTTAAACTAAAAATCATCAATCATAAATAGCGTCGAGCACAATTAATTAGACAATTTTAATTAATATGTTGAACATTCCACAGAGGTACTAAGCGGTTTTTAACACGGATATAAACCTATGTTTGTACATTAAATGGAGTGTAAGAACTTTATTCGTAATAAAACAATTATGCACGTCATAATTCCCCAGATAATTCCACTCCCATGTGATTTAGTCAACTGTAGATTAATTTAAAAATTATATTCTTTTAACGATTCTTTTATAGGAGACTTTTATTATTTGTGATTGTCTTTTAATGAGCCATGAAGATTTTATTCCTTTACAAAGAGAAAGTATATACGGGATTCGTCTTCCTTTGATATACGCATATTAAATATTTTTAAACGTTTTTGAATTTATAATTTTTATTACTCTTATTAAGAGTGCAAGAATATCATAAAAAGAATAATTATCACAATAAATGTGATTTATTGCAGTTTTCAACTTTGGATACTGGAATTTTCTACACGTATATAATAGAAGTATTTTCGAAAAATACGGTCCTAAGCCTCTTGAAACGACCGATTTCAGACGTACGTTTTCCCTTCAGAGGCAGAAAGCTCCTTCTTATGTGGAAAATCCCATAATTTAGGAACCGTAAATCTAAACGTTATGCGCATGGGAGTTTTAAGTCTCTGGAGTGGCCACAAATATTTCGAAGATGTTGCAAGACACATGCAATAGTAATATATCACTTTCATCTTCTCCCTTTTCTGAAATATTTACTATGCATACTTTAAAACGGGTTTTGAAATATAATTCTACTTTATCACTAAAACCAATATTTTGTATAGGTACAATTTTCAAATGTGAAAAAAATCGGTTTAAAAGTTAATAAACAGCATTTTGGAAGACACTGTTACAAATTTATGTTACAAATTTACGATGGATGTTATTTTATTTTCGAATCGTATAATACATTACATTGCAGTTTGGAAAATAGTAATTCTATTTTGGCCAACTCGAAGTGAATAAGTTTCATTTTACTGAATTTAATACCAGAGGATTTGACCAATTAGTTTGGCTGGATTTCATAAAATAAATTTGAAGTATATTCATTCAATTATATTTGAAGTATATTCAACTGGGAGAGAAAATTTTCCAAAACAAACAAACAAAAGATTATTTTGCAAATATATTATATATTCTAAAATTATTTAAAAAGATCAATTCTTAAAGTAAACGCAATAAGATAAATTAATAGCATTAATTTAAAATTGATTCAACGATGGCATTCTACTGAACATTATTGAAATTTTCTACAGAAAAAACCTTACAGAGTGAAAATGTATTTATGGAGTTATAAATAAAATTCCCCAAATCGAACTGTTCAAATTTTTTAAACGTGAAGATTTAATCTAAAGATCAATGACTCAATAATTAATGCCTTCAAAGCTCTACACATGCTAAATAATCAATATGTTAAAACTGTAGAGTGTAAATTATTACTGTTTAGAATTTATTCAAATAGGAGTTGGAGTTGTTATTGTTCATACGAATTCAGTTATATTTTGTGCAAAAATTTGGAGCATAAAGTTTAATTGTTTCGAGTTCTAAAAATAACAATGATGGAATATTATACAGTGAAATAATTTGAAGATGTAGATGTAAAGTGGAAAATTTCCAGCGTTATTATAATTTTTAGAAAGAAATCTAAATTTAACGTTTCTTTGGGATTTTTTAATATAAAAATGACATTTTGCCTCGAAAAGGACTTATAAGATGTAGAATATAATATCTTTGTAATATTAGGAGGAAAAAATGTAATGTTGATATCATTGAAATTAAGGCATTTTAGTAGAAGCTCAAGAAATACCCGAATAACACACAAACGTTTTTAGAACTTTTTCTGGCAAACAAAACGTTTGGAATTTTCGTTAAGAAAAACGTTTCGATAACGTTGGATTCTTCCGCTGATTTTTGAGACTCAAGTGAACAAAATTCTTCAAAAGAAGTTTAAGAAACGTTTTTGAGAAGTGAAATTTTGAACGATCGAAATTACCACCGCATCCCAAACGTTTTGAAACGTTTGATGAAAAAAATTAACCGATAGATGGCGTGATGCGTTATCTTTTTCGTAAGTGTCAGAAAACTATGTTGAATACTATATATACGACTTTCAAACATATTTTTATGAAAAAAGACACGGAAATGTTATCATTAGAAATTAGGGTATGGTCTAAATACAATTAAGAGTATATGAGCTACTAAACAAATATTTGATTTTCCGATAAAACGTTCTTCAAACCTTTTTAAAACATTTCCTTAACGTTTCGCAAACATTTGACGAACGTTCTTCAAACGTTGAATGAAAGTTTGATAAATGTCTTTCGAACATTTTAGAGACGTTTGGAAATTTGTCCTGCTCAAATTTTGCTTGGTCTAACGTTTACCAAACGTTTGGAATTTTCGGTAAGAAAATCGTTTTGATAACGTTGGATTCTTCCGCTGATTTTTGAGACTCAAGTGAACAAAATTTTTCAAAAACGTTTTACAAACGTTTTCAAAAGGTTTGACCGATAAAATTTCAAGCGACTACAAATTTAACACGTATTTCGAACGTTTGAAAGAAATTTGACAAACGTTCAAATGAAGTTTAAGAAACGTTTTGGAGAAGTGAAATTTTAAACGATCGAGATTACCACCGCATTCCAAACGTTTTAAAACGTTTGAGTAAAAAAATTATCCGATAGATGGCGTGATGCGTTATCTTTTTCATAAGTGTCAGAAAACTATGTTGAATACTATATATACGACTTTCAAACATATTTTTATAAAAAAATACATGGAAATGTTATCATTAGAAATTAGGGTATGGTCCAAATACTATTAAGAGTATATGAGCTACTAAAAAAATATTTGATTTTCCGATAACACGTTCTTTAAACCTCTTTAAAACGTTTCTTCAACGTTTCGCAAACATTTGACGAACGTTCTTCAAACGTTGAATGAAAGTTTGATAAATGTCTTTCGAACATTTTAGAGACGTTTGGAAATTTGTCCTGCTCAAATTTTGCTTGGTCTAACGTTTACCAAACGTTTGGAATTTTCGGTAAGAAAATCGTTTTGATAACGTTGGATTCTTCCGCTGATTTTTGAGACTCAAGTGAACAAAATTTTTCAAAAACGTTTTACAAACGTTTTCAAAAGGTTTGACCGATAAAATTTCAAGCGACTACAAATTTAACACGTATTTCGAACGTTTGAAAGAAATTTGACAAACGTTCAAATGAAGTTTAAGAAACGTTTTGGAGAAGTGAAATTTTAAACGATCGAGATTACCACCGCATTCCAAACGTTTTAAAACGTTTGAGTAAAAAAATTATCCGATAGATGGCGTGATGCGTTATCTTTTTCATAAGTGTCAGAAAACTATGTTGAATACTATATATACGACTTTCAAACATATTTTTATAAAAAAATACATGGAAATGTTATCATTAGAAATTAGGGTATGGTCCAAATACTATTAAGAGTATATGAGCTACTAAAAAAATATTTGATTTTCCGATAACACGTTCTTTAAACCTCTTTAAAACGTTTCTTCAACGTTTCGCAAACGTTTGACAAACGTTTTTCAAACGTTAGATAAACGGTTGATAAATGTCTAGCGAACATGTTAGAGACGTTTGGAAATTTTTTCTGCTCTAATTTTGCTTGGTCTAACATTTACCAAATGTTTTCAAAACGTTTAACAAAAACGTTTGGAATTTTCGGTAAAAAAATTGTTTTGATAACGTTGGATTCTTCCGCTGATTTTTGAGACTCAAGTGAACAAAATTTTCCAAAAACGTTTTACAAACGTTCCCAAAAGGTTTGACGAATAAAATGTTAAGTGACTACAAATTCAACACGTATTTCGAACGTTTGAAAGAAATTTGATAAACGTTCAAAAGAAGTTTAAGAAACGTTTTTGAGAAGTGAAATTTTGAGCGATGAAATTACCACCGCATTCCAAACGTTTTGTAAACGTTTGATTAGAAAAAATGATCCGATAGATGGCGTAATGCGTGATCTTTTTCGCAAGTGTCAGAAAACGATGTTGAATACTAATATATACGACTTTCAAACATATTTTTATAAACAACGACACGGAAATGTTATCATTAGAAATTAGGGTATGGTCTAAATACCATTAAAAGTATATCAGCTACTGAAAAAAAAACTTTATATTCCCATCAAACGTTCTTCAAACCTCTTTAAAACGTTTCTTTAACGTTTCGCAAACGTTTGACTCAAACGATTTTCAAACGTTGGATAAACATTTGATGAATGTCTTGCGAACGTTTTAGAGACTTTGGAAATGGAATCTGCTCAAATTTTGCTTGATCTAACGTTTACCAAACGTTTTCAAAACGTTTAACCAAAAACGTTCTGAATTTTCGATGAAAAACGTGTTGGAAACGTTTTGATAACGTTGGATTATTCCGCTGATTTTGAAGATTCAAGTGAACAAAATTTTTCAAAAACGTTGGAACAATTGAATTTCAAGTGACTACAAATTCAACACGTATTTCGAAAGTTTTCAAAACGTTTGTAAAACGTTTGAAAGAAATTTGAGAATCGTTTGAGAAGTAAAATTTTGAACCATCGAAATTACCACCGTATTCCAAACATTTTGTAAACGTTTGGATAACGCTTGATCAACAAATTTATCCGATAGATGGCGTGTCATTTTTCGAAAGTGTCAGGAAACTATGTTGATTACTATATATACGACTTTCAAACGTATGTTTATAAGAAAAGACACGGAAATGTTGTCATTAGAAATTGTGGTATGGTCTAAATACCATTAAGAGTACAGGAGCTACTAACAAAAATGATATTTTCCGATCAAACGTTCTTCAAACCTTTTTCAAACGTTTTATAAATTTCTTGCGGAAGTTTTAGAAACGTTTGGAAATTTAATCTGCTCTAATTTTGCTTAGTCGAACGTTTACCAAACGTTTTCAAAACGTTTACCAAACGTTTTCAGAACGTTTACCAAACGTTTTCAAAACGTTTATAAAAAGTTTTTCCAGTCAAAGTATCAAAAATGTGCGGAAGAATCCGACGTTTTGAAAACGTATTGTTCACCAAAGTTTACGAACGTTTTAACGTTTTTCAGGAGACGTTTTCAAAACGTTTGCAAGACGTTCGGTATTATCCAGCTATATTACAGTCAATCTGTCACAAAAAAAGGCTTAATCCGCAAAATGCGGGATTGTTCAGGGGCGGGTTTTTGAGAAAACTCAAAAAGTTTTTGTATTTGATATATCTCGGAAATGGTAGGTTTTTGGAAAAATTTGAAACAACAAAAAATGTTGGGGGCAATGTTTTCTACAACTTTTTTCATTGGATCGACATTCTGCGATGAAAACTACAAATAATAGATTGCGCTGAAGTACCAAAAAAAGCGTACTTTTCATGTTGCACGCTCAACAATTATTATTAGCACAGTTCGTTTGATATGCAAATTTTAAAAACCTTCCCAAACACGTTCGATACGGAAGTCAGCATAGTTTTGGAAAAAAATTAATAATAATAAATATCAATTCATAATAACAATTTATCATATTTAGGAATAATTTGCAAGTCCTACTTGCAAAAAAATTATTTATTCAGTCTGAAGTGATGATTTATTGTGTACCCACACTAACGTCGCCCTCTTCGGAAACAATAGGAAACCTACGGTGACAGGTTTGTCACGCTATAACTTGTGAACGCTAACTCGGACAAGAAAAGTTTTTTATAAATTTCGTATGTTCTTTTAAAATAAACAACTTCGCATTGACAGTTTTGCGATAAAATTTTTTCCCTGTGCCAAAAAGCGAGAAAACGCTCTTTTTGGTACTTTAGCGCGATCTATTAATTGCACTTTTCATCGCAGCATGTCGACCCAATGGAAAAAGTTGTAACAAACATTACCCCCAACATTTTTCTTTTTACAAATTTTCCCAAAAACCTACTATCTCTGAGATATATCAAATCCAAAAACTTTCTGAGTTTTTCCAAAAACCTTCCCCTGAACGATCCCGCATTTTTCAGGTTAAGCTTTTTGAATGCTCTTCTAGCGATTTCCGCAAAAAAGTGTTTTATGATAAACTGATACAGAGCAATGAATATCAAGGGAATTTCCCCTGAAACGTAGTAGGGAAAATTCCCTATATTTTCAGTAAAATTCCACAAAAATGTAAGGAATTTTCCTGTTTCCTGTTTTGGAGAAAATTCATAAATTTCTTCTGTAATATTTCACAAATTATTTTTGGGAATTTTCCTCAAGGTGGAGTAGGGAAAATTCCCGAATTTTGGTGTATATTACTTCTACACGATTTTGGGGAAAATTCCCTCGAAAATTTTTTACAATGTGTGAAAATGTATTTGAAATAACTTTTTAGTTCGACATTAGCAAAAATATTAGTTTTCTCTTTTCCTTATATGGAGTAAACTGCACCTACATTTAAAAATCAACCGTAATAAATAATTCCACTGTGAAGAATCTCAAATTTAAAATCTCCACAATAAAACCACAAAAACAGTTTCATCTTTAAAATAAACCACCCCTCTCCACTCTCCAGGGTCCAGGCCATCTGCGGCTACCAAGCTGTAAACTAAAGTCCTCCCTTATTCAGTCCCACGCACCCTCCTCTCTCCATCTCACCAACCTTTTTACCAGAAGTAGGCAGCCAGATTAATAATTCCAAGGCGTGACACGGAATTTCGCAGACTCGCGAGGTCGTACAATCTTACCTGGACGACGAGCTGGAAGAGAATCTAGTCCGGGCGCATCTTTTCTTCTCTCTATCTTTTTTTCCCCCTCCCTTCATTCTAAAATCCCCCATCTCTCACATCCAACCCTACTCACACCATCCCTCTCATTCTATCCACAGAGCCCCAGCAATAAAGCGACAGGGTGAGCGAACAGTTTCAGGGTGGAAACGCCGGGTGGCGCCAGTCTGAATTCCACTATTGCTCTCAGGGGTAGCGGAACCTCCTTACTCACACAAACACACATCCACTCAATTCATCCATACATAACTCAACCACACACCAAGTTGAGAAATCACATACATTCACACACATTCGGATACATTCACACATTCAGATTTTTACACACATTCAGATACATTCACACACATTCAGATACATTCACACACATTCAGACACATTCACACACATTCAGATATTCACACAGTCGAGTTTAGGACTCATCGACAGGGCCACCACCAACACCAACCCTCGCAGGATTCAAAAGGGAAGCTTGGACGCCCGTAGGGGTGGTGGGGGTTGTTCGACCCTGCGCTGTATTGTGCGCCGCCCCTCTCAGCGTCTCCTTCACCCCCAGCCAACCAACCACCCGTAGCCAGCCTTTCTGCGGCAATTTTGCCAGTATGCAGCAGGCCCCTTGCCCCCAGGCCAGAGCGACGTCGCATAGCGTCGGCGTCGCGAGACCAACTCTAGATCCAAAGTCCGCGCTGTTCCTTTCCATCCGAGACGAGTTTGATATTGTACACGTATCGCGAGTGACTTACTGGTTACCTTCACCGGTGAGCAGCGCCGCGGCGGCAGACGTCACCAGTCAGACGCCGGCCGTGCTTCAGGCACGTTGACTACTTTCAACTACTTTACGAAAGTTTCCGGGGTAAGTCTTGAACAGCAATAGGGGTGAAAGTCCCTTAGTTTAGGAATCATTCGGAAACTTAGGTGTCATTCGGAAACAATTCTTGAAAAAGAAGAAGAAGAAGAGGACGATACTAGAGGGAAGAGGTCGAAAAAAGGCTAGTTTTTGAAAAAGTGAAGGGAGAAAGGATTTTGATTAACGATAGGAGGTTAGTTTTTTGGTACAAAAGATTTTGACCCACTTTACCCCCAGAGTTCGTGTGAGTGTGCTGATATCGATTTCCTGTCATTCGATGGGCTCGTATTTTAAGAAGGGTTCCCCGAGAGCAGGCAACCGGCATGACACAGAGGCAAGTTGGGTTCCGTAGCCCTTGGGGGCTTTGGTGAAGGGGAGGTGGATCAAGAATTTAGTTTTGTTTTCTTCATCCTTGATGAGGGAATTTTTCGAATTTTTGTGGAAAGTTAACTTTAAATTAATGTCATCCTAAAATTCTTACATTGAAATTTCTATTATTATTCGCCCCTTGAGTCACATCTAATATCGGAAACAATTGGTTGAAAGTTTTTATGCATTAAATTATTTTTTATAACGATTACGTAATATTCAATTTTAAATGCTATAATTTTGAATGTCACTTTTCTTTAAAATTTTAATGTCATGTTTTTCTTTCAGAGAAAGCCCACACAAACATTGGAACCTGCAAGGTTAAAAATTGAAGAGCAAAGACTATAGAAAAAAAATGCTTAACTCATTATCAGGAATAAAAATAGTGAAGACATACTCCATCGCGGGAACCATCATCAGAAGAGTTACAAATTAACAAAACTAATTATCAACTAATAATCAACAGAAGCGATAATTATCAACAGAAGCTGACAATAAAATCCAACATTAAAAAAAGATAGGAAGTTTTTGTCGATTCATCACTATGGACAACATTGATGACACGTCTTACCTTTATCGAGGTCGTCCGCTGCACGGTGATAGTAGTTCCTTGTTTTAAATACTGGACTACTACACACAGTGTCAGACGAACCTCGAGATTTCCATCGTTGGATTTTCATGGCTGTTGCAACATCAGGAGCAGATTATAGATGAGGAATGTGAAACCCCCTGTACGTATACTGAATGTATCCTGAGTGTATTCCTGTCCGGTATACCTTCAGTATACGTAACAGGAGGCAACACCGGTCTACGTTGGACTTCACCGGATGCAGCCCCTCTTCACTCATGGACCATTTCTTCTTCTGGACCATTTCTTTTTCTGGATCATTTCTTCTTATGGATTATTTCTTCTTTTTCGACATTTAAAAGTATCGGAGGGTTCAAAAAGTATGAGTCTCCCGGGGCGCGGTCAGCTCCTCACTGCGTCAGACACTCGGCGGCCAATACTTTTAAATACTTTTAAGATTTTTATAGATTTTCGATACGTTTTGATACTTTTTGATACTTTTTGGAACTTTTAAAGTATTTCTTCCGTACTTTTTTCGAGTGGACAGCCCCTCGCTTTGAATGTTTACTTGACTTCATAAAAGTGCCCTTTGTTTTTTAATTGGAACAAAAATAGTATTTGAAACATCAAACATTCGTTGAATTTTATATTTGGATAGGTGTTTCTAAAAGCTCCGATAAATTTTTTTATAAATTGTATTACTTGCAATGAGGCCATCAAGTAATACGCAAAATAATTGTTTTTTCTTAGATTTTTGATTTAATGTCCTTTCCGAACTTGTGTACATCTTTTTACATTAGAATAACAATTAGGCCACTTTTGACATTAGGAATTGCGTAATACTTATACAGATCCAAAGATGAACAATTCTTATTTATATATACAAATCGTACGGATGTGGACAATAAAAATTTCCACCTCTCCAAATCTCCTCAATTTTTTTTTACGAAGTTCTCATTGTATATAAACAGACACGTATACGAGGTTTTTGTTCAAAAAGATTTTTTTCCATTGTGAATTTTAATGCTTTATCTCATTCTGTTACACGTTAAATTCATCATCTCAGGTTCTACTGATGATATCGTTAAAATTTTTATTTTAGTATCAGCTTTCAGTCACGTAAATTTTGTACCTCCAATTTGAGTACCTTTAAAATAATAACAGATTGATT
Organism: Neuroterus valhalla; assembly: GCA_011762715.2. Classification (NCBI taxonomy): domain Eukaryota; kingdom Metazoa; phylum Arthropoda; class Insecta; order Hymenoptera; family Cynipidae; genus Neuroterus; species Neuroterus valhalla. The sequence continues at coordinate 1,144,601 of WSXT02000023.1, forward strand.
GTTTAAATAATATTATCATAATGCTAACCACAACGAAATCGATTGAAAAAATTACTATCGTATTCGTAATGTTATTAGCTACAAAAGCTTCTCTTCAGAAAGATGGGGCCATTACTAGTTTGAGAGTAGGAAAAGTAATTTCACCTGTTTTTCACGTAGCGCGGGCAGTGTGCGACGAGTGGGCAATATTATGACAATATTATCTAAACAATTAGAAGTATTATTATTTTGAAGGTACTTAAGTTGAAGGAACAACATTCACGTGACAAAAGCTGATATTATTACCTTGGAAATAAAAAAAGAATTGTACCGATAGCATCAGTAGAACCAGAGATAATGAATTTAACATGTAACATAATTGGATAAAGCATTGGAATCCACAATGGTCATATTTTCGGAAAAATTTTTTTTTTAATAAAAACCTCATATACGTGTCTGTTAATTTTCAGTAAAGACTCTAGAAAAGTTCTTAGGACCAATCAAAATTATCAAGTCATCAAGGTGTTCGATTTGTAAAAGAATGTCCCATATGTATACATGAGGACGCATATGGTGAAAGTGCTCAAAAATTTAAAACAATTATTATTGATTTAATCGGAATTGAAGGTTTACGGTAGATATAAATTTAGTATAGTTCAGTATCTGTCGCCATACCCAATTTTAGTGCTATAATAATTAATTAATTGATTATGATGGTGAATGAGAACGTAGGAATATGCTGGTAGAGGTTTAGCGCATGAAATTTATATGAGGTGTTAGGCAGTTCAAAACGGAGGGAGCCATAGATCCCTGAGTGCATTTGAATTGACAGTATATTCACTTTTATTGAAATTTTCCAATGAACTTTTGAAGTTAACAATATTTTTTGTTAAAATTTCTGACAATGGGACACTGAGACACTTGGAGGG
>WSXT02000023.1:1145608-1164404 GCA_011762715.2 Neuroterus valhalla
TGGCAGGAGTTTCGTAAATACAAACATTTTCAACAGTGTCTATAAATTCACTTGCGAATAAAAAAAAAAAATTAATTTTCAAGAAACCTTTTTTTTAACCCAAAACTCTTCTGAAAAATAGACTCTCGAAATGAAATATTTCTAAACTTTCGACTGTTCACATATTTATAGAAAAATGCGAATAAGAAAATTTTTAGTTAGCTTGGGAATTTTCTAATTTCACTCAATATAATTAAAACCAAATAACTTTTTTACATTCTTAAAAGCCTCGAAAAATCCTCAAGTAACTATTTTCACTTTGGAATTTGAAATTGAAAGATTTTTGTTCATATGCAGTAGAACAAAAATAAATCAACTCTTCCTAAAAATACACGGTTGAAAAAAATACTTTAAAATGATACACCAAACTCAAAAATGAAGGCAAACTCAAATTCAGTAAAAGCTTTCTTGAATTTCATTATTGACCTTATATTCCTACAATTGTCTGCCGCATTCAAGTTTATCTCTAAGTTTAGGCACATTTTTAATTACAAGTTGTAGCATTTTTGATTATTCTTATTTTGACTACGAACAAAGTCCCTTTTTTGTAATTCAAAAAAATCTCACCCTTCTATGCATCATGCTTATCCGAATTTTTAAATGCATGTTCATTCTTCAATTATATTAAATTTAAATATATATATATCCTTATATTTTTAATAAAAATGGTGAAATGGCCATAGGTAAATAGCAAAAAGCAAATTCACCAGCAGAATTTTTTGAAGAAGAGGAAAGATTGCAAAGAGAAAAAAGAGCTGAGGCGGCAAGAGAAAAATGTAAAAAAAATTGATCAAAACCTGATTGGAAAATAAAATAAATAAATAATAGATAATCAAGCAGAAATCAAGTAAAAAGAATCTGTCGTAAAAGGAAGCTTGAAAATCTTCATATCTAGAAACCTTTGTTATATAGATGCAGTTATTATTTTTCATAACAAATTATAAACTGGTAATGTTGAATTTTTATTATTTAGGAAATTTATTTTAACACAAACTTAGGAACAATTGTTGATTTTGTATCCAATTTGGTTGTTACGACTGCAAAAAATGTATAATATCAAAAAACTATTATCTGTTACTATAAAATTGTTAATAACCTTATTATTTTAAATTTTTATATTCACAAAGAAAAACAATTCAATTTCTACGTAAATTCTTTCATTTTCAAACTATAATCAAAGATTTATTCATTTTATTTGAAAAAAATTGATGATAAGATAAAGCTTGACGTCAAAAAGCTCGACAAGCCTTTAAGATAAATTTGTAGCTTTCATGGTAATGAATCTAATCTCAATCACAAAATACAATTTTGAAAAAATTTTCTAAAAAAAATTAATAATTTCAAAAGTTCCCTTGTATGAAAGCATGATACGCGAGAAGGGAATGACAACTGGACAAAGACCATATTTTCGAAATTCTGTCTGAATGATTTCACTTGATTTTCTAAATTCAGCCACATTCCTAACATTTTTCAATTTTTAGACTAGAGTTCTTGTGAAGAAAATGTTTCTATAATTTTAACAAAATTTTGTATCCGACAATCTAGTCCAGAAAACTTTCCGTTCATCCTATAAAATTTGATTTTCCTTTGTCCTTAAATTATCATTTTCATGTCTTCATGTGTACGTATACGTAAACTTGTATGATTAAAAACAAAGGTATTAATGATGGAGATAAAAAAGTAATTTACCGATTAAAATTTTTTCAAATTATATTATTTCGTATGACTATTTTATCAGGTATGCATTTATTTTTCAACATTACCTATCTTTGGCATATGTGGCAGTGAATATCTCATTGATTTTTTACATAAAAATAAATTATTCTACGATAAATATGAGAACAATTTGAAAATCTCATCTCGATGTAATATTCCTTGACATATACAAATAAACTAGTTAACAAGGCAAGAAATCAAGTTTATACAGTTTGCTCTTAAAGCCACTTCTTCTGTACTTGTATCCTATAGCATTCACGAGAGCATTTATAAGCGTTGAGTAATCAGTCAACTAACAAAAACTGGAACTATAAAGGATAGTTGGTCTAGCCACAGTTGTTAAATACAATGATAATCGTGAAATTACTTCTTCTAGTTCATAAAATATTCAGAATAAACAATAGGAAGCAAACTTCAATTCATTAATTACAACATTTTCCTTCTCCCTGCAGAAGATTTAAATACATAATCAGAAATTTTCAGTTAACGTTCAATATTCAATAAAGAAAACAAAATATTTATTGCTATATTTTAGAAGCTAGAACCTTCGAATACATCTAGCTTCATTCCACAAAATTTTGCTTTAGAGATATATGTTGGTTCTGTAACAAATTCTTGTTCAGTTCCCAAATCTTCTAAGATCTAAGATTCATGGAGAGTTGAAAAAAAAATTAGAAAGCGAAGGAACAACAAGTTTCGATTTTAGCTTGAAAGACGTGTCCGGTACCAAATATTCTAAACGTTTAGATTGTAGAATAGCCTACTTTCTCTTCTGGACTCTGGAGCAAAGGACCACAGTTTGAGGGTAATTTTTTTTATTCGGACAAGCCGAGTCGCTACTCCTAATTCTGGTCTCACCGAACAAGAGAAAGTGGGTGAACTTTTGAATTTTCACCCAGTTTTTGTACAGATGTTACCTTTATATTTTCGGTAAGCTTCTTCAAGGTTCCAAACTAAACTTTAGAATCGAGGAACCCTGGAGTTTGTGATTTAACTGTCTATGTTCTAATTGTAATCCTTGTAATCGAAATTCACATGATCGAGGAAGATAATCATTGTATGTTGTAAGTGAAAATTTTTATTGTTATAAATAATTCATGAAGAATTGCAAAGGATTTAAGAATTGCAAATCCTCGTCTACCATTTTTCAGGCAAAATGGTAATTATTATACTGACCAAAAAAATTCTTACCGCTTGTGAGAAACGACCAGTGATGGGTTAAAAATTGTTGGTTCCCCGAGTCATGTTTAATTTTATTACTTCAACGTAAAATATTTTGTTGATATGCTTTATCTCAATGCTATGTTATAACTATGTCATTGGATTATTTCCAGCTTTTCAATTTTTGAGATTTCATGAATTCTATACGTGCTGGAAGATTGATAATATAAGTAAGATGAATATTTTTTTTTTTATATAACTTGAAGTATACACATAAAAATTGATTGTAATTAGAGCCCAAGAAGTCCATTTTGTAGGATTTAAAAAAGAGATATTGCATTTTTTTGTATTTTTTTTTACTCCTAAAATTCAAATTCCGAAAAATTGAATTTTTTTTCGAATTTTGAACTTTTTGGCCAAAAATAACTTTCATCTTCAAAAATAACATTTTTTAGTTAAAACTTCTCCATTTTTGTACATAATTTACTCATATTTATGTTCAAAAATTACCTTTAAAGTTGAAAAATTCTATGTTTGCGTTGAAAATTCAAATCTTCTTTAGATGATTCGTATCGTTGGCTTAGGAATACAACAATTTTGTTTAAAATTGATGTATTTTCTTAAAACTCGTATTTTTTTGGGGACAATAAATATCCCCTTTTTCTTTCAAAATTTACCTTTCGGTCTGAAAATAAACTCTTTCTTCTAAACATCGTCTTTTACTTATTTAATTTGGGACCCATAAATCCATTATATTTCAGTTAGTTATAGAAAAAGATATCAAATATTTTTCTCTAAAATAACTTTAAATATACGCATAAAAAATGATTGTATTTGGAGCCCAAAAAATCCATTTCATTAGTTATAAAAGACGATATTGCCTCGGATATTGCATTCATTTTTGAATTTTTCGTACTCTTCAAAATCAAAGGAAAAAAATGATTTCTTCCTTCAAATATCAAACTATTTGACAGAAAATAACCTTTCTTATTGGAAAACTAATATTTTCGTATTAAAACTTCCACATTTTGGTACAAATTCATATTTTTGTTTGAAAATTTACTTTTTTATTGAGAAATAATATGTTTGAAAACAACAACTTTGTTGAAAATTGATGTATTTTCTTGAAAATTCGTTTTTATAATTTTTTGCTTATGTCACATAAGAATATGGCTCGGAATATGGAGAGATGTTGGAGTACAAACTCTTTTGCATCCGGGAATAATAATAAAATTTTTCGAAAAGTAGGAAAATTTATCAAAAATATTCCCCTTAATCTTATGCGTCACATCTAGACTCTTTTTAGAGAAGTCTCAAAATATATATTTTTTAAAGTCTAGATGTGCCGCATGATATTGAGAAGAATATTTTTTTTATCAATTTTCCTACTTCTCGAAAGATTGGTTATAAGCTAAACCACTATGTTGAAAATTCATCTTTTTCAAGATTCACCTTTCGGTTTAAATATTTAACTTTTTTGTTGAAACATCGTTTTTCATTTATTTCATTTGGAACCCATAAATCCATTATCTTCCAGTTAGTTATAGAAGAAGAAATTGAATATTTTTCTCTAAAATAACTTCAAATATACACATAAAAAATGATTGTATTTGGAGCCCAAAAATCCATTTCGCTAGTTATAAAAGAAGATATTGCCTCGGATATTGCATTCATTTTTGAATTTTTTCGTACTCCTCAAAATCAAAGAAAAAAAAATGAATTCTTTCTTCAAATATTAAACTATTTGACAGAGAATAACCTTTTCTTATTGAAAAACTCATATTTTCGTATTAATACTTCCACATTTTGGTAAAAATTCATATTTATGTTTGAAAATTCACTCTTTTATTGAAAAATAATATGTTTGAAAACAACAACTTTGTTGAAAACTTATGTATTTTCTTAAAAATTCGTCTTTTTCGAGACAACATTTATCTTCTTGGTAGGAAATTTATTTTATCTTTATGAAAGTTTAGCTTTTTGCTTATGTTACATAAGAATATGGAGAGATGTTGAAATACAATTTCTTTTACATCCGGGAATAATAATAAAATTTTTCGAGAAGTAGGGAAATTTATCAAAAATATTCCCCTCAATCTTATGCGTCACATCTGGACTCTTTTTAGAGAAGTCTCAAAATACATATTTTTTAAAGTCTAGATGTCCCGCATGAGATTAAGAATAATATTTTTTTTACCAATTTTCATACTTCTCGAAAAATTGGTTATAAGCTAAACTACTTTGTTGAAAATTCATTTTTTCAAGATTCACCTTTTGGTTCAAATATTTAACTTTTTTCTTGAAACATCGTTTCTGACTTAGTTAATTTGGAGCCCAAAAATATATTTTGATAGTTATAAAAGGAGATGTTGCATTCATTTTTATCTTCTTTTTTACTCTTTGAAAGTTACGGAATGATGAACGTTTTTGGACTTATATATTGGACTATATTTGGATATTCTTTCGAACCGAATAAGAACCATTTGCAACTAAACGCACTAAATATACTTACAAGTAATTATATAGTCAAGATTTTTAATTCCTGAAATAAGTCTTTTATATCATCTGAGATGGTCAAATTTCGAATATTTTTCAAAGTTAACTTAGGTCAATCAGGACATAAGAAGTAGTATATAATCTACAGCGGAACACATGTCTGCTCCAAAAGATACAACTCAACTGAAATAAAAAGAAAATAAACCCTTGGTTTGAAACACGTGAATAACATGTGTAAAACTGTTTTTATATCTTGATACATATCTGCTATTTGAATATAATGTTAGCATTTTGAGATTCTTTATCCAATATAAAGAAAACTAGGCGATTTTGATAAAAAAATGTATCACAAATCTCAAAAATTTATCGATACAGAAGACAAGTGTTATCTTGAAAAAGCTGTCTATCCTTATTTGTTCCTCATCGAGTCAGGCAAACAAAGTATCCAGGATGCCTCCATGGTAGTGAAAAATGCATGTACATTCACGCAACCATTGAAACACGGAGAATCTTTGGGATTGTTCGCGACAAGAGCTTTACAACGTTTATGTAGCCCCTGAGAATTTATGCCCTTATCGCGTTTATATCTTATGCAAATCGCAGTTCTTGCGATAGAGGATTCTCATTCTGTCTGCCTCTTTATTGGTGGACTCTTTAATGCTATGCGGCATACAATTTATACATATACATATGCATATGAATGAAAGAAAGGTTCCGAGAATTCCGTCTATCCTCTATATCATTCTGAATTGTATTCTTCTCCTCACAGTTGACAATTGCCCTCTTGCTCCCGTTTTTATTCATTCACATGACTCTATTTCGAGAAAATTACTCTTCTTTCTGAAATCCTGAGCAGTCATCTCGCCTCTTCTTAAATTGCATTCAAGCTAAATAATGAATTCCCAAAATGTTAAATAACTTATTCGCATTTCTCTGTGGGAGCAAAAATTTCAATTTCATCAGCTTCCAGATTTAGAGTCCTCTCCAGATATAGGTTCGTTTTAAAGGAATAAAGTAGCAGGTCTAATCGAAACAGGATTTAAGCACTATATATTTCAGACTTTGTAGAAATTTATTTAGCATACAAATAGCTAATCTGCAAGTGACTTTTTGTACAAAATGTCAGGATTGAAGGTTGTCTCGCCCAAAACCAGTTCTCACCAAAATTTATATACAATTTCTAAAGAATTTTTAAATACATAACATGTCAAACAAGTCAGCATTTTATTAGTATCTTCTTGATGAAAGATAAACGAATGTAAAAGGTTTCTTGAAGAATGTATAGCTTCTTAAAGTAATTGGCTTCAATATTGCTTCGAGTGTTCCATTTACGAGCGAATTGAAGACAAAATGTAGGCGAGAGAATGATAGATTTTAACTGCAAGAAACGACAGTTCCTGGGGAGATCATTAACCACGAAAAACGTAAACGTCGTTCAATCTGTGAAGATAGGCGACAGTTATTGGACTTTAGTGTACTTGGCGTAATACAGGTATATTTACTGCAAAAATGAGATACGCCTACAGTTGAAGAAAATTCATCATGACAGAGTGAGAATACACCATCAACACTTGCTAATCCTATAATTACGATTTCCTTCAAGTCCCTTTTCAGTCATGTCTTTTCGGGATAAATCAGCTTTAGTTAGTTTCAGCAAATCAGTTTCATTCACGCTAAATTTGCATCCAGACAACTGTTAGCATTTAGTAACCATTAGCTTAGCGTCTTCGCTATTGTTGAAACAAGTCCTTCATATTGGGTAATTCAAAATATTTTGAATTTTTATAATAAAATTCTTTGGATTGCAACTGTTTATATGTTTTAATATAATAATCAGCATATTCAGTTTTACATTGAAACTTAGCTTTTTATTAACTTTTATTATAGGCAAGTTAAGACATGTGTAAATGCTATTTGAGGGTTAAACAAATTCGAGTCTAGGTTTTCAGAATGAGTTGTTAGGCTTTTATACGAATTAAAATAGCATGCGGCGTTTTTATAGAATATCCTCGGGAGAAAATCTTTGAATTTGCAAAAGATGCAATCCACAATTCAAAGCTATTGAAGAACTTATTTTGTTTAAGCATGGAGAATGAGATGAATGAAAAATATATCCTTTTGTTTTTCTATCTGAAATCACATGCTTCGTTAAAGGTCATGCACTATTTCCATGTTGACATTTTTCATGCAACACAGTTTTCACAAAACACAATTTGCTTGAAAAATTCTAAGTTTACACTTTGAATTAGATTTATAAATAATATTGCCACAAAGCATGTATAATGATAAACGCACATAATATAATTGAATATAAGTAAATAAACAACAACTGTTAATGCAGCTTATAGCTAGATTAGGCTATATTATAAAAATTCGTCTGCATTGATAAAACGCAGACGAGTTAGCTTACCCCGGAAGGGATTTGGCTTAATGGTATAATAATAATAATAGTTGATTCTTCAACCTTATGGTTAAGTTTCCAACAAAAAAGTCCATTTCCAATCGGGAAAGATGAATTTTCAACAAAATAATCGAATTTTTTGCAGAAAAAAGTGGGATTTTTAGCTTAATTATTGAATATTAAATCGGAAAAGATGGATTTTCAACGAAAATGACGAATATTCAGACAAAATAAAATACGAATTTCTAATCCAAAAATACGAATTTTACGTGTTTTCAACGGAAGAATTGAATTTTCAATAATTTTATTGTTGCAAATTTTAATTTTCAATTGAAGATGTTTTTAGGGAAATAGTTAAATTTTCAAAAAATTATCTTTACCCAATAGTTGATTCTTCGACCTTATGGTTAAGTTTCGAACAAAAGAGTCCATTTCCAATCAGGAATAAAGATGAATTTCCAACAAAATAATCGAATTTTTTGCAGAAAAAAGTGGGATTTTCAGCTTAATTATTGAATATTCAATCGGAAAAGATGGATTTTCAACGAAAATAACGAATATTCAGACAAAATAAAATATGAATTTCTAATCCGAAAATACGAATTTTACGTGTTTTCAACGGAATAATTGAATTTTCAATAATTTTATTGTTGCAAATTTTTTATTTTCAATTGAAGATTTTTTTTGGGAAATAGTTAAATTTTCAGAAAATTATGTGAATTATTTACCCAATAGTTGATTCTTCAACCTTATGGTTAAGTTCCCAACGAAAAAGTCCATTTCCAATCAGGAAAGATGAATTTTCAACAAAATAATTGAATTTTTTGCAGAAAAAAGTGGGATTTTCAGCTTAATTATTGAATATTAAATCGGAAAAGATGGATTTTCAACGAAAATGACGAATATTCAGACAAAATAAAATATGAATTTCTAATCCGAAAATACGAAGTTTACGTGTTTTCAACGGAATAATTGAATTTTCAATAATTTTATTGTTGCAAATTTTTTATTTTCAATTGAAGATTTTTTTTGGGAAATAGTTAAATTTTCAGAAAATTATGTGAATTATTTACCCAATAGTTGATTCTTCAACCTTATGGTTAAGTTCCCAACGAAAAAGTCCATTTCCAATCAGGAAAGATGAATTTTCAACAAAATAATTGAATTTTTTGCAGAAAAAAGTGGGATTTTCAGCTTAATTATTGAATATTAAATCGGAAAAGATGGATTTTCAACGAAAATGACGAATATTCAGACAAAATAAAATATGAATTTCTAATCCGAAAATACGAAGTTTACGTGTTTTCAACGGAATAATTGAATTTTCAATAATTTTATTGTTGCAAATTTTTTATTTTCAATTGAAGATGTTTTTTGGGAAATAGTTAAATTTTCAAAAAATTATCTGAATTATTTACCCAATCTGCTGGAACTTCTATTTTTTTTCAAATTCATATTTTTCCGCGGTTAACCTTGGAAATTTCCGTGCTAGTTCCTGATCCCCTGTTACACGCTAATTTATCAAAATTTTTTGAAGTATAAACTGTCCAATACTTTCTTGTGTAACAATCAATAAGCTCAAAATATAACTAGCTCATATTTGAGCAATTTATAAGAATTATTTACAGATTGCTGCAGTGGTTTGGTTAACCACTCAGTGCATAAATAACCTATAAAAATTCGTCTGCATTGATAAAACGCAGACGAGTTTGCTTACCCCGGAAGGGATTTGGCTTAATGGTATAATAATAAAAATATAAACCTATCCTCTGCTAATCTGTCAAACGAAATTAAGGATTGTACGAAATCAAACAGTTTCCGAATAATAAAGAATATTTTTCTAGTTCTGATTATAAAAATCATATTCTTCGTTTATTTCGGTGCTCTTTTGACTAAAGCAAAATAATCTATAAAAAACTCCGTTCTTATTACTTTTTGCCAAAAGCTCTTCGGAGAGGCACAGTGTAATGTCAGGCCGCCCTGACAGTTTGAAATTTAGGTTACGTCAATGGAGGTTACGTCGATGGAAAACAACACAAAAAGTGTTCCAAAATTTTCAATGTAGAATGAACTGGAAAATCCTTCTGCAATTCGGTCTCTCCCGTTCTGATACATATTTTTATCTTTCCTTCATTAAATTTTGTTCAGAAATACAAAACTATTTGTCAATTACGTCGATGGATACTTATAAAAATACGATTTTTCAGCAATTAGGCATTTAACTTTTGTTCTGGAAAAATATTTGCTTGATGTGTTACTTCTAGGATCGTTTCATCTCTGGAAGTAGATCCATGAAAAATCTAATTGTTTCATTATTGGACATGAAAAATATAAAATCTTCTGAAGATGAAAATTCTTTGTGAAATGGAATTTTTGCACTGCATGGACATTCCGAAACCATCAAGCGGATATCATAGGATATCCTTATTATCTATAGTATATGTTGGATCATAAATAAGAAATTAAATTCGTTCAGAAATATTCCAGTGCTATGGATAATATATAAAGGAATGCTTAAAGAAAACAATTTCTGATAATATTCATTTGTAAAGGTAAAAGTGGCTCAGTATTTTTAAGCAAATCTTTTCTCAGATAAAAAAATTTTTTTAACCGGCCAGAATACTTTCTTGTGCAATTAGAAATATTTATATATTTCAATCCAAGTCTATTCAAATCTGTAAGGTGCAACCAAATATTTTTGTAGAACCAACCAAGGGTTTAGTCCATAGACTTTTTTTTGGATTCTTATTTCGTTAGGCTTAAGTTTTACTATTGTAACCAGTTTGAACTTCTATTTTTAAAAATTATGTTACAAGTAGAAAAATGGACGTTTTTAATTATCTTCTTTCTTGCAGAATATGGAACTCCTATCATTTCATTTTTATAACCATAGAAAGAAAATATTACGGGATCATACATATAGATGTAAGCCAGGAAGATCTATATGTATATTGGGGTGGTCCAAAAATTTTTTTTTCGAATTTTTATGCGAAAATCCGGAAATTTGTTTGAATCTAAAAAAAAACGCATTTTTTTTGAGAAAAAATATTCTGAGGTGGCTCAAGACCCATGAAGTTTAACACGTATATCCCATGAGAAAAAAAGACATTTTTGTAAAATTTATTAAGACTTCTCAATATTAGGTGAATCGACATCGAAATTCACCACCTCTCCTCCAAATTAATCACAAAAATGCGAGAAAAATATTACTTTTCAAATATCACCCCCATAAGTCGGTTTTATAGGGTCTCAAAAACCCCCATATGTGAAAAAATGGGTTTTTCGAGTTTTTTTCGCTAATTATGATTTTTTGTGGGTTTTTTTTCAACGCAGATTGTTTCAAATACATAAAATACTACTCCGTACTAATTAGAAGATGTTTGTTTGAATTGCTTGAACAATTTATTATTGTTTTTAGCAACTTCCTCTTAGAAAAGGGTTAGAAAGTCAAGGTTCTTTCTGAATTTCTCAACTTATTTTAAACATTTCAGTTACAGCGAGGTAATAATCAATTAAAGTTACCGAAAATAATTGTTTAACTTATTTGTTATCAATTATAACAATATTCTCTTAGGATAATGCTACAAAGTTGCAATTTTTTCTCAAATGTTCAACTTCTTGTCCACCTTTCACTTAAAGTAAATAATTATTTTATTTTATTTAGCAAAAATAGATGTTTAAACAATTTATTATCATCGATAATCATATTTTTTTGCTCACTTTTCACTTGAAGTGAGTTAATATTTAATTTATTTAAACGAAAATAAATGTTTAAACGAATTGTTATTGTTTTTGGCTATCTTCTCTTAGATTAGTGCTAAAAAGTTGTGGTTTTTTCTAAATTGTTAAGCTTTATGTCCACTTTTCACTTAGTGAGGTAATAATTAATGCGAGTTAACAAACATGCTTATTTACACAATATATTGTTGTTTATAACCATTTTTTCTCAGATTAATTCTAGAAAGTTATGGTTTTATCTGATATGTTTAACTTTGCACTCATTGGAATTTAAATAAAATTCAATTAGATTGAATTGATTCAATTGTTGGTTAAGTTGTATTGTTATTTCTATCTCAAATAAAATTTTTCTTTTCATATATCAACCATTATATATTTGAGTGAAAATTCATATTTTTTGGTTTGTTTACAACTCAAAAGGCAAAGAAAAGTTGAAGAGACGATATCCGTAAACGATAATAAATTGTTTGAACAATAATTTGTCTCAAATAAAATAAAATATTAACTCTCTTCAAGTGAAAAGTGGGCAAGAAGTTAAAGATTTCAGAAAACACCGCAAGTTTCTGTCATTAAGCAAAGAAAATATTATTAGCAATGATAATAAATTCTTTGAACAATTAATTTTTAACATGAAATTATTATTACTTGAATCTAATCGAAAAGTGATAAAAAGTTTAAAATTTATTAAAATACCGCAACTATGTAGTATTTATCTAGAAGATGAAAAGCTATAAACATTTACCATTCGTTTAAACAATTATTATTGATGAATTAAATAACAAAGTTATTTGCTCTAAGTGAAAAATGGACAAAAAGTTGAAAATTTCAGAAGAAACCGCAACTTTGATTTTAACCTCACTTTTTAACTGAAACGTTGAAAATAAATGGAAAAATTCAGGAATAACCTCGATAGTTACTAATAACAATAATAAATTGTTCAAGAAATTTAAATAAACATCTAATTATTAGTATAAAGTAGTATTTCATATATTTGAAACGATCTGCGTTGAAAAAAACCGCAAAAAATCATGATTATCGACAAAAACCCGAAAAACCCATTTTTTCACTTATGGGTTTTTTTTGGGACCCTATAAAACAGACTTATGGGGGTGATATTTGAAAATTAATATTTTATTCGCATTCTGTGACTGATTGTGAAGAGAAATAGTGAATTTCGAACTCGATTCACCTAATATTGGGAATTCTGAATGAAATTTACAAAAACGTCTTTCCTATCTAATGGGACCACCCTAATGTTTATATTATTAAATCGCCATTCTCCAATATTTATTATAATTATATTTTTGGAAAAAACAGATGTAAACTTGATTTTAGAATTTAAAAGTTGCGTGAAGTGGTTGTGTGATTCCTACCAGCTGCAATTCTTTCAAAAACAACAATTCTTTCTATAAAAAAGTCTCTCTAGATGCTCAAACTATTTGATCATTGTGAAATTCGAGATTATCGTATTTATTCGACAGCATAACATTTAGCGTATCCGGAAAGTAAAGAATTTTCTGCTAATAATTTTGGAGATTTTACTCCAAAAAGCACTCCTGTATGAATAGTTCAGTTTTTAGTTTAGTTTACTCGGATACAGTTAAAACATCATCTATAAGAACTAACGTATCTCTTCCAACATACCCTCTCAACCAAAATCAAATCTACTTTTAATCATCAGTAAGAATCTAATAACCATCATATCAAAACATCTCAAAACTCCTACACGCATTCTCCACATTCCTTCCTTCTTCAGTACCTCAAAAAAATTCCAGAAATACTCATAGAACAAGGAAAAACAATAAAATCAACATAAAACTCTCCTTAAAACATCGCGCCGTCGCGTCGATCCGACGGATTATTCTGTCGCTGATACTGATTTCCAAACTAGCTTGGCTCTTGAAACTTGACGACCTTTATATCTTATCGATGGCCTCTGAATACCATCAAAGCTCCGGTCTAACGATATCCGCCAGACTTGATATGAAATTCGGTATCGACCTACCCTAATATTGCGATAAGAAACCTAACCTTCTCTCCATATTGCGCGAAGCAGCCATGATCCTCAGTCCCGCATTAGGACAACCATAAGATTTCCCAATGTCCGATAAAGATATCCCCGAGGGGTCTGAGACGGGATTAAGACATTCGCAAAAATCCAACATGATCAGATAGCTACTTTGCATTCGAGGTCGATAACAGCATCGACCTGCGCGAGTCTATTCCCATTGCATCTTCAGGTGCAACCGCATGGCGCTCGCGCAACGTTGTCGACTTCAACCATTGTGGGCGTGGCCTATGGTCCAAGGACCCGTCAGCCAATCGATAAGCCCTCAACCCCACCAACACCAGCTCCGGCAACCTCGCATCCGACCTCGACGTACAATTCGAAGGGTGCCTTGCCGCAAGGAAAAAATAGCCCTAATTGATTATCTGAAGGCACCTTCGCATATCTCCAGGATAAAATACCGCAAAAATACCATCAGCCGCCAATTAGCACCATCGTCCTCTCATTTCCTTATATAGAGCGCAAGACAACATCCTTATCTTTACCTTCTTATTGCACCCATTATTATACACATCCTGATGGTGATAATCTCGTTGATGATTCTCTTCTTGCTAAGTGCTCCTAATGTTCCTAATAAACCTTTCGGTGATCGAGATAGCATAGCAAAGCCAAAGATACGTACCTGACCGGTTCTCCAGATCGTATCCATACCCGTCGCTATTATCCGAATCTACCCAGAATCCCGGTTCCTCCTCACGCCTACAACCGATCTGTTTTCTCTTTCTCAAATTCACTACCCACTCATTGTTCAAACAAATTAGCTCGGTCCCTCTCAAACGTTGACCTCTCTCAAACGTTGACACCACCAATCTCCGGGAAGAGACATACGCGATACCCCAACCCGACGGACAGTCTTCCAACAAAACAAACCCACTCGACATTTACCACAGAATCTATGAAAAGTGTCACCCACCAGCTTTGCTAAGTTGGACACTCTTCACCAATCAGGAGGCTTCTCATCACATCACTGGTACCAGTCGCGTGACCCGATCCACGTGGAAACCAAGGACACAATCAAGGTCGCGTCCATAGCCCCGGCACTAATTACTCACGACACGAGCTTTCCTCTCCACACTCGGGCCGTTCCCGCGAATTCTCGGAGCCGGAACCAACACCCAGAGACACGCCGCTGACACCGGTGTACCGCCGCGGGTCAGAAAATTTCGGTAACTAGAAATTGGTGGCTTAGGTTTGCTGGCGAACACGATGGCACCCGTTCGGCACTTGGTACTATACGCCTTGGCTTTGCTATACTATAAGGTAGTAAGTGAGTGAGACCGGACCCCTACCGGCGCAGCCGTACATCTTAGTATTATGGGCAACTCACATTGGAAGATACGCCATCAAGCATAGCCCTAGCGGAGCGCGCGAGCGAGCGATTGTAAAAGTTTTAGGGACACTTTGCGAATACTCTCCCTCCTCCTCTTTCTCTCTTTCGTTCTCCTAGTCTCTCTTTCTGGCTCTCTCTGTCTCTCTTCTCAACTCTCCCTGTCTCTCTTCTTCAATCTCCCTGTCTCTCTCTTGCTTGTATTGGTGCTCTCCCGGTCCCTCTCTAACGCTCTTTCCCGATGCTGCCCCCCCTGCCGACAACCGGCTACCACCCCAGCCGCGCCCCAGCTCTCTCACCCCACTGGTACCCTCGACGCTTCGGTATCCCTGAAATCCCCCCTTGCCCTCCGGTGGCTCTCTCCTCCACAAAAGACCCCACTCCCTTTGGCGAACCGACCAAACTACGAAATCGGCCATGTAGCCGTGTGAGCTGATCTATGTGTCGCAGGCATGGGCGCGGCGCACGACAGGGGAAGAGAAAGAGAGACTCAATTGTAAATGAGATTGGGGGAGATGGTCAGAGGAGAATTGGGAGAGGAGAGGCTGTGCTCCTGTCGGACAACTCGCCACTGTGCAGTGGCGCCCTCCATTCCATTGGGAGGAACACCAAGAGTAGATTCTTTTTTAACTGAACTATCTTCACGAGAGGGATGCTGGACGTGGGTATGGTGCTGCCACCACAGGGTTGGAAACAATGAGAATGAGAAGGTGCGAAGTTCGATTTGCCCTGCGGCAGCGGTAGGAGCTGCAACGTTGTTGCGTGCTTGTCCTTCCGGATTGTGGTATGCTAGGAATGGGAATTGCTCAGGGTTTAGACGTTTAGAGGTTTCATGTGGCAAGGATTCCAGCAGATGTTTGTAATCTGGATCTGTTTTCGGAGGAAATAATACAAATGAAAGGTTTGAAGTTAATTTTTTGTAGGAACGCTTCATAGGAGATGTAATGTTGTTGTTGTTTTGTCATTTTTATTTGAATTATGCTGAGAAAATATAAGAAGGAATAAAATTGAGCAGTACCTCGATTTTCAACCTAAACCTTCAGAAAAATGATTTTCGTCTTCACACTTGGGCTTGGATGTGAAACCGGGAAATTACCGCTTTCTCTTTATGAAGCAAAAAGATATCTTATCATTTGATTTGAAGAATGAAACGTTCCTATATTCTGAATTTCATAATATTTAAATACATCTATGTGCCATAAGAGGAAGTTTTTTTTTTATTATATTATGAGAAAAACGTTTTGCAAATTTTTTGTTTCGAGAAATGTTTTCAGCTGACTTCAATTTGATAATCGAATTGATGATAGCCGAAACCTACAAAAAGAATTATTATCTTCATTATTTCTTCAAGAAAATTTGTTTATCACGTATAATTTGCTTTACCTCGTATATCTGACTTGGGACAGGGAATTTCAGAAAATAATAATAGTTTTCATTTCAGGGTAGGGAGTTCCAATGGAGATGTATAATTTCACCTCGAATTTCACTTGGAACAGGGAATTGATTACATGGAACGGGAATTTTTCAAACTAGTTATAATTGAGATTTAGAGAAGAAGTACATACTCTTAATTTTAATCAGTCAAATACTGACTGATTCAAGTCGTATATCAGTCGTTTTGACTGATGAATCATTCATTTTAAGTAACTGAAACAATCTGTCACTCAGAATGATTGATTCTCAGTCACAAAAAGTGACGGATTTATTAGTCATTTTCTAAACTACAGAAAAATCAGTCATTTTATCTGAGAACGAGGAAAAGATATAAAGGGTTGTTCACTATATTATGAAAATTATTATTGAAACTTTGTTTTTAGCTATCGCCTGAATAATTTTTCTACAAATGATACCAATTAATGAATATTAGTCTTCAATTATTATAGATAATTATTTTTATCATCCTTTTAATCTTAAATATCATTATATGAAAGTAATTATAATAATAAAAATAATAATAATAGTCATGATCAGAATATATATCAGGTCTTTCATTTAGTTTTATTATTATTATTTTATGTTTGCTATGTTCGATCGAGTTTTTTATAGTTTTTTTTAATCCTTCTTGTACGCAGTACTGAACACAATTCGGAGAACTCCGTTGTTACATTAAAAATTCTATTAAACAACGTCGAATAAGTCAAGGATATTTTTAGGGATTTTATTAAATTTGTTGTAAACTGATTTCTTAGTTTTTAAGTTGATAATGCATAGGAGTGACAAAATGAGATATGTAGAATCGGAAAATAATTCAAAATAATATAATAAATACATTTTTTATCAATAATTTGATTCTTTTCATGAAATCCTAACATTTCATCAAATGATTTAAGCACAAATGAATGATTGACTGGATCACTCTAAATTATTGATTAAATTGTTCAAAGTGACTGACTTTTTTAGTAAAAATTACTGTTTGAATCATTCGGGATGGCTGGTTGAATCAGTCAAAAATAACTGCGAATCGGTCACTTTTGACTGATTAGGATTTAGAGTGTGTAGTATTCCGAAGAAGAAATATTTCTGAATTATGATAGAAAACTTGTTTACATTGTTCATTGCAAATTCGTCCTTTTCGAGTTGAAAAATCAACTACTTGTTTGAAATTTAAACTTCTTTGTTAAAAGTCAAATTTTCTTGTCAAAGTTGCATTATTTTGATCCAAAATTTTTATTTAGTTGAAATTTTTACTACTTTATTAAAAACCGATTCATCTTTTCCTTGTAAAATTCAAGAGTTTAGTTGAACATTGATTTTTGAATTTGTAAATTGAACTATTTCTTTGAAAAATTATGTCCTTCGTGGAAAATTGACCTTTTTTGAGTAAAATTAATATTAATGGTCAAAAATTCATCTTTCTACTTGAAATACATGTATTCATTTGAAAATTCATCATTATACTTGGAAATTCATCTCTTTGATTGAAAATTAATTTCTGAAGTGAAAATTGATCTGTTTCATTTTCAAGGGAAAATTTCTGTTTTTTAGTTCGAACTTCGACAATTCGGTGAAAATTTATCTTTCTGAACTGAAAATTCAATTATTTCGTTGAAACTTCACATATTTTGTTGAAGAGTCGATTTTTTGATATATTTGGTATATTGGTATTTTTAGTTGAAGATTTATCCTCTTGGTTTCAAATTTAACTGTTCTGGTTAAAAATTCATAATGTCAGCTGAAAATTCATCACATTGGTTGAAAGATCAACCAATCAATAAAATCATTGATTGGAACTTCTTTTTTTTATTATCATGAATTGAGTTTTGAATTGTAAGTTTGACTGTTTCAATTTTTGGAGAAAAAAATGATATATTTTTTTATTTTGAAGTTTGAGTATTTAAATTTTCGTTGACAATTTATATTCTCCAGTACAACTTAATAAGTTTGAAAACTCAACTCCTTGAGTTGAAGATTCTTTGTTTTAGTATAAAACTTTTATGATTGGTTTGAAATTGGTTTTTTAAACTAAAAATGTTACTGTTCCTTTTTTGGTTGAAAATTCATTTTTTGTCCAAAATTGAACTATTCTATTTAATATTCATCATTTTTGTTATCATCATTTTGTGTATGAATGTAATAATTTCTTTGACAGTAGGTTTTTTTTTTAGTTGAAAGTTAGTTTTTTTTTGTTATAAGCAATTTTTTTAAACTGAAAATTTTACTTGATCCCAATTGAAAATTCCATAGTTTCAGTTAAAAATCTTTTCGTTTAATTAAACATACATTTTTTTTTTAATTTAAAATTTGAGTAATCAAATTTCCGTTCACAACTTATCTTTTTCAGTAAAAGTTAATTTATCTGTTTGAAAACTCAACTTCTGCAGTTAAAGATTCTTTTGTTTTAGTATAAAAC
>WSXT02000023.1:1174908-1185496 GCA_011762715.2 Neuroterus valhalla
ACCACTTAAATAGTTATCAACCACTTCAATAGTTATCAACCACTTCAATAGTTATCAACCACTTCAATAGTTATCAACCACTTCAATAGTTATCAACTAACTCAATTGTGATCCAGCATCCCAAAAAAACATCTGATCATATTTGAGGCAAATCTCAATCGCGTCTCGAATCTTACCATAATCATCGCTACCATACAGCAACATAAATCGAGAAAGTTTCATGAATAAAACCGAAATGTAAAATATTTCTAATGAAAAACCTAGGATCATCAACAAAAACTAAATCAAAAATTCTAAAACTTCCATTACCTATGATGTTCTCCAATCTCGTTCCTTCGAAAAGGTGGTGCAGCATCTCTCAACCACTTCATCCAGCCTCACCTACAGAACTCGATGGCGATTTCTCGCATCGACTCCGCAAAGTTCAAAGGGAATCCCTTAAATACGCGAGTCAAAGTAATACACGAGGGTTAGGAAACACTAAGTGACACTAATTATGTTTTAATTTTACATGAATAACTGGAGAAATACTATCGAGTTACGGGTTGGACAGATTGCTTGGAGGTGTCGCGCATTGCACTCCTAGACCCTTCCGATCACTCGACGTCTATTTTGCCACACTGGCGAAGATTGTTGCGCACGTACACACACTCCCTATACAACATCATTGTGTTTTTTTTTCTTTCGATTCGTTCGATAATTAATAATATTACTACTATTATACTGTCTCTTTGTAAGAGAATACAGAGCAAGGATGATAGGGTGATGGGATAAGGATTCTTGAATTTGGAAAAGGTGATACAAAGGGGAAAGGAAGAGGGTAAGGATGAGGCAAGAAATTGAACAGTCCTTGAGCTGCTGCGCGAAAGCCTAGTCTCTCTGGGGTCAGTGACCGCAATTGTTCGTCCCTGGACATCAATTCAGGCGGCCAGGCCATGAGGGGTTTGGTGAAGAAGCGCAGGATGGTGCTGTGCCAAATGAGCAGTCAATTGGTGCGAAGATTGGCCGTGAGAGTGTATCGTTGTGGAACTGGCATGCGGCAGAGACGTCTGCTGAGGAGGAGCGTGGAGATTATGGCTGTGACTTGCAATCAGGCTATGGCTGCCCCCATGGATGGACGTGTTATGGCTAGGGGGGTGGTGGCCAAAAACGACCCCAGAGAAGGCCACGGGTCACTGATGATGTTTGACTGGCCCATTTGCATGATGCGTCTGACCAACAACATGATGACTCGATGGGGTGTGTGCACTGCTCGGATGATGGTGACTGGTCGCTGCACCATGATGATTCGCATTATTGGCGCTACTATTGTTGTTGTTGTTGCTTTGTTGTTGCGACTGTCGCTGGCTGTTCTTCTTGTTCTTCATCCGTCGATTTTGGAACCATATCTTCACTTGTCGCTCCGTGAGATTCAAGTTACGCGCCAACTCCCATCGTTTTTGCTTAGAGACGTACGCGTTGTAGAGGAACTCCTTCTCCAGCTCCAGGGTCTGGAATTTTGTGTACGGTTTGCGTTTCTTGCGAACTGTCACCTGGCCTGTCCATTCGAGATTTGCGCCACCACATCCAACTCCCATTCCAGGTACGCCGACGCCAACGCTGGCCAGGGAACCTGCGGGAAACAGGGAAGATGGGGAGGAACCCCACATCACTTAACACAATTAGTATGCCTGATAAGGTTTTGTATTGCTTGTAGCAATAAACTATAGTAATATTATAACTTAACATATTGTTCATGCAAATATGGAGTGGGAGGAAATAGAACTACCATGTACTTAGATAATGTACAGTAGATAAAGAACTGGAAATTAGTCTTAAGTCTGATTATAGAGGTATGTTTGGTACACCTAGACTAATAAATGTCTTGCAAAGTAGACCTAAACATTGCAGACTGAGAAGAAAATCCGATTTAATGATACTTATCGACACCTTGGCGATTATATTATGGGATGAAAGAACGGGAATTTATACGGGATTCTCATCCAGCTTTGTACGACAAAAATTGTTTTCTTTTTCTCTCATCGCTTATGCGGAAGAAACGAGAACAACTAAATCGGTCCGTTAATCGGCTTATCGGTGCGTAACCAACACCGTTAGATTTTTGTTGAATATTTCTCTTGCATTTACTTCAACTCTGCACGTTTAACAACACACCTTTCCTCTTCTTCCC
This sequence comes from Neuroterus valhalla, assembly GCA_011762715.2. NCBI lineage: Eukaryota > Metazoa > Arthropoda > Insecta > Hymenoptera > Cynipidae > Neuroterus > Neuroterus valhalla. Next base: position 1,177,079 of record WSXT02000023.1, read on the forward strand.
GACATGAAGCATGAACGGTCGTCTAAGGCTAAGCAAGCACATGCCACCATTACTTGCCAATACTCCACCCCATACCATGTGCTAATATACTGAACTAAGTGTTCCATATATCTTACTAGAAATTCATTGCGTCCATATTTCTTCCGATAGGCAAGGAACGGAGTCGGCAAGAGTAATTGAATCTAAATAGTTGTTAAATGCTTTTAGGCTCGTTACAACACATATTCAAGGCTCTAAAATCCACTGCATCATGTCAAGTCTGATCTGATGAACGATAAATTTGGAAATTAGATGTAATGCTTGAAATTAAGATACGTCGTTTCCCTCTATCAAACCGTTTTTGGAGTAGTTTTTTTCCCAAAAGTTTTTTTTTCAAAGTTTGTAATTTCAAAGTTTGAAAACCATGAGAATGGTTTGAAAAACATATGCGAATACACGCAATTGTGGATTGTCGCGCTACACTTGTGCCAAGGTTGTCTGAGAGTTTTGTTGGCAAAGTTGTATGATATAATTGGACCGGTTCTATCAACCGTACTAGAAATATGACGGAACTTGAATTCTTGTGGCACGGTTAGTACATGAACGTTCGTTAAGCGAGGCAAAGCGTAACGTTTCTGCTGATACGCTGCACTACACCTGCTATTCCATATCGCGAATAATCCGCTCTACACGATTCGGGAACTGATAATAAATGTACTATATAGGATTACCAGATGGTTCGACCGAAAAACCAGGACAGTTGAACATTCTCAGGTGCATTCTCGAGACCAAAAGGCATACGGTCAAACTCAGGGTGTCCATAGTTGAGTTCTTGAATATAGCTGTCTTGTTTTTTTTTCTAATATAGTTCTTATTTTTATTGCTAATGACAAAAATCAAGTTTTTTCCAAATAATAACTAGTCATTATCATATTTGAAAAATTCCAAAATAGTGCAAATCAGAAATCTTCTAATGTAAACTTATTTTGGAATTATGCCATATTTAAAAAATACAGTGCCCACGAATTCATGTTTTCCTAGTTACCATGGCGTAAGATATTAATTTAATAAATATGAATTAGAATTGATGATTGCAAAATCAGTATTTCAATCTAATAACACTGATAATAAAACAAAGCAGGGTTATATCAGAGAGAAATAAAAAATCAATCAATCTCCTTAGAACAATTATTAATAAACAGAGAGTGACTTGACTCATGAGTTTTGAACGGTTTAAACATGAGTTTTTGAGTTTTGAACGTAACGTAATTATGGTTACCAGGTCGTCTGATAATCATAATCCAAAATTAAAAATTCAAAAAAGACTTGATTTTGATAGCCAGTAAAAATCTTGACGGCTTCTTTTCTCTCAAGGGAGCTTCCAAAAATGATGTCACAGTCCTGAGGGTGTGAGGGGGGGATCAGATCTTCTGTGGCATTTTGTGACAAAGGGGGGGAGGGGGTTCTGGACAATGTGATGTCACAAATTTTTTACCAATAAAGCAATGCTCCAGTAGGGAAATTAGTCACATTTTTTTTAAATTTTAAATTGTTTAAAATCTGTTCAGGTGTTTGTATTGCGCGGGTGATATTCGTCGCCATCTTAAATTGTCTTTTTTTGCATTTTATATTTGTGACGTAACGCCTGGAGGGGGGGGGGGGGGCAAATGCTGGAAAAACTGTGGCATCATTCATGGAAGCTCCCCAAGGGAGATGTAAACACGCCCGAACCTCAAATATGAATTGCCTCATTTCATCAATGTGGCGTTAAAAGTTTCATCAATTTAGAAACTTTAATTTCGCAAGTTCCAGAATGCGAAATTTATTATAAATAAAATTTTCAACCAAACATAAATGTTAATTTCCAAAGAAATAGATAAATTCTCGCCTGAAATATTGAATCTTTAAGAAAATGAAAACAATTTTTTTGCAAAACGAAAATACGATTTTTCAACAAAATAGTTCGGAGAATTCTTGAATAATAAAATACTCGATAATTTTATAATATAACCTAATTGAAAAAATTGTTTTTCATTGATTAGTATATATTTATTCTTAAAAGAATATTTTGATATTTTAATGGATGACAATTTTTTTAAACAATTTGTAATATATTTTTTTCCCAATAAGTAAACTATTCAATTATGAATAAATTTATATTATTTATCAAAATACAATTTTTCTAACTGTTGAAATTCGGGAAGTGGTAGTTTTGAATATTAAAAATTCGGCGATTTTCTTTCGGAAATTTTGTTATTTCAAAATTGTTTAACTTTATATATTTTAATTGCCGGTTATTTCATTCTCCAGAAATTTTCCACTTCAGTATTTTTGTCTGGTCTGGAATTATATGCTCCGACTATTTCCTTTTCTGGTGATTTTTCAGTGTCCAAAATTTTATTCTTTGAAATTTTCAGTCGTTGAAGAAACATTTATTTTCTACCAAACAGTTGAATTTGGAATAAATGTTCAATTTTTAACCGATATGTAGCTCAAGTTTTTTTTGTCTAAATAAGGGTTTCCAACAACAAATTTAATGAATCTTCCACCAAAACAATAAATTTTCAACAAAGTAGTTCAATTTTCGAACAAAAATATAGCTTCACAACAAAATAGTCACATTTTAAAAAAAATGATTCTATTTCAAAAAAAATTCCAAAAATGTTCAACCAAATGAGATGAATTTCAAACCTATTAGAGCGTAATCAGAAAATGAATCAATTTTTCTATGGAATTGTTTGTTTTTAATTGAGAAGTCTACTAATATATATTTTTTCTACAGAATTGATCTCTTTTGGCAGTAAATAAACCTTTTTTTTTTTTAAGAAACGGGAGAAGAAAGATGCAGTTTTTCAAATTAAAAAGTCTATTTTATATCTAAATTAGATATTTTCCATCCATAATTATCAAAAATATAGCTAATAAAACACATACCATCACGTTCATTAATGCCGCCACAAGAAACTATTTATTAGCGCTTTTCGCGCCCAATTCACACACTAAATTAAGAATTTGAATAGCGCACGCGTTTCTATCAAGAATTCAAAGTTGCAATGCGAGACCTGATGGCCATCTAGCGAACTAACCAACATGGCTGCCTATGGGAAACACGTAGCATTGTTTACATGAGTGTTGCACTCAAATAACGCGATAATAATTAATTTTGTGTCAGATCAATCAGTTAGAAGTACATAAGAAGTTTATGGAGTTAATATAAATTCTTAAAAATGGAATTCTCCTAGAACCATGGAAAGGGGAAACGATACTTGCCAAGGCGATGTGTTCTGTGTTGTCAATTGTGACTCCAAAAGAAATATCAACACTAATTTAAGTTTCCATAAAGTACCAAGATTTGGCATTGGTACTGTTACAGTGGAAAATCTTGTTGGAGATATCAAAATATGGACGCATTACGAGATCAAGTATTGATTGATCGTGAAGAATGATCAGTGAGTCATCAAATCCCCACCGTAGTATTTATAGTATCATCCATTTCCCAAAGGAAATCCTAACCTATCTTTTTGATTTGCTTTACAGATACATATGTGCATGATTTTCCGTTGCATATGTGAATTCCGCTGCAAGAGAAAGACTTTTTGTGCGATTTTGTGCTGAGGGATCTTTTAAATGTCGGCTTTTAGTCAAAGGATAAAAGAACCGAAGATGTAGCAACCGGTTGTTAGTAACATGCAGTGAACAGACATGACTTGAAGCCGTCTCTGAAATCACATGCGGTAGTGTGTACATGTGATGCGATCATCTTCCACGATATCGGCTACAACCGTCAGACGCATAAACTGTTCCGTTTTACTATTCTCGCACCCCCTCCGTCGCGTTATACTTTCCCCCCTCCCCTTTCCTCTCTTCCCTTCTTTGTTACACTCTCCTTTACATCAACTCTCTCTCTCTCTCGCTCTCTCTACCTTGTTGTGATTGCCTAAGCGACAGAAATTTATTGCCCATACTAAAACGTGGAAATATGCAAATTATTCAACAAAGGTCAGGATTCCCACAGTTGTCAACACGTGGAAGGGCATGCACATGGGTTTTGTGATTCTGATTACGATTCAATCGAACCAGCTGTTATTTCAATACCCCGTTATTCAGGGCTTGGGCGATTTAATCTTTTTTTTAGCTTGGAAAAGTGATGGAGGAACTTTTAATAGAAGAATTGATTAATGTGGGATTCTTTTTTGAGATAGATAAGATAGAGCTTACTAAGTTAATTGGCTTAGAAGTTTTTATTGGAGTTCAGAGTTGCAAAACTAACCCATCAATAACTATTCATCAGATTCGAAATTCTTGAACTTTGTTCGCTTTAAATTCAAAAATTTTTTATTTCGCACGTATCCGTTTGGAATTTTCTCTAAACTTGATTTATTATTTTTATTTTTTAAATTTCGAATGCTTCCAATTTAAAATTGACTAATTATCTTGATTTTGAAATTATTGGATTTTTTATCTTTCGTTTAGGTTTTCGATCTGAAATTTGAGAGCAATGTTCAAGGCAAAATCTTTGAAATTTCCAATTGAAAAATTGAAACCTATCAATTCAGTATTCCCTAATCTCGCATACTTTTTGATCAAAGTATCAGAATTCATTATAGAATGTATTCAGAATTTTTCATATTTCTGGAATCGAATTTTGAATGCTGCACAAATAAAGATTTTTTATTCATCAGACGGTGAAAATATTAAAAATTATCAAGTGCTTTTACATAAAAATTCTAAAATCTTGAAGATTCAATAACAAGAACGCTAAATTTGTAAAACTTCTGTTACATGAAATCATGAACTCAAATTAAAAATCGATAAATGATGAACGGTTTATAGTTGAATTTATTCGATTTCTAGTTATTTGTATCATTTTTTTGAATGTTTAAATCTTGATTTCCTCAAATTAAATGATTTTGAACATTATTATTTTCAAATTCAGGAATATTTTCCAAGTCTCACAAATCAAAATTATGTGTACGGTATTTAAATTTGAATTGTTCAGTTTTGGCTATTTGCAGTTAAGATTATTCAATTCAGAAATTTTGGAATTCATTCTTGCCTTAATTTTATCAAGTAATTTTTGACATTGTATTATATTTTTTGGAGTCAATCGCATTTCAAATATTTTGTAGTTCAGAAAGTTTTGCAGTTCTAATTTTCCTACGAATAATATAAAATAGCTGCACATTTATTCAGAACTTTGAAATGTCAAAATATAAGAAGATTACGTTTTTTAGGTATAAAAGCTCAATTTTAATTTTTAATTCAATTCAAATTCTATTCAATATTTCAAATCTGTGGATGAGATCAATTTTTTTTTTTTTTCTTCAATTACTCAATTTATTTTAATTTCTCTAATAAATTTTATTTTTCGATTAGGTACTTAATTCTCAATGTATCATTTATCTTTCACAATTATTTTTTATGATTTGAAAATTATACTTTTGAAATTTTTTAAAATCTATAATTTCTAAAATCACAGTGTCTGAAGGCACTGATAAGCTTACAATTATGTGTAATATTTGGCAAATATTATCCAACTTCCTGTGTCAATTTTTATTCTGCAAAGCAGTTTGTGAAAACACATTAGTTGACCTTCATCATCGACCTAAAGTTTTATAAAAATCAAAAAAAAATTTTGGGTTCCTCAAGGGTTGTTGATTGTTGAAAATTTTGGAACAATTTTAGGAGCAATTATTATTTATTTCAATGGCACCCAAGTATGCTAAGGCAAAAATATTTAAAAAATCGGATTAATTTTATGTGTTGATTTTTATTCTTTCAAGTAGTTTATGGAAAATCATTAGTTGACAGAGGGCTCCCTCAATATTTTTGATAGGGATGTTATCTTAATTTTTTTTCAGAATTTTAAAACGCCTTGAGCAAAAAAAGTTGTGGATTGGTATCTTCATCTTCGACTCATAGTTTTATGAAAATTAAAACATTCTTTTCGGCTCCCTAGGGGTTTTTGTGACTCTAATCCTGGATGAGAATTTTGACAGAATTCTTCAGGTTATTATTGATTTGAATGATGCACAAGTGAAGGGTGGATATTAAAAAACGTATAAGCGCCATTTCAAGAAGGATCATTTTCGTATTTAAATAGGTGGAGAGTTGATCCTTCTTGAAATGGCTCTTATACGTTTTTGAATTTCCACCCTTCAAGTATCCTCAGCAAAAAACAAAGGAAATTGGATCAATTTGTTTGAAACAAAAATCATTATCAATTTCTCAAAAAAGTTTTTTTTTAGTGAATTTTCAAACACGTGTGGTAATTTTAAGTGAAAAATTGAGTTAGAAAGCCTGATTCAAACAACTGAACTTGATATTTTCCTAAGGATCAAAAAAAAGATGCATTCTCCAAAAAATACATGAATTCTCCACCAAAGAGGTAAATCTCAATAAAGCGTATTTTTAACAATATAGTTCAACTTCCTAACAGAAATTTAAATTTTCCACTAAAAAAAATTAGCTTTCAATCTGAAGGTAACTGTTCCAAAAGAGACGAATATTTGAAAAAAATTGTTCGATTTTGAAGCCAAGAAAATCATGTGAAACACAGTTGCATTTTTAACAAGAAAAAATATGATTTTTCGATAAGGAGGGTTAATATTTACTAAATAGATCAATTTCATTTTTCACAAAGTTTTTTTTTTTGGTTTTACAAACTAAAAATATTAATTTTCAGTGATGCATGAAAAAGTTGATCTTATTAAGATTTTTATGTTGGATAAGAAACAATGAATACATAAAAAAAAGAGAAGTTTGAAACAAAATAGTGAAATACTCAACCAAAACTGATACATTTTCAAACAAGAAGTTTTTTAAATTTCAAGTGTTAAAAATGAAACATTTCCAAATATGGTTTCAATTTGAAGTATTCTTATATAAGAATCTTGAAAAAGGTCATTATAAAAATAATTTTAAAAAAAATTATCATCGTCATGTTGACAAAGTGAATGAATGAAAGTCAGATTAGTAGAAATAATGTATTTTTGAATAGGAATCCATTTTATTTAGGTTCAATTGAGAAAGGAACTTTTTCTACTTTTTTCAGCACAGTTATTCAACTAATTCTTTTAACTAACTCTCTTCTAGAGAGATCTAAAAACGCATTTTGTAATGCTTTTTAGAAAAATTTTATTTGATTTAAATTAACTTAATTTGACTTTCCTACTAATTTATTAACTTGTACTGACCACGCGTATTTGAATTTTCTGAGCTTTTGGATGAGTTTTTTTTACCTGAAGTTGATTTTTTATTTCATCAGAATAATAATTCTACTTGTTCTCAATATTTCTGTAGCTCAACAGACTTGTGTATCTTCAAGGAACAAAAGTTGCACAAAAAATTGCAGCTGAAATTTGTCTGCAAAGGCAGGTATCTTAAAGTAGAACATCATGTTTTTCTCCTAAATCATTCCAGATTCGAACAAGATTTCGATAACCCTCGATAAAGAATCTCCTATAAGTCTTTTAGACATATTGACTATGGGATTACTTTATGCTGCCCTCTGATGACTCGAAGAAGGCACTTTCGCAGGAGACTTTTGTATATCATCACATAGGGTCATAATAAACATTATCCATTTAATTAAATTAAAAAGTAGTTCCCTTTTTACGAGTGCATGTAGAAAAACATAGTTATACAGCAGTTCATATTTTATAAAAATCAAGGTATGTAAGAAAACAAAAAAGACAATACGTCATATTTAACATCGGTTTCAAAGTAAGGATTCCACAAATTTATCGTCCAAATTAATTTTTAATGGTATATAAGTTATATTTACAGACATGTTGAAAATTCATGACTAGCTAAGGCAAAAACTTTGGAACTAGCAGAATCATTTCGTATATCTGTGTACTGAGTAATTATATTCATATATTTGCAGGTAAATGCAGTATATGCAAGATGATTTTTCAACTAACATGATAAATAGTTAGCGAGATTAGTTGTCGAATAGGAAGATTAATTTTCTACCAAAAAATACAATGTTTCAACAAAATAGTTGAATTTCAAAGTGAAAGAATACTTATTTTCAACCAAAAATGGAACAGTAACATTTTTAGTTTAAAAAACCAATTTTAAATCAAGCATAAGTGTTTTATACTATAAAAAAGAATCTTTCACTTAAGTAGTTGAGTTTTCAATAAAGATAAATCAACTTTTACTGGAATAGATAGATTGTCATCGAAAATTTGATGACTCAAACTTTAAATTGAAAAAAATGGATGTTTAACAAAACAAATATATTTTTAACAGAACCTATGGAATTTTCAATTGGAAAAAGTTAAATTTTCAGTTAGAAAAAATTAATTATAACAAAAAAACAAAACTAGCTGTCAAACAAATGATCACATACATGTATAAAATGATGAAGAATCAAATGAAATTGTAAATGTTTAACTGGAGTAGTTGAATTTTAAACCAGAAAGACGAATT
>WSXT02000023.1:1185596-1220260 GCA_011762715.2 Neuroterus valhalla
CAACCAAACTATGAATCTTTAGGTATAATGATGAATCTTCAAATGAATAGATGTATTTTAAGCAAAAAGATGCATTTTTGAGCATGAAGAGTAATCTTCTACAAAAAAGGCAAATTTTCCACGAAGTACATAAATTTTCAAAATAATAGTTCAGTTCTCAAATTCAAAAATCAATGTTCAACTAAATATTTGAATTTTTAACAAAAAAAGATTAAATGATTTCCAACGAAGCAGTTACATTTACAACCAGAGGTAAATTTTAAATTAAAATAATGCACCTTTAACAAAAAAATTTAATTTTCAAGAAAACTGTTCAAATTCTGAACAAGTAGTTGATTTGTCAGTCATTCGAGTAAGGTTATGTTGCTTACTTTTTCTTTCTCACGGCAGCGATCCATCCTTCTTTTTGATTAACTTTATAAGATAATCGGAGAAATTTATAAAATTCTAATTTAATATTCGTGCCAGTATTTTGGCAATCAGTAACACAACAACTCGTATGAGCCATTTTATTTATGTCTTACAATGCAATTACATGTAAAAGTTTCCTGCTTTGTTGCATACTTTATCCACCCCGAGCGCTTCGATAGTTTCGCTATCCCCCTCCACCCACCGTCCCATAGCGGATAATCCTTTTTCTACTTTAGTATATAACAGATATCTAGTTTTGTAAAAAATTTTAGCATAAAAGAAAAGTTAATAATCCAAAAAATTCTAAAGTCTGCCTTTACTAGACTGCAGGAATGTGAATGAAAAAGATTCGAATTAAGTAACGCCGAAAAAAATTCTTTTTTATTTTTGTAAGCCTTATCCGAATTTTAATCTCATATACCTACTGCTTTTATTTCTAATCATTCACCATATACTGAGCATTTTGCTTTCAATCACGTAAACTACGCATTAATTAATTAGTTTAAGAAAAAAAACATCAATCGTTCCATAAATATCTAATTTCGTCATTGCTCTACTTTTTTTCATTAGTTTCTTTTTTTATTACAATTCAATGAAAATGTGCATTAGTTAGCGGTGACCCATAACTCAGACTCTCCCTCCTGATCTCTTTGACTTCCGAATCTTGAGGATTGAAAGAGGAAATATAATTCCGGAAGCTGCTCGTCACCCTCGGGAGTGAAAAGACTTTTCCACAAATGTCCATGCCAGGCTCACATTGGAAGTGTGCCTTTTTGAGGGTCTTTTCAGCCGCTGTTTGCGAGAGTGTGGTAGTTACAATTGATGGCAACTGTGTGGAATATCCCTGCTGGGGTATATTCGGCTGCAGTGCTTTGAGAGAAGTAATACAGATTTAGGGGATGGCGATATCTATCGTATTGTTCAGCCTGATTTACGAATGCCTTCATTAGGAGGGTCCAGCATGAAAAACCAAAAAAAAAAAAAAAAAAGTACAGAACACGTCTTGTTATTCTTCCATCACCTTTCCTGATTTAGTGTGTTGCGCTTATTAAATAAAATTCCGCTAATGCAAATAGATTCGAAACGCTCCAATGTATCAGAAATTGCGTGAAATGCCTCCTTTATTCCCTATTCAAATCGTCATATTCCCTGTCCCATACAACCCTGAATATATTCAAATTACTTCTAAAATTTGAGTAATTTTTTCAAATTTATAGAAACCGCTTAATTGGATTCTCCCGATTGATTGTTTCATTTTTTGATGCTAAAATAAAGTTTGGACTCAAAATTTATTAAGATTAACAATAATTTATAGAAATATTTTCTACGTATGTCTCATTAGGGTGGTCCAAAAATGCATTAGAAACATTTTTTTCGAATTTTTATGCAAAAAACACAGAAATTTGTTTGAATCCACAAAAAAACTATATGCATTTTTTGAAATAATATTTAGAGGTGGGGCAAGCCCCATGAAGTTTAACACGTATTTCCCATAAGAAAAAAAGACGTTTTTGTCAATTTTATTCAGAATTCTCAATATTAGGTGAATCGAGTTCGAAATTCACCATTTCTCTTTACAATTAGTCACAGAATGCGAATAAAATATTACTTTTCAAATGTCACTCCCATACATCTGTTTTATAGGGTACCAAAAAACCCCTATTTGGTGAAAAAATGGGTTTTTCGAGTTTTTGGCGCTAATGATGACTTTTGCAGTTTTTTTTGGAGATTGTTTCAAATATATGAAATACTACACTATACTGATAATTATATATTTATTTCAATTGTTTGAACAATTTATTATTGTTTTTAGCAACTTTTCCTTAGAAAAGGGTAAGAAAGTCAAGGTTTTTTTCTGAATTTTCAAAATTATTTTCAACGTTCAGTTGAACGGGGTGATAATCAATTAGGATTAATAAAAACAATTGTTTAAACAATTTGTTATTAATTATAACAATATTCTCTTAGAATAATGCTACAAAGTTGCGGTTTTTTCTGAAATTTTAAACTTTCTGCCCACTTTTGACTTAGAGTAAGTAATTATTTAATTCAATTTCACAAAAATAATAGTTTCAACAAATTAAAACTGTTAATAGCTATCTTCTTCTAGATTAATTCTAGATAGTTGTGGTTTTTCCTGAATTTCTTTACTTTTTATCACTTATCAATTAGATTGGAGTAATAATTAATTCATGTTGAAAAATAATTGCTTAAACATTTTATCAGCATTGCCAATAATATTTTCTTTGCTTAATTATTGTTTATTATTGTTTTTAGTAACTTCCTCTTAGAAAAGGGTTAGAAAGTCAAGGTTTTTTCTGAATTTTTCAATATATTTCCAACGTATCAGTTACAGCGAGGTAATAATCCATTGAAGTTAACAAAAATAATTGTTTAAACATTTTGTTATTCATTATAACAATATTTTCTTAGAATAATGCTACAAAGTTGTAGGTTTTTCTGAAATTTTCAACTTCTTGTCCACGTTCCACCTAAAGTAAGTGATTATTTTATGTAATTTAGCAAAAATAATTGTTTAAACAAATTGTGAATGCTTATAGCTATCTTCTTCTAGATACGGTTTTTCCTAAATTTTTAAAACTTTTTATCACTTCTCAATTAGATTGAAGCAATAATTAATTCATGTTGAAAAAATAATTGTTTAAACAATTTATTTATTGCTAATAATATTTTCTTTGCTTAATAATAAAAACTTGCGGTTTTTTCTGAAATTTTTAACTTTTTGCCCTCTTTCCACTTAGAGTGAGTTGATATTCATTTTAATTTCACAGAAATAATTGTTTAAACAAATTAGTATTGTTCATGGCTATCTTCTCAACTTTGCTTGCCTTTTAAGTTGTGAACAAATAATAAAAAAACATTAGGGAGAATCATATTTCAAATATTATTGTATTGCTTCAAGTAAATTATTTTTGTTCTTTTCCCAATGTTCAACAAAAATTAATTAAAACAAAGGAGCTGAATTCATTCAGTGAAATTCGTATTTCGAATTTTCTACTAAAATTATGGATCTTCAACGCAAAAATTGAATTTTCAAGAAAGTATTTCAACTTTCAACCAAAGAGTTGAATTTTCGACCTAAAAACATAAGTTTTGAATCAAGAACATAATGGTTGATGTATAAAAAAAATGTATTTTAAATAAAAAACAATCTAATTGAACCAACAATTGAAGCAATTCAATCTAATTGAATTTCATTCAAATTCCAGTCAGTGCAATGTTGAACATTTCAGAAGAAACTACAACTTTCTAGCACTGATCGAAGAGAAAATGGTTATAAACAATAATGAATTGTTAAAATATGCATGTTTGTCAACTGGCGATAATTATTACCTCACTAAGTGAAAAAAAAAAACAATTTTGAGAGTTTAGAAAAAACCGCAACTTTTTTTTAGCATACTAAGAGAAGAAGACCATAACAGATAATCATTTGTTTAAAAAATTATTTTTGTTAAATTAAATTAAATATTAACTCACTTCAAGTGAAAAGTGGACAAACAGTTGAAAATTTCAGAAAAAACCGCAACTTTATAGCATTATTATAAGAGAATATTGTTATCATTAATAACTAATTTTCTGAACAATTATGTTTGTTAACTTTGATTGATTATTACCTAGCTCGAACAGAAACGTTGAAAAATTCAGAAAAACCCTTGACTTTCTAACCCTTTTATAAGAGAAAGTTGCTAAAAACAATAATAAATTGTTCAAACAATTCAAATAAACATCTAATTATCAGTATAAAGTAGTATTTCATATTTTTGAAAAAATCTGCGTTAAAAAAACTACAAAAGTCATAATTAGCGCCAAAAACTTGAAAAACCCATTTTGGAAAATTAATATTTTATTCACATTCTGTGACTAATTGTGAAGAGAATTTTCTTTCAAAACAAGATTGATTTTGTGATGGATTCAAACAAATTTCCGGGCGTTTCGCGCAAAAATTCGAAAAAAAATGTTTTCGTCCACCCTAATGCCTCATATTGTATCGAGGCCTATACGCGCCCACTGTGTGGGAGAAGCGATCGAAGAACGGAAGAGAAATAAGTTGAACGAAAGGCCTAAAAGTTATTACAGCTGCCATCTATTGGATTCAGGAAAAACTATTCTAGCCGGAGATCGTATTCTCCCTGCCACGCGTAAAGAATAATAAACCAGTGGAATCTTACAAGTGGTAGCTTTCGGTGGCAATCAGTTTTATAGACTGAAAAAACTTTTTATTGACTCAAGGAATGGAATTCGGATATAATTAGCGACTGAAACTGAAATTTAGTTTAAAGACTTTGAGAACCACCTTATCCATAAATCACTCCTAGCTCAACGTCTCCCTGGCAAAAGGAGCCTCAGGATTATTTATTGTGATGGTTTACGAGTTGTAAATAATATTTACACATGACGCGGTGAGATTAGGGCTCGTTTATATTGTTAATAAAATGGTCTTTTTTGCTGTTTAGAGGGCCCTACCTTTCCTATTCTTCCAGGTTTCAACAAATTGAAACTTGTTCAAATTACAGGTAAAAAATAACATATATAGTTTATTAGAGAACAAGACAACGATATTTTCGATTTGTGTTTAAGAAAAAATTTTTATTAAAGAAATCAAATCAATTTTTTGTCCATTGTATGTAAACTATATAAATTTTTTTCGCCTAAGAATAATAAGTAGGCAAAATACTAGACTTATCATTTTCCAGCCAAAAAGGCGATTTTTCTACGAAACAGTTGAATCTTTAGGACGAAAAATATAATTTTCAACAAAGCAGTAAATTTTCAACCTCCCCAGTGATTTTCCACCAAAATAATTAAATTTGTAACCTGCAAAAACAAATTAGCAACAAAAAAGTATTTCCAAGAAAACTGTTGAATTTTAAACCAAATAATTGAATTTGCTACAAAAAAAACATAATTTTCTAGCATAAAAGTCACACTTTTAAGTCAGAAAAGGGAATTTTCTCTCAAAAAAGACGAATTTTCAGCCAAGTAATTGAATTTTCCACTCAAACAGTCTAATTTTGACTGATAAATGTTGATTTTCGAACTAAATTGTAGAATTTTTTAGACTTCAGTTAAATATTTTCAATTTAAAATGGGATTTTGAACAACAAAATTCAAGTTTAAATATGTATTTTGATTTTCAATCGAACGAGATGCTTCAATCGTGACAGTTGAATTTTAAACTAAAAACATGATATTTCTACCTAAAGAGATAAATTTTCAACCAAATGTTGAATTTCCAACCAGGAAGGATTTTTCAGTCAAGAAATACAAAAAATGTCAACAAAATTGTTTGATTTTCATGTAAAAAATACTGATTTTCTAAAAAAATATCGAAAGATCATAATCAGAGAGATGAATATTCAATCAAATAAAAAAGAATTTTAAACAAAATACAAGTATTTTCAAGTGAATGAAATAATTTTCTACTAAAGAAGACCAATTTTTCGAGTAAAGACAGACGAATTTGACATCCAGTTCAAAGAAAATCATTTCTCAAGTGGAAAAAGTAGAATTTGAGTTCCAGTAAAGAAATTAATTTCCATCCGAAAAAGGAACGAATTTTTAACAAAATATTAAAATTTTTTGGTCAAGAGAAGAATTTTCAAACCAAAAAGATAAATGTCTAACTGAAGAAGATTCTTCACTCAGTAAGTGAACGAATTTCAAATAAACTGTAAAATTTTATAACCTAAAACACGAACTCTTCGAAAAAATTTGAGTTTTAAACAAAAAAGATCATTTTCTAGCAAATAGTTGAACTATCAAAATATTTAATTTTTAACAAGTGTTTCATTTCCAACCCAGAAGGATGTTCTAGTTGAATTGGAATAATAATAATCTGATTTTCAGAGGGAAAAATTAATTTTGAATATGAATTTTCTACACACAATTTATTATTGAGGCCTCTCATCGTTTATAAAAAAGATTACTGCCAAACCTGGAGAGAAACCGAAGTATTAACAAAAAAGTTGAATTTGCAACTAGATGATGCAGTTTTCAATGAAAAAATATCAATTTTCAACCAACAATATAATAGTAGTCTTCAACTCAAAATATTCGAATTTTTATTATAATGTTACTTTCGTGAATAACATTCTTTTTTCTTATTACACCGTAATCTCTTTTTTAGAAAGAATTTTTAAGTTTACGGAAACAAAAACAGAAGAACTATGTTCTTGAAATAGTATTTTCTTTCATTTCTTAAATTAAATATTTCTAACTTATATACTTTTTCTATTTTTTGAATGTTCATTAATAGTTAAAAATCAAATTGAAATTTCATTCTAATTTGATTGAAGCTATATTGTTTCTCAATTAAATTTCTATTGTATTTGTATATTATCCTGTTTTAACTCTAACTTTATTCGTATTTCACTTGTATTCAACTTGGACTTTTTTCGGATTTTAGTTGGACTTTATTCAGATTTCATTCGGGTTTTATTCAAATTCCATTTAGATGTTTTCAAACGGTTATTCTAGCTTATTTTCGTAGAATCAAACAGGATTTCCAATAAATATTTTATACAGATTTTAGTTGATTTTTTATCGAATATTCTATCTCGAATTAATTTTGTCGTTACACTTTAAAGTCTTTCCTTTGACTTCCAGTTTTTCTTTAATCAAGCTAAATTATTTTGTGCAAAACTATTCAATTAATTAATTAAGAAAAAGAGTATTTCAGCGGTTTACGAGACCAAGGCTCTTCACATTCTTACAGACAAAACTGCAGGAGTCTGGGTGCCATCCTCAGTGTGTAACTCGAACAATAATAACTCGTTTAGTACCGACTTTTCGCTTCCTCCGAAAGGGACTTGGCTCAATGGTATAATAATAATAATAATAATAATAATAATAATCATAATAATAATAATAATAATAATCATCATCACGGTTTACTAGACTAAGAAATAGTGTTGAAAGATAGGTTTTAATTGTGTTTTGGAAATGTTTAAAAAATGAGGGGAGGTATTAAATGGGACTCTGTAAAAGGGTTGGGAGAGAGAGAGGGTTCGTATAACGGGAAGGGCAAGTTAGGAGAAAAAGATAGAAGACAGGGTCATGGAACGGATCAGCTGATCGGAGGCGCGCGCGAGTTTACGAGTTACGGCCGCCAATAAACCCGCCGTTCGTTGTTGCTCATGCGACGTTTCACGAGCTATGGGTAAGGGGAGCAGGGGGCTGACCAGACGCATGAATGAACGATGAATTTATTTTTTTCTTAGCGAGAGATCGACACATTTAGAATGTCGACCATGATCTTTGATCTTGAGCAAATTTCGTAATAATCTACAAATGACTGGGAATTTAAATTGGGGGGGATCTTCAATAAGGAGGATCTTCAATTAGGGGGACCACAATATTCTCTATTTATAAACTGAACTAACGAACCCGCTAAAAATAACCCAACTTTATCAACTTTTAAAAACTCTCGTAAAAAGGAGGAAAAACTGAAGAACTTCAGATATGATAAATCTAATCAGTTTCGGGAGCTGTTTATAAATCACACCAACTAATTATTAGCTCATTACCTGCCCGTTGTAAATGAATTTAAATGTATCAATATTGCTTACATAAACACGTGGCGCACAATGAATGATTCTAGGATTGTCAATCTGAGAGTAACGTAAAATTTCAGTACTAATTTACGAGACGGAAAACTGTCAATTTTACGACTTCGGTGGCGCATGAGATCTCTGAGGAGCCGCGTGTACGACCCTGACCCGCATAAAATAGCCATTTCGCTACAAATTACAAAACGATCGTTCACCTTGCGATATAGGCTACGGTAATCAGTGATCTCAATTAGGACCCGGTAATTAGCATCTGGGAATATCAAGTAGCAGAGAAATCTCAAGAAGTCATTGCCATAGCTAATTGCATCATACCTGAAAGATGTAATTGAGAGAAAGGAAAATATTCAACAACCCGGTCACAAATTATTGGTAAATATTTAAAACATCCAAAATTAGACTTGGGAAATATTTAAAACGCCCAAAATTAGACTTTTTTTATAAGTTCTTTAAATTGCACTTTTTATCCAAGGTGTACCTTGCATTTTTATGTAAAACTTGACTCCATCTACATACTTCCTCACTTTTACTCATATCTCTATGCTTTTACTACCTACCGCTTAGTCATTTAGATACTAATATCTATATTATCAGATTCTACGAAGAGGACCACCCATAACTTGATTTACCCATCAATTCGATTTCATTTGGATAACTCAAAACCACATCTAATGAACGAACATTCCAGTTTTTGCGACAGATCTTCTTGATATGAATTTGTTAATCATGTTATGGGTAATCAGAGAAGGTATTATGCAAATGAGAGAAGGAGTTGATGCTTACCTGGTGGTGGATACGGACTGCTCGAAACCGGCTCAGCCGCCCCGTAGTTTCTGATCCCAGTGTAGCTGTCATGTGGAAAGGCTGCTTCAGCGACCATGGCTGCAGCCATCCTCCCCCGGTCCTCAGCAGCCGAAGGTGTCAGGTACGAAACGCTCGCCTGGGAATGGGCATGGTGATGGCCCACCGTGTCCACTGGATGATGATGCCTCGCCGTTGTGTAGGGGGGATAGTTGCACCAACTCTGTGAGAAGCTCTGATGACAGGACACTGCGGGATCCGTGGTGCCGGCTACACCGGAGGACGAGCCTCCGGTCGACGAGGTTGTGGTAGCGACTCCTCCCGCCGAATTGTACGACTTGTAGTCCTTGTAGTCGGAGGTGGAACCGGCAGCCGATGTGGCTGCCGCTGGTGACCAGAAACTCAGGGTGGCGCCGCTTTTCCGGTTGTCCCTGGAGGAGCCGGAAGTCGAACTAGGATCAGCTGCCAGATTGTAGTAGGTGGGAGGATTAGCGCCTCCGTACGCCTGGTGATGATTTAGAGATTCCGTCCCGGTAGAGGAGGAGTAGTGGGTGTCCTGTGGATGATGCGGACTGTAACTCCAGCCGCCCTGGGAGCCAGCTGATGAGGAGTGCGAGTGTCGAATCACCCCTGCAGCTCCGGATCCTGGTGTACCGGAGGGTTCGACGCAGGTAACGTCCCCGTAGGTCGAACCTGCTGGTGTTGCCGTTAACCTTTTCGCGGGTATGTGAAGGGGTCCAGCGGCACTGTTGCTCGCTACCGAGGAGGCGCTCGGCGAGGTCGAGCTCGCGCTCGCTGTCGGTGGGGGCGGAACTGTTGATGCAGAGGCTGGTGCTCCCGGTGAAGTCGGTGTCGCGGCCTGTTGGTGTGATCCTACCGATGAATTCTGCTGTTGAATTGATGCAAGAGCTGAGGTCGGGGCTACAGGTGGCGGACTGTCCTCGTAGGGGGTGCCAGGCATCATGGCCCACCAGGTCAACCCGGTGGAATTCCCCGTTCCGGTGGCTGTCCCCATTGGCGTGACGGAGCCAGGGTGGCCCACGCCGGAGCCGCACAGCGGCGCGGCGTGCACATTGTCGTACAGCGTCGCCGTTGAGCAAGCCACGTGATCGGTGATGGTGCAAATAGTGGCCGTGAATTTCCGGTATTATAACGACGACCGCGATATCGATTGTGATAAGGAATCGAGATTCCACAAACCGTCGAGTTTTGGACGATTGAGATTCACCAGGAGGTCGTCGTCATCGTCGTCGTCGGTTGTGAGGTAAATAAAGGAAGCGCGTGCGAAAAAGGAAGGTGGGGATAGGTAGAGCGCGAGAGGGAGTCACGAGTTGGTGGTAGGTTGGGGGCAGCAGACAGGTGGAGGGGTGGATAGAGAGCGGAGTGAGAGCGCCAAAGGCGAGTCCGGCGGGTCGAAATAACGATGTTAGCGTTGATGAAAAATCCGGACAGGTCGACGAAGAACGATGTAGAGTCCAGTGTCACGTGTAGAGATCAGGTTTCAAAATTGGTCCAGGTTGAAGTAAGCACAGGGCGATTGAAACAAAAAGCAAAGTACACGATACACTTTAATATGTTGGACTGGATAAATCAAGAGGAGGGGATATTTGAGTCAACTCAAACGTTCACAATAACTGAGGGGGGTACAGATATCCGATGACATTTCGCATCGAAGAGCACACATGGAAATGTCACTTTGACACTTGGCAATCGTTACCCTTTCTAGATCGAGGGTCAATGTAACAAGATCTTCACTTTTAGGTTTCACTTCAAATTGTCCTAGACGATTATTAACCCGCATTTCATAACTCGTCAACTCATAACTCGCTCAACTTATAACTCGCTCAATTTATAACTCGGTCAACATCACAGTCATCACGGACAATACACGATTTTTTCACCCTCACTGAAAGTCACCGAACGTAGACAGGCCACGCGTAGAGACCTGTCACGGTAAAAAAAAAAATTCACTCTTAGAACCCTTGAGGTCAGGAGGGTTCCTGATCCTAGGAATGAACAACGATTTCTCTTTCCGCGTATCCAAAGGCAGGTAGTCTCAGCAAGCTCGAGACAATGTGGTAGCAAGGGGTCGAGTGGGACAATACTTCACTCACACACAATCACACGCATTAAAAGATCCCCTTTCTTCTCGGTGGCCTCGCTGAGCCGAACTGAACTGAACGTCGACTGAGCTCTGCCAGTCGCTTCGAGCCGACAGCCAAAGACGACGGCCGCGCGATCTCTCGGCTCGTTTCCCCAACCAAACTACCAACGACGTCACCCATCCTATCTCCCCCTCTCTTTTCACCGATTACTCGACCGCCCCCCCCCCCTGCACCCACGTTCCAACTACCCCCTCCTGCGTCCCTGACTCCCCACCCACCCTTCCATATACTCGCCAGACACAAACAAACTAATACAAGCTCGTCCTATCCCGCGATACCCCGTGCGTCGAGATATCCTCTTCTCTTTGGGATTCGAGCGGTACCTGATTGAGAAACTGGAACGATTGAAATAATAGTCCGGGCGCTGGCGCACGGTGGGGACGGAATGTTCAAAACCACGTACAGGTCCCAAATCTTAACCAAATCAAACAAAATTCAACCAGAAATGTTGGTAATTGAGTTTCAAAGATACTGACGAAGCCGAATTTCCAAAAATAATTTGTTTCAACTATTTAAAACAAAGTACGGCGTGATAATAAGATTCTGGGTCATGAACTGAATAAACCACATAGAATTTGAAGAATTTGAGGCATAGCTGATTTTGAATTTGCCAGTATTTTTCCGAAATAAACTGCTTTAAACAATTTGTTTATATAAATTATTGCTTATTTCAGTTTTTTTTGCAAATGGATTCTATAATCTAATTTAACTGAAAAATTATGTCCGGGGCAATATATTTTACATTTAAAATACAATTTGTTACAACCATATGACTAAATTTAGGAAAGATGAAAAGATGACTAAATAATTAAAATTGCATAATCTATATTAAATCTTAATAAGGCTCTTAAATTCTATAAGAAGATGAATAATAATACAAATGCAAAATAATATGTTAACTAAAAGGGTTTTTTCGTTCGCAAATTCCAAGCTTGCCATTAGTTTTGCAAAAAAAATTGTTGGAACGAATTCTTTTTTTAAATCACTTTTTATTTATGACAAATTGTATATTTAAATAAGAACTATTTTTAAATCTCATTGTATATAGACAAATATGTTCTTAGGATTAATTAGGTTGTTTTGAATTGATTTGTTTAAACAAATAAATATTCGAGAAATGTATGGATTGAATCGTTAGGTTATTTTTGCTATTTGTTCACTTATTGTTTAAATGTTTCTTTTATCTTATATTACATTTTCAAACAATATTTTTTATCTTGAATTTACTTTTTTGTGATTTTTTAATTTAATAATATTTTCTTCTCTGTAATTATTTTACCAACTCTTACATCTGAATCTTATAAATTAGAAACTTCGAACTCAGAATCATTCTTTCTTATTTTTCAAACAACATATCTTTTATTTAGTCATATGGTTGTAACAAATTATATTTCAAATATAAAATATACTGCTTTAGACCTCATTTTTCCAGTAGAATTAGATTTTAGAATTCATTTTGCAAAAAAATTGAAATTATCAATAATTCTTCTGAAGAAATTTGTTTGAACAAATTTATTTTGCAAAACTAATCGCGAATTTAAAATCAGCAATGCCTCAAACTTCTTAAATTCTATAAGCTTTATCTCATTCATGACCCGAAATCTTATAATCACGCCGTATTTTGTTTAAAAAAGTTTATACAAATTATTTTTGAAAATTCGGCTTTGTAGGTCTCTCTGAAATTCAATTACAAACATTTCTGGATAAATTTTGTTTGATTAGGTTACGATTTGCGACCTTTAGGTGGTTTTGAACGAAATTATTGCTATATCCAGGCCCAAAACCCGTCAGTTTTTTTATCATTAACACTTCAATTTTTTGAATCGATATATCTTGTTGTCTGCAATATTAACGGAATTTCCAATAGATAGGATTGATTGTAAATAATATTACGAATATTTTCCACTTTTATTTTTGAAAAAATCTTGATTAGAACAAAAGTTACGGACAAATTAGTGCAAAAATATTATAAATACGCCCTCTTTTCGCAATCAATCGATCCTAATATGGCTTGTACGATTGATATTAAGACTTAAGATAGCTCATTTTGTAGAATATATCCATCGCTTTAATATGAGCTCTTGGTCACATATTTTCGAAACCTAGGAACCATTTTACAGCCCTCCAAAGTGATATTTTTGCGAAAAAATGACAGTGTCAGTTGTTTATGTCTCTTTCGTTTAATGAATTGGAATAATGTCGGAAAAACAGTCATCCCATATTGTTGCTTAACAAAAAAAGAAACTTTTAAGCCCTAGTAGCGATTTCTAAGGTGGTTAATTGCTGAACAGACGTTTTTGTAGCGGCCAGTCGATTGAGGCTCCGATTTCAGAGTCGCGCATGGCGCCGGTGCGCCGTGCAGGCGCTACAAAAAACGGCAATTATTCAACAACTACTCACCTTGGAAATCGCTGCATGGGCTTAAAAGTTTTGTTTTTTCTTGAAGAATAGTAAAGGATTACTATTTTTCCGATATTTTTTATAATTCATTGAACGAGAGGGACATAAACAATTGACACTTTCATTTTTTGGTAAGAATATTAGCTTTGGAGGGCTGTAAAATTGTTCCTAGGGCTCAAAAATATGTGGCCAGGATATTTTATTGAATCGATTGGGAAATTCTTTGAAATGAGCCATCAAGTGTCTCAATAAAAATCTACAAGCCAAATTATGATCGATTGAATGCGAAAAGAGGGCGTATTTACAATCTTTGTTCACTAATTTGACCGTAACTTTTGTTCTAATCAAGATTTTTTCAAAAATAAAAGTGGAAAATGTTCGTAATAAAATTTACAATCAATCCTTTCTATCAGAAATTCCGTCAATATTGCAGACAACAAGATATATCGGTTCAAAGAATTGAATTGTTATTAACGAAAAACTGACAGGCTTTGGGCCTGGAGACCTCGAAAAATCGATTCTCTGCACCGAAAAACATAAAAATAAACAAAGTCTCCGACTTTATTTATATCTTTAGATAGAGAAGTGGATGAAAAGTGGTCCATGTATATCAGTAATTAGCAGGGTCATTATCACCCACTTGGAGAAGAAGCCCTTAATGGCTTGGTAGATGTCTTCATAAATTGACATGAGCTTTCTCTTCATGATTTTTATATACGATAGTTATATATCATGAATTTTTTAGCATTTTCACGAGGGCGTGTTGATGGGCAATAAAATAAAAGGGTTGGAGATCTTCAGGGAAGAGGTGATGATTATTTTGAGAAACGGTAGCCTGTGTTCCCCTTCCCTTGATATAAAATGATATAGAAGGTGATGAATTATTCGGGTCAGGGGATCGGAATTGGCTCGTATGGGTACTCCAGGTCGATGGGTTCCAACTTCCTAGACGGATTATACTCCAGTCGCGAGTGATAACCGCGCGAGCTGCGATCGTTATATAACGGGCAACGCGATCATGAATGGACTTTATAGCGTCCCCGGCTCCTATAGGTATAGATGGAATGCTCAGTTTAGTAACTACGAGTTACCACGAGGTACTTACAAGTTCACGTCACGAAGTTTCTGTAACGTAAGCATTTGCTCGTCCTGACACTTTCGAATTACCCCTTAACGCCTGAGATGTTTGCATGATTTTTGAAAATTAGCAAAGATCGAACGAAATTGAAGCTGGGAAGAATTCTGAGTTGAGGAAATCGGTTTTTTCATCCAGTTCATTTCATAAAAATATATTAATAAATTAAAAGATTTGGGTTTGAAAAAAAAAGTTTCTGCAAAAAAGACGAATTCGACGCGTACTATCTCGGCGGCCAGTGCAATAAAGTACTATCTCGCTCATCTAACTTATACTTTCAAGTTACTCGTGGAATTTTTTGCTTCGAATAGTTTATGGCTTATTGCCGCCCCTACAAAAAACAATTCAACAGAATTCATATGCAAAACCCAAAAATGACAGCGTGAGGTACAAGTGAACTCGTTTAAATCGTTAGAGACGAAAAGGGATGCATTTGGTTGGCTGTCCATTCAGACATTCAGCTTTTTGATGAAAATTAATCTTTTTTTTTAGTAAAAATTAAATTCCTGGGTTGGAAACACGACTTTTTTGTACATGATTCGTATTTTTGATTGAAATTTGTCTCCTTATCAAATAATTCATCAGTATAAGGAAAAAGTGAAACTTCTTGGTTGATCAATCACTTTTTTTGGTCAAAATTTCAATCGTGAGTCTGAAAATTTAACAATTTAGTCAAAAGCTTATCCCTTTTAGATGAAAATCGAACCATCTCTCCAGAATTTTCGCATGTGTTCAAAATCCCACTTTTTTAGTGGAGAATCCCACAACTTGGCTGAAAGTTAGTAATTTTTTTCTTGAGAATAAATATTCTCGGGTTCGAAATTCTACTGTTTTTTGTGAAGTTAGTATTTATGACTCCTAAATTCAAAAATTTGTGACCTTTTTTTCGACTTGACTGAAAAATATTTTTTCGTAGAAAATTTAAATTTCCGGGTTTAAAATTGAACTGTTTCGTATAGAAAATTCGTCTTTTTGACTTCAAAATTTAACGATGAAGTTGAACTTTCTCTTCCATGAGCTAATAAACAAATTTTAGAGTAGAAACTCATCTTTTTTGAATTTTTTTTCATTTTATTTAAAAATTGATCTCTTTTAGTGGGATTTTTATCTATTCTCTTTAAATTGCAATATTTGGTAAAAATTATTTTATCTTGGTTGAGGTCACCTTTTTTTGAAAATTCTCTTGAAATATTAAATTATTCCTTGAAAAACAATTTTTTTTAGCGGAAATAGAATGTACGTAGCAGAAAGTAAAACTACTTTGTTAAAAATATAATTTTTGGACTTAAAGATTTAATTTAAATTCATTTAATAATAAATTCCGATATTTTTCTGAACATCTCTCTCAACCTAAAAATGTAATTTTCCCATTTTTGTATGATAATCGAACATTTGAATTTGAAAATTCAACTATTTGTATCAAAATTTATGTACTATTTTGGAAATTGAAATTTTTTGTAGCGGATTCGTCTTCTAACTCGAAAAGACGAATTTCCAAGAAAGACGGGTTTCCAAACAAAATGTTGAATTGGTAACGCAGAAAAAAAAAACAAAAATCGTGCCCATGAATAAATGAAAATAATAAATAAAATCCCTCCATTAGCAAAAATTGAACATGTAAAATAAAATCCATGGAATTTTGGCATTAGGAATTAGTTGCAGCCCTAATTATAAACATTCGGAATTAAAGAAGTTGATGTTCAAAATGAATGGAAATTGGGATAAGAACCGATGTAGCTGTTCAATAATAATTCCAAATGATGATTATTATTAATTATATAATGGTGAGTTCAATTTTCAGTAAGAAAAACCAAATTCTCAACCAAGGAAGAAACGAATTTTCAACCAAATTTTTCAATTTTCCTCCAAAGGGGAAAATTTTGAAATAAATATGGGGATGAAAATACGTATTTCCAACAAAGCTGGATGATTTGTTACAATATGACTTATAATCAAAACTAGATGTATTTTTCACAAAAAAGAATAATCTTCAGGTAAAATAATGAATCTTCAACTGGAGTAGATACCATTTTAGTTGAAAAAAAAATTAATTTCGAAATAAAAAACACAATTTTGTAACCAAACAGATGTATTTACAAGGAAAATGATAAATTTTCAGCAAAAAGTGTATTTTCAACAAAAGAGTTCACCTATGAAGCAAGTAGTTGAATTTGCAACAAAAAAAGATAAATTTCTAATCAAAGAGAAGAATTTCTAATCGAAGAGATGAATTTTGAGCTGAATGATATATGTGCAGCGAAAAAAGTGAATTTTCAACAAAAGAGTTCAACTTTAAAACATATATAGTTGAATTTGCAACAAAAAAGATAAATTTCTAATATAATTCCAATTTACCATTTCCAATTAAATATTCAATCAAAATTTTCAGCTATTTCGTTAAATTCGCAACTACGTCTTTATGGATGAAAAATATTTATCTTTTTCTATCATTAATGCAGTTTGGTTGAAAATTGATATATTTTGGTTCACAGAATTTATGGGCAAAAAAGTTGATTTAATACAACGAAAATGCGCCACTGACGATTTTTGGATCTTGAATTCCAGGAAGAATATATTTCAATACTTCAAATTAAACCTTCCACTTTGATAATTTAACAAGAAAAGGGAAAACAAAATATTTTTAATAACAATATGAAAATTCATTGGAGCGTAGGCTCCTCGAAAAAACATCCGCATTTTTGTTAACAATACAATTTTTTATAAATATAATATAGAAAAACTTTTTTCTATATTTTGGATTTAATTGTTTGTATTTTTATTAACAAAGTTCTTTTCTAATAATATTATTATTATTTTCATACCTATAGTCGCCGTAGGAATGCGGGGAATATTATTAGAGTGAAACAAATAATTATTATTTCAACAATTGAACTATCATAAATTTTCCATAAAAAATTATATTTTAAGAAAATCCTTTTATTGAAATATTCACTTTTCTACTCATTCTTTTGAATTAAAAAAATGATCCCCCACTTCTCTATTTTGTGAATCAGAATTTTAAAAGAACATTCGGAATAATTGTTATAACAATGAAGATTCATTCAGGTGTAAGCTTCTCTGCAAACATCCTACCCTTAATTAACAAATTAACATCTCTCAAACAATCAGACACAATTGGTTCAAGCAGGGGTCATTTTGAAGATATTTTCATGATCCAAAAAAGGCTCCTTGCACTTTTCACCTATCTTTTAATCCAAAGGAACAATCAAAGTAAACATGTTAAAAATTATTGCAATCATCCGAGCAATCTCTATTCTATTGTTATTGGCAATATAAGCAACGGAATGATTACTCCTCTCATTTCAAATTTTTATCATCACTCTGACATCAGTGCGGTATTGTAAGGAATTATCTGCCAATAAACTTGTAACATTTTTGCATGCTTTTAGTTCTTTACTTTTACCCTTAATATTTTTCGAAACTGTCGAAGAATTATGAAAAATATTTCTCCCAATCAGAAATCATATTTCAGCTCCAGCTCAGATCTTCTTCGCTCCATTTCAAAATCTCAGAACACCGCGTGGATTTCGGTCAATAAACAATAACACTTCGAAGAAACCTGACAACATCGTCCGAAAATTGTACCCCGAATTACGAATAAATTACTAAGAATTTCGTCTTTGGATTGCCAAGTGTCATGTGATGTGTCGCCCCTCATGCGGCAGTCATAAATTTCAATGGGAACGTTCCATATCCAAAAGTAAAATTGTCTTTGGTACCATCAGCAATATTTGAATCAGAACCGGGTCATGCTTCAAGGGACAGCTCTAAATTTAAATCTGTTTGAATCTCAGGGGCTTTTGCAAGACGATTCCGTCTAGGCGGGGAAATATTGTCTATTCAGATGTGATGCACTTGGTGCAGTGACTCACCTTGTAAACCGGCCACGGTTGAGGATCGGAACACGGGGGGGAACCTGAAATGTTAGCAAACATAGTACGTGAGCCAAACGCTACATCAGATCAAAAACATCACATAAATGTCGAATTTAACGATCCTGATAAGCAAATATCAGACACGCGTTAGCCTATTACTATTTTGGCTAATGTAATGCTCCTCGTGGAACTCTGCCCTGAGTCATAAACTGATGGAGGGAAACTCTGAAACCCTCATTTGATTTAGGAACATCATGCGAGATTCACAAACCTAATCAATCATATTTGTTGTAGATTTGCTTCAACATCTCTAAAATTGAGCTTTCAATGTTCAGTGGCTTTCGAAAATTAATCCAAAGGCAATGGAATGTGTGAACAATTGATGGGCCTATAACCTGTTCATGTTTGAACATTAGGGTAGTTCAAAAATGCATTAGAATTTTTTTTTCGAATTTTCATGCAAAACGCCCGGAAATTTGTTCGAATCCACAAAAAAATAAATGCATTAAAAAAAACTGTTTAAAATTGGCGCAATCCCCATGAAGTTTAACACGTATTTCCCATGAAAATAAAAGACGTTGTTGTAAATTTTATACATAATTCTCAATCTTAGGTGAATCGAGTTCGAAATTCACAATTTCTCTTCACAATTAATCACAGGATGCGAATAAAATATTACTTTTCAAATATCACCCCCATAAGTCTGTTTGTTTTATTGGGTCCCAAAAAACCCCCATAAGTGAAAAAATGAGTTTTTCGAGTTTTTGGCGCTGATTATGATTTTTTGCGGTTTTCCTAATGTAGATTGTTTCAAATACATGAAATTCTACTTTATATTGATAACTAGATGTTTATTTAAATTTTTTTAACAATTAATTATTGTTGGTAGCAACTTTCTCGTAGAAAAGGGTTAAAATTCAATGTTTTTCCTGAATTTTTCAACTATTTTCCAACGTTTCAGTTAAAGCGAGGTTATAATAAATTGAAGTTAACAAAAATAATTTTTAACAATTTTTTATCAATTATAACAAAATTCTCTTAGAATAATACTACAAATTTGCGGGGTTTTCTGGAATTTTTAACTTTTTGTCCACTTTTCACTCAAAAGAAGTAATTGCTTAATTAAGTTTAGCAAAAATAATTGTTTAAACAAATTGTAAATGTTTATAGTTATTTTCTTGTAGATTAATACTACATAGTTGCGGTTTTTCCTGACATTTTTAACTTTTTATCACTCTCCAATTAGATTAAAGTAATAGTTAATTTATGTTAAACAAATAATTGTTTAAACAATTTATTATCATTGCCAATAATATTTTCTTTGCTTGACGATAGAAACTTGCGGTTTTTCTGAAATTTTTAACTTTTTGCCCACTTTTCACTTCAAGTGAGTTAATATTTGATTTAAAAAAATGAAAATAATTGTTTAAACATATTAATATTGTTTATGACTATCTTCTCTGAGATTAGAGCTAAAAAGTTGCGGTTTTTCCTGAAATGTTTAACATTGCTTTAACCTTTTTAGTTGTGAACCAATAATAAATAAACATTAGAGAGAATCATATTTTAAATAGAATTGTATTGTATTAAGTAAATTATCCTTTTTCTTCTCCCAATGTTCAAAAAAAATTTATTAGAACGAAAAAGCTGAATTCATTCAATGAATTTTGAATTTGGAATTTTCTGCTCAAATTTTGGATCTTCAACGCAAAAATTGAATTTTTAAGAAAGAAGTTCAACTTTGAATTAAAGAGTTGAATTTTTGACCTAAAAATATAATGATTTATATTTTAAAAAATGTTTACTTTAAACAGAAAACAATCAATTCATCCAACAATTAAATCAATTCAATCTAATTCAATCTGATTGAATTTCATTCAAATTCCATTCACTGGAAAATTAAACATTTCAGATAAACCATGACTTTCTAGCACTTATCTAAGAGAAAATAGTTATGAACAATAATAAACTGTTTAAATAAGCATGTGTGTTAACTCGCATTAATTATTACCTCACTCAGGGAAAAGTGAACAAAAAGCTTAAGATTTTTTAAAAACCCGCAACTTTTTAGCACTAATCTAAGAGAACATAGCCATAAACAATAATAATTTGTTTCAACAACTTTTTTTGTTAAATTAATTAAATATTAACTCACTTCAAGTGAAAAGTGCCAGTCAAAAATTTCAGAAAAACCCGTTGGTTTCTATCATTAGGCAAAAAAAATACTATTATCAATGATAATAAATTGTTTGAACAATTATTTTCTTAAGATGAATTTATTATTGCTCTAATCTAATTGAAAAGTGATAAAAAAATTAAAAGTTCAGGAAAGACCGCAACTATGTAGTATTAATCTAGAAGAAGATAGCCATAAACATTTACAATTTGTTTCAACAATTAATTTTACTAAATTAAGTTAAATAAATACTCACTACAAGTGGAAAGTGGACAAAAAGTTGAAATTTTCATAAAAAACGCAACTTAGTAGCATTATTTTAAGAGAATAATGTTATAATTTATCAAAAATTGTTCAAACAATTATTTTTCTTCACTTTAATTGGTTATTATCTCGCTTTAACTGAAACGATGAATGTAAGTTGAAAAATTCTGAAAAAACTTTGACTTTCGAACCCTTTTCTAAGAGAAAGTTGCTAAAAACAATAATAAATTTCTTTGGGAAATTCAAATAAACATTTAATTATCAGTATAAAGTAGTGTTTTATGTATTTAAAATAATCTGTGTTAGAAAAAACCGCAAAAAAATCATAATTAGCGCCAAAAACTCGAAAAACCCATTTTTTCCACTTAGGGGGGTTTTGTGGTACCCAATAAAACAGGCTTATGGAGGTGATATTTGAGAAGTAATATTTTATCACAATTTTGGGACTAATTGGGAAGAGAAGTGAATAAGATTTACAAAAACATCTTTTTTCCTTATGGGAAATACTTGTTAAACTTCATGGGGCTTGCGCCACCTCTAAATACTACTTTTTTTCAAACAAAAAATGCGTTTATTTTTTTGTGGATTCAAACAAATTTCCGGGCGTTTTGCATAAGAATTCGAAAAAAAATTTTTTGGACCACCCTAATGTTCAGTGGCCTTCGAAAATTAACATAAAAGTAATCGAAAGTGTGAACAATCGATGGGCCTGTAACCTGTTCATGTTTGAACATCATTCATACATTTTGTATATTTCCAGCCAATTTACAATCTTATGTTTCCAATTTCGGATCTAAACTGTAATCGAATGTTTATAATCTTTGTAATGAAACTTATAATTGAAATAGTGTATTTGATGAGGCGTTAAATTGTATACATACCTGTTGCACAGATCGAAAGGGAGAAACGGCTTCTCCACCGTGCCGAACACTTTGAAGCCTTTTGTCTACTGGTTGGGGGGAAAAAACGTCAGCCTGGAACGAAACAAGAAGTACCGATTAAATGGTGTACTCACCGATATAACGCGATAGTAATACGCCGCGCGCGGCCATGACTTTTATACATGGGGTGAATGGTTTATGTCGCGCCAGGTATAAAGTTCCATTGCTTGTAGAGTCGTTTATGGGCGCCACCCCGTAATGACGATACGCTTCTTGAAGTACATTCAGAAGCTACTTTCACCAGACTCTACTTTAGTTAAGTCGCGGCATAACCTATCAGAGTCTACTTTAATCTCAGATCAACCTTTATGTTACCGAAATGAACGGCACTATAATAGCCTGTATGGAGTTTTCTCCAGAGTGGCGACTTGACCGGGAAAACCCTAGGAAATTACCGGAAAACCACCAGGGAATTTCTAGGAAATCCCTAGGAAATTACCGAGAAACCCCCGAGAAATGACCGGAAAACTCCTAGGAAATAACCCGGAAATTACCGGAAATCCCCCGGGAAAACCCTAGGTAATGACTGGGAAACCCCCAAGAAATGGCCAGGAAAATCCTTGAAAATGACCGGGAAATGACCGAGAAACCCCCGAGAAATGACCGGAAACCCCTAGGAAATGACCGGGAAATTACGGAAACCCCTTCGGGAAAACCCTAGGCAATGACTGGGAAACCCCCGGGAAATGGCCGGGGAAATCCTTGAAAATGGCCGGGAAATGACCGGGAAACCCTAGGGAATGACCGAGAAACCCCCAGAAAATGAGTGGGAAACTCCTAGGAAATGACCGGAAACCCCCCGAGAAATGTCTAGGAAATCGCTAGGAAATGACCGGGAAACCCCTAGGGAATGACCGAGAAACCCCGGAGAAATTACCGGGAAACTCCTAGGAAATGACCGGGAACCCTCTGGGGAAACCCTAGGGAATTACTTGGAAATACCCGGGAAATGGCCGGGAAAATCCTTGAAAATGACCGGGAAATGACCGACAAACCCTAGGGAATGAACGAGAAACCCCCGCAAAATGAACGGGAACCCCTTAGGAAATGACCGGGAAACCCCCGAGAAAAGACCGGGAAACTCCTAGAAAATGACCGGGAACTGACCGGAAACCCACCGGGAAAACCCTAGGAAATGACTGTTAAACCCCCGGGAAATGGCCGAGAAAACCCTTGAAAATGACCAGGAAACCCTAGGGGATAACCGAGAAACCCCCGGAAAATGAACGGGAAACCCCTGGGAAATGACTGAGAAAACACAGGGAAATAAACAGGAAATGACCGAGAAAACCCATGAAAATGACCGGGAAACCCTAGGAAATGACCAGGAAAACACAGGGAAATAACCAGAAACTGACCTGGAAGCCCCCGTAAATGACCGGGAAAACCCTGGGAAATGACCGGGAAGACCCCGGGAAATGACCAGGAATTCAATTTAAAAACCGGGAAATTACTTGACTCAACCTAGACAATTCAAAATTCAACCGTGAAAATACGAGAAATGACCACTTTCTTTTCATGAATTAAAAAGAAATCTTATTATTTGATTTAAAAATGTAACGTTCCTTTAGTCTAATTCAGAGAATTTTAAAATAAATTTATAATTTATGTTGCTCTGTGAGATTTTTTTTCAGTCGATTCAAGTTTGATAATCAAATTGATGATATCCGGGACATACAGGAAGAATTATTTTCTCCATTAAAAAAAAATGTATTTATCACGTTTAATTTGATTTCTCCGCATTTATCTGACTTGGGACAGGGAATTTCAGAAAATAATTATAGTTTTTATATTAGGGCAGGGAGTTTCAGTGAATAAGTATAAGTTCACTTGAAACAGGGAATGTTTAAAATTGGTTCAGGAACTTTTCAGAATAATTTTCATTCGAATTGAGAAGAGAGGAAATTAAGAAAATGGCTCTTCCCATTTGAAATACGTCAAAATTTGAAAGTTTCCTCTTCTTAATTTTAAATAAAGAAATAACTTCGCAGTTTTTAGAGTAGAAGTAGTATTTCGGATAAGAAATATTTCTTAATTATAATATAAAAATTGTTCACATTGTTCATTGCAAATGCAGCCTCTTTTAGTAAAAAAATGAAGTACTTGGTAGAAAGTTGAATTTATTTGTTGTTGTTGAAGGTGCATTATTTTAATTTAAAATCCACTTCTGATCAAAAATGTACCTACTTTGTTAAAAATCGATTAATCTGTTTTTAGTCAAGATTCAAGTATTTAGCTGAACATTGATTTTTGAATTTAAAGATTAAACTATATTTCTTTGAGAATTCATTTCCTTTGTTCAAAATTCGCTCTTCTATGGAGAAAATGAAAAATCAATCTCCATGGTTGAAAATTTACCTTTTTCGCATAAAATACATTTATTGAAATAAATTTATCTGTTTCATCCTTAGTGGAAAATGATCTCTTTTATAGTTCAAAATTCAACTATTTGGATGAAAATTTGTTTTGATGGATTGAAAATTTGATTAGTCCGTTGAAAATTAACATGTTATGTTCAAAAATTGATTTTTGGTATAAAATTATCTTTTTCTTCGAAAGTTACTTTTCTTGTTCAAATTGAAAATTCAATTTTTTTGCTTATAATTCACATATTTCGTTGAAAAACTGGATTTTTTGGTATAAAATTATCTTTTTCTATGAAAGTTACTTTTCTTGTTCGAAAATTCTTCTTTAGGTGCTGTTCAGAATAAAAGTTGAAAATTGTATTTTTCGGTTTTATTTTTAATTTCTGGTCAAAATTTCAACTATTTTAATGGAGGATTCAGAATTTCAGATAAAAACTCCTCTTTCTGGTTAAGAATCCAACTACTATATACAGTTGACCATTTAAAATCATATTTAAAGATTCATAATTTTGCTTGAAAATCGATTTGTTTGAAAGTTAGTTTTTCTTTTGTTACAAGTTATTTTATTCAGCTGAAAATTTAACTTATTCCAATGGAAATTCCAATAGTTAGAAATTAATTTGTTTGATTAAATTCAAAATTTGAGTATTCAAATGTTGGTTGAATATAATTTATCTTTTTTACTACAAATTGTTTCATCTGTTTGGAAATTTAACTATTTCAGATGATGATTCTTTGTTTTAGTAAAAAAATCTTATGTTTGGTATGGAATTGGCGGTTTTCAAATTTAAAATGGTACTGCTCCATGTTCAGTTTAGACCAAGTATTTTTTTAGTTCAAAATTAAACTATTTTGTTAAAAAATTGTATTTTTTGGTCGAAAATTAATCATTCTTTTTATAAATTAATCTTATTTTTTGAAAATAGATCTTCTTGGTCTGCAATTTAAACTGTCCCAGTTAAAGTTTCATAATTTTATTTGAAAATTCATCACTTTGGTTGAAAAATGAACTATGTTGTTAGAAATCAATTTTTTTTTAAATCGAAAATTGCTTTTTTCAATTGGTAGTGAAACTGTTCCAACTTTTTGTAGAAAAATGATATTTTTCCGTGGAAAATTTGAGTATTTTTTTCAAAATTAATTTATTTGTCAATTCTTGATCCGTTTTGTTGAAGAGTGTTTAGGAAGAACGTCATGAATTGAAATAAATGTTTTAGTTTTGCGACAAATATGAAAATATACTACTTTCAGTTGACCGGAAAAATTGAAAAACATGACCGGGAAAAACCAGGAAATCAAAACTTTATTGTAGAACACTTATTTCATGAATTGAAAAAAAACAAGAATAGAGAATTCAGATATTAACAAGATTTAGAAAAAAATATTTATAATTAAATGTGACATTCGTAAATTAAATGTTATTTCGTGCCTAGTAAATATTAGATATTACAAATTAAAATCAGAAATTGATAAAAATAATATTTATGTACCTGATCCAGATACCTGACACCTGATACCTGATATGGAAAATTTTTTTTCGAACACAGAAATTTTCTTCAATTCAAATATTGCTAAGTGAAACCTCCTTCTTGGCGCCATGATATAAAGAGAAATATTCTTTTATTTGAATTTGAATGTAAGATCAATTTAGTTTTAAATTACATTTGACAGCTTCTAGCTTAGTCTCTCATAAGAATGCCTAAAAAAGTATCACTGTCTCTAATACAAAATGACTAAATATTTAATAATTTTTTATTAGAGACAGCGATACAATGGAAAAATTACATTTTTTTCAAAGAAAGCGATGCCAATTACATTTTTGTAATGTTAAATGTACTGGTATAGAAGAGCTTTATACACCTTTCTCAGTAATTAATAACAAATATTGACCCTTGGACAAGAGGATTCCTTTGCGATTTTTTCAAGTTTCTGGCAAAGGAACTTAATTGGTCCAAGCCCATAAAATATTAATTATTACGAACAATTTTTGTTTGAAATCATTTCTTTAATTCTCGATTCCTGCCTTATTATATCAGATAAAAACTTCGCTCTCGAAATTCCGCATTACCGAGTACCCTTCACGATACTGAAAAAATTTCGAAAAATATCATTGGAGCGTGAAAATTCAATAGAAAGTGTATGAATGTATGAGAAACAAGTGGAGTTGATACCTTGTCTTTCTTTATGTCCTTTTTGTGCCGTCCGCTATCGAGAAAAGTGTTAAGGTAAATCTCTCGGGGGTGAGTTTACGGCGCATCCGGTGGGTGAAGCGTCACGAAGAGAGTGAGAGAAGCGTTATGCGAGAACCGACTTGGGGACAGAAATGTATTCACCGTAGACTAAAAAGTGCTTTATAGAATTCATGAAAATTCTGTGCCTCCGAAATCTGATCCTCGATTCTAGAATCATCCCTCTATCACTCTGAAAAAAGCGATCTCCTTTCAATTTTAATACAAATCCCAAATGCAATCAAAAGAAGAGCAATCATTTCAAAAAGGGGATGTTTATATAAAAATGTTTCTTTTTCTTCAATATCTCTTCCCTAGAAAAACCTTAAGAATTTTTCCCTTGCCCCCTAGAAGATTTATAACTAGCCGGCTCTGACCTCTCAAAAGATCGTGTTTTCCCATTGAATTCAAAAAAATTTCGCAGTTGATGAAGTGCCTCTTTTGCCCTAAATGGGCACGCCGACATAGGAACTGAGGTCTTTCAGGAAATCCAGGTGAAAAAAGAAAAATGGTGGCACGTGTATAATTGGCAAACTGTGGGTAGAACGAAGTGCTGACAGAAGAAAGGTTATTTCAGGAGGGTCGAAAGGGAGTTTAACCAGAGACTAACGGAGATTGGCCGCTGGTACAATATAGCTAGCCGGACACGAGAAAGCTCTTGCTTCCCTTCCATTTTCCCCATAATAAGGGTCCCACGTTTCCACCCATGTTTATTCGCTCGCTCCCAACGGAAACTTTCAGAAATTTCATTCCTTCATGTAAACAATTTCACGCAGATTAATTCCACCCCAGATATTCATGATTGATGAACATCGTGAGAGGAATCGATTCAAAGAAATTCCGAGAGATATTCATAAGAAATCAATACTCTATACAAAAATAATTTAGAGAATGGATGTGGGAAATGATGATGAAAAAACCAAAATGGACTTTATATGACAGTTTTCCCCAAGCCTTCTAAAATTTGCCGCCCTTTTGTTCTGTAATCTGGGTGGCGATTCGGTGAACGATTCGAAATTCCCAGTCACTTCCCGGTTTTTCCTGGTCAATTTTGACCATTTTCCCGGTCAACTTAGAGTAAAGCATTCATATTTGTTACAAAATGCAAACATTCATTCCCATTTATGACGTTCATTGTTAACATCCTTTCATACAGCCATTCAAACATTGCAAAATAGATTAATTTTGAAAATAAATACTCTCCACGAAAAAATATGGTTTTTTCTTACATAGATTGGAACAATTAAACTAACAACTGAAAAAGTCAATTTATGATAACAAAACACAAACATATATGCAACGAAATAGTTTATTTTTCAACGGAAGTGATGAATTTTAAAAAAATATTATGAATCTTCAACTGGAACAGTTAAATTTCAAACTGTGAAGATGCATTTCCAAATAGAATTATAAATATTTAACGAAAGTACTCCAATTTTCAACCATGAAGGTGAATGTTCAAACAAAGAGAAAATTTCCAAATAGAAAAATTAATTTTTCACCAAAAGATACAATGTTTCAAGAAAAAAGTTGAATTTCGGATTGGAGAAATAATTATTTTTAACACAAAATGGAACAGTAACATTTTTGTAAAAAACAATTTCATACCAAACCTAGAGTTTTTAACTGAAACAAAGAATCTTTAATTGAAAAAGTTGAATTCCCAAACAGATAAATTAATTTTCACGAAACGAGAAAAATTGTCAACTGAAATTGGAATGCTTAAATTTTCAAATTAAACAAAAAATTTCTTCAGTTGACTAACTTTTAAACTAATTGTTTCATTTTTAAAGAAAATGGTGAATTTTCAAACAAAAATCTACATGTGTAACTGTAGCAGTTGAATTTCATAAGCAAAAAGAGGAATTCTTAATTGAAGAAATTAATCTTTATTATTATTTTTTATGTACAATAATGTAAGTAGAATAATTGAATTTTTGATCAAAAATTAGTTTCCAATCAAAAAGTACACTTTTTAAACAAAATGGTTGAATTTTAAACTATAAAAATGATAGTTTCCAACCAAAAAGCGGAATAGTAACGTTTTTGGCCCCAAAAATTAATTTTTAACCCAACATAAAAGTTTTTAACTTGATGAATTTTCGACTAAAATGATGAATATTTTACTGTTCGATTTGAAAGATTGATCATAAGGAAGAATTTTTAAACAATTAAAGAGAATTCGCTTTCGAAGAAAAAGGTAATTTCCCCCCAAAATATCAACTTTTCAACAAAACATTTGAATTTTCAACAAAATCATTGGATTTTCAATTCAATAACAAATTTCCATCCAAAAGTTAAATTTTTGACTATAGATAAAATCAATTTTCCACTACAGATGAAACAATTCAATTTTCATTTGAAGAAATTAATTTTCAGCCAAGCTGATGAATTTTCAGGTGGAATGATGAATCTTCAACTGTAATGAATGTATTTCATGCAAAAGAGATGGGTTTTTAACCATAAAGATTAATTTCTTACGAAAAAGGCGAATTTCCTACATCGTACAGAAATTCTGAAAGAAATTTAAATACCTGAATTTTCGTCGCAAAAAGATGAATGGATTTTTAAGAAGTAGTTACATTTTCAACCAAAGGTGGATTTTGAATAAAATAATGCAATTAAAAAAAAATAATTTCCACAAAAAAAAAGAGTTTAAATTCTAATTAGGTAGTTGATTATTCAGCTTAAAAATGAGTTCATAATGGACAATTCAAACAAGTTTCCTATTATAATTTGGAAAAATTCCTTCTTCAAAGTACTCCTTATACTCTAAGAATGTTCTTAAGTACTTTCTTGATTTAAAATTAGGAAGAGGAGACTTTCAAATTGTGACGAATTTTGGATTGGAAGAGCGATTTTTTAAAATTACTCTCTTCGAAATCCGAATTATAATTTTAATTTCATAAGCTGGATAATCATAAGCTAAAAAAAAACTCACGAAGCAACAAATTCGTAAAAGGTTTCTGTTATAATAGGAAACAATAGAAATTCTTTTTCTCATAAAGAATAGATATATTTAAATTCAAAAATTCTAGAATCAGACTAAAGGAAATTTACATGCTTCAAATCAAATGATTAGATATCTTTCTTATTCATATAGAGAGAAAGCGGTCATTCCTCGTATTTTCCCGGTAAAATTTTTACTTTTCTAGGTTAAGTCAAGTAAATTCCCGGTTTCTATTTCCCGGTCATTTCTAGGTTTTTCCTCGATCAATAAAATTCCCGGTCTTTCCCGGTCAAGCCGCCACCCTGGTAATAATAAAAAAGTAATACCCATCTGTGCTGCTCCTAAAAACTGTCCACCTCAGGCTTGCCTTTCAAAATAAATCTTTAAATATTATAGATCTTGATAAGGGCACTAGAATCTTCAAAGGGTCGATATTTATCAGCCCCGTTATCTCAGCTCTAAACTTATACATAATTCAATATTAATATTCACAATATTCAAGATTTTTCAGTAAAAACACGTGCTTGGCTCGCGAGTCGCGACTGTCAGCCTGGTGCCATTGACACGCCCATTGTTTAAGTGCCAATACAAACGGCGCGGCGCTTGGCACAAATTTAGTACCGATAAAATCAGCCAGCATTTTACGGCTTGCAGGTATGTAGGTGAAACGTCGCCAGCTTCCGTGTCAATCGAGAGCAGTATCAGTAATTAATAAACGGCTGCATGAATTTCATATTTTTCAATATTTAGGCGCCGAAATCGTTATATAATATGACAAAAGCAAAGTATAATGTAAGCAAAATATTCCATGTTTAGGGTTTCTGACTCTATTTACTTACTTCTAAAGAAACTGTAAATGAATTAAATCATGACACATCCTTTGCTTATTATTGCACATCTACATTTTAAATATTTGATTGTTGAATACAAAATTAAATTATCTTGTTTATATAAGAAGAATGGATGAAATGTTTGAAAATTTACAGAATATTTTGATTGTTCCTCTGGCATTAATTTTATTCAAAATTGCTTAGACCACTGAATGTCTATTCAAAATTTTGTAAATTTAATGAAGAAGCGGTCGAATGTAAAAAGTGTATAATAATCTATAATTAAAAATTGGAGAGTGTAAAGTTTTTCAATTTTGCACCTTTTAATCACATTCGTTTCACTGTATATTTCAGCTTTATGTTTGATTTTGTTCTGTTTGGTTTAGTTTAATCTCTATTTAAACTTTTTAGCATAGAAGTTCAGAACGTGAAATTTGGATTGTACGAACTTTAATGCAAAAATATCATTTCATTCCACTTTTTGAATTAAAATTATTATATTTCTGCAGCTTTTAAAATGATTAACTTAATTTTGCACAATTGAATTTTATTGGATATTGTATCTTTTGGTATAAAATTCATCTTCCTATTTGGAAATTATTCTTTTTGTTTGAACATTGAAGTGCTCTCGTTAAATATCCATAATTTTAGTTGAATATTCATCTTCTCGGTTTGAAATTCAACTGTTCGAGTTGAAGATTAATTCATAATATTTTGTACGAATTCATCACTTTCGTTGGAGAATGAACTATTTTGTTAAAAAATCGACATTTGGAAGAAAATTATCTTTTTATTCATTAGTTTTCTCTCCTTGTTTTCTTTATTATTTTAGTCGGGAATTCATCAAGTTAAAAACTTTAATGTTCGGTTAAAAAACAACTCTTGAAGCCAAAAACGTTATTATTCCACTTTTTGGTTGGAAACGACCATTTTAATAGTTTGAAATTCAAGCATTTTGTTGGAAAACTATATATTTTGGTTGGAAAATAATTTTTGGTAAAAAATTCAATTATTGTACTTGAAGATTAATTTCTTTCTTCAATTGAAAATTCATCTTTTTGGCCTGAAATTCAGCTACTACAGTTAAACATTTAGATTTTCGTTTGAAAATTCACCATTTTGTGTAAAAATGTAACAATTCGTTTAAAAAGTATTTTTTTAAAGTTACTTTTCATTGTTATAAGTAATTTTTTTAACTGAAACTTCAACTTAAATTTTTTTTACCTTGAAAATGTATGCACTGGAATTTCGGTTGACAATTTATCTTGTTTCGTGAGAATGGATTTATCTATTTGAGAATTCAACTTCCTCAGTTACAGATTCTTTGTTTTAGGTAAAAACTCTATGTTCGGTATGAAATTGTTTTTTTTTTTAATGTTACTGTTCCATTTTGAATTGAAAATAACTTTTTTTCAATTCGAAATTCAACTATTTTCTTGAAATATTGAATCTTTTGGTAGAAAGTTAATCTTTCTGTTTGTAAAATATTCATCTTCTTCGAATTTCACCTAAATTGTTGAAAATTGAAGCGCTCTCGTTAAATATTTATAATTTTAGGTGAAAATTCATCCTCTCGGTTTGAAATTTAACTGTTCCAGATGAAGATTCTTAATATTTTGTAAGAATTCATCACTTTCGTTGGAAAATGAACTATTTTGTTGAATAAATGTTTTTGTTTGGTTATCGTAAATTGATTTTTTCAGTTGTTGGTTTAATTGTTCCAATCTTCGTAAAAAAAATTATATTTTTTCGTGGAGAGTATTTATTTTCAAAATTAATTTATTTTGCAATGTTTATATAAAAAGATTTGCAAAATTCCGCAAATTTAAAGTAGAAGCGGTCGAATGTGAAAATTGTATAATAATCTATAATTTAAAATTGGAGAGTGTAAAGTTTTTCAATTTTACACCTTTTAATCAAATTCGTATCACTGTATAGATTTCAGCTTTATGTTTGATTTCGTTCAGTTTGGTTTAGTTTATTTTCTGTTTACACTTTTTAGTACAAGTTCAAAGCGTGAAGTTTGAATTGTACGAACATTAATTTCCAAATTATTTTATTCCACCTTTTGAATTAAAATGATTATATTCGTGCAGGTTTTAAAATGATAAACTTCATTTTCCTCAATTGAACTTTTTTAATGTAAACGCTTTGATAAAAAATTTGCCAAATTCAAAAGGCCTTCTTAAAACTTCTCAAAAATCAAATGCTCGAAAATGTTAATTCTTTCAAAGTGTATCATTTAAAAATGGACAATCTGAAAGTTCAAGAACTTTGAAGATTATCTACTATATCTCACCTTTCAAAATGAATTTTGAATTATAAAAGAAGATTTGTTATATATTTGAGTTTAGAAGGGGAAAAACATAGTGTCTAAAATGTTGCGCCGAATCGTCTCAATTTAGTGTAAACATACTTTAGAAATACCGGTTATGGGCATATAAGTACTCCATGTAGACCTGTCTAATTTGAATATTATTTAGAATTGCGTAATTTGAATATAACATTCACAGAACGTGTGACAGTCACAAGCTTTTGAAATGGGTATGAAGGGTCAGAACTTGAAATGAAGGGACACGCAATGAGGGGTCCTTGCTTTCGGTCTCTCATAGCGAGAATTATTCAAGAAGACATTTTTACGACTTATACCCTTGCCACAGGAAAATTGACTCGTAAATGAGAGCATCAGGGTCAGTCTTGCACTGGATGCAAATCAAGCAATTTTAAGGCGATGATGTATGTACACTATAGATAAATTACAATGTTCATATTATAATCAGGGAAATGACCAAATTCTACCAAAAAAAAAAACACGAGAAATGACCACTTTCTTTTTCTGAATCAAAAAAATATCTTATCATTTGATTCCAAGAATGTGAAACTACTTTAATCTGATTCTCAAAATATTCAAATACATCTATACTCCATGAGAGGAAGGATTTTTATTTTTTCCATTATGAGAATAACGTTTTGGAAATTTGTTGCTCTGTGAGATTTTTTGAACTGATTCAAATTTGATAATCGAATATGATAGCCCAAACATACAGGAAGAATTATTGTCTGATTTTTTTCAGAAAAATGTATTTATTATGTTTTATTTTCTTTTCCTCATTTATCTAACTTGAGACAGGGAATTTCAGAAAATAATAATAGTTTTTACTTCAGGGCAGGGAGTTCGAGTTAAGTAGTATAGTTCCACTTGGGACAGGAAGATATTTACATGGAACTGGAACTTTTTAAATTATTTATAATTCGGA
The DNA here is from genome assembly GCA_011762715.2 of Neuroterus valhalla. Lineage (NCBI taxonomy): Eukaryota > Metazoa > Arthropoda > Insecta > Hymenoptera > Cynipidae > Neuroterus > Neuroterus valhalla. The sequence continues at coordinate 1,219,006 of WSXT02000023.1, forward strand.
TTTAGGAGAGAGAAATTTTCTTAAATCATTCCTCCCATTTAAAATTCGTCACAATTTCAAAGTCCCCTCTTCTTTTGTTTGAAGATTTCTATTAATATTGTTTGGATTTCAATCATTTTGTTTAAATATTGTAATTTTTGGTCAAAAAATAGTTTTTGGTCAAAACTTGAACTATTATACTTAAAGGTTCATCATTTCAGTTAAAAATTTGTCTTATGGTTTAAAATTGAACTACTTCATAACTTCAGTCAAACATTTACAATTTCTTTTGATTCTTCATCATTTTGTGTAAATATGTCATTATTTGAGTTGTCTTTTTTTTTGTTTGCTGAAGGTTAATTCTTTTTTGGTATAAGTTTTTTTTTCAACTGAAAATTCAACTTATTCCAATTGAAAATTCTATAGTTTTAGTTAGAAATTAATTTGTTTAGGTAGACATCCATTTTTTCAATTTAAAATTTGAGTAGTCAAATTTTCGTTGACAATTTCACTTTTTCAGTAAAAGTTAATATATCTGTTTGAAAACTCATTTCCTTCAGTTGAAGATTCTTGGTTTCAAATTGATTTTCCAAATTAAAAATTTTACTATTTTGAAAATTGAACTATTCCTTTAAAATCCATGTATTCGTGGAAAATTTGCCTTTTTTGTAGAAAATGATTCTTTATTGTTAAAAATCCATCTTTTTGCTTAGAATACATCTATTCCCGTTGAAGATTCATCATTATATCTGAAAATGCATCAGTTTGGTTGAAAATGAATTTCTTCAACTGAAAATTTGACTGTTTCATTTTCAGTGGAAAATAATGCAAATTCGATAATTCAGTCAAAATTTGTCTTTTTCAGTTTAAAATTCAATTATTTCGTTGAAACTTCACATATTTTGTTGAAAAATCGATTTTTTGGTAGAAAATGATCTATTTCTCCGGAAGGTAATATTCTTCTTAAAAAATTCTTTTTTAAGGTTAACAATTCGGGTTATACAGTTAAACATTTTTTATTTTAGTCGAACATTCATCTAGTTAAAAACTTTTATGTTTGGTTGAAAATCAATTTTTTGAGCCAAAAATATCACTTTTTCATTTTTGGTTGAAAATTTTAATTTTTTTAGTTCAAATTTTAACAATTTTGTTGAAAAATTGTATTTTCTGGATAGAATTGAATTTTTTGTCGAAAATTGAACTATTCTAGTTAAATGTTCATCATTTCAGTTAAAAATTCGTCTTTCTGATTTAAAATTAAACTGCTTCAGTTAAA
>WSXT02000023.1:1226948-1237362 GCA_011762715.2 Neuroterus valhalla
TGAAGGTGAATATGCAAACAAGAAGATTAATTTTCAAATAGAAAGAATAATTTTCTAAGATAAAATATAATGTTTTAACAAAATAGTCGGATTCCGAACCCAAAAAATAATTATTTTCAACCAGAAATAGAACAGTAACATTTTTAATTTTATGATGTTAATTGTTTTAATCTACTGGTCTTGTCAATATTCAAATAATTAATTATTTAAATATTGACATTAAATAATTAGTTATTTAAATATTGACAAGACCATTAGACAAAAACAATTAACATCATAATATTACTATATACACTTGGTTAAAACCGTAGAATAAAATTAAAAAATAGTCACATTTTTAGTTTAAAAAACCAATTCCAAACCTAGCATAAGAGTTTTATACTAAAACAAAAGATATTTATAGCTGGAGAAGTTTTCTAACAGATAAATTAACTTTTACTGAAGAAGATAAATTGTCAACGAAGATTTGAATACTCAAATTTTAAATTGAAAAAATGGATGCCTAACTACACAAATGAATACCTAACTAAAACTATGGACTTTTAAATTGGAATAAGTTGAATTTTTAGTTTAAAAAAATTACTCATGCCGAAAAAAAACAACTTTTAACCAATGAAAAAAACTAACCTTCAAACAAATTATTCCACTCTTACACAAAATGATGAAGAATCAAATGAAATTGTAGTTAATACACTGAAGTAGTTGAATTTTGAACCAGGAAGACGAATTTTTAACTGAAATGATAAACATTTAACTAGAATAGTTTAGTTCTTGACAAAAATAATTTATAATGCAAAAAATACAATTTTTCGACAAAATGGTTGAATTTGAACTGTAGAAATAATTGTTTCCAACCAAAAATGGAAAAATAACATTTATGACTTAAAAAATCAATTTTTGAAGAAGAATATCAACTCCCAAAGAAAGAGATAATTTTCTACCAAAAAAACGATTTGTCAAAAAAATGTGTGAAGTTTCAACAAAAAAATTAAATTTTTCATTCAGACAGACAAATTTCCACTGAATTATTGAATTTTGAACTAGAAAACATCAATTTTCCACTTAATATGAAACAATTGAATCTTCAGATAAAAAAATTGATTTTCAACCAATCTGATGAATTTTTGCCCATGAAGATTAATTCTCTAGTTTAGTTTTGAAATTCAAAAATCAATGTTCAACTGAATATATACTTGAATTTTCAGAAAAAAAATATGAATTGATTTTCAACAAAGTGGTTACATATTCAAGCAGAGGTAAATAAACAAATTTTGGTTTTCAACAAACAAAATCAAATTTTTAAAAAATATCTGTTTTTTTTATCTAAAAAAGGATGAATATGCAATGAACAATAAAAAAAAGTTTTCTATCCTAATGCAGAAATAAATCAGCCTCGAGGAAGGAGGACAGACTTATGCACTCTTCACGGAGACAAGTGATGAATGAAACGTGATAAATACATTTTTTTGAAAAAATCTAGATAATAATTCTTTCTGTATGTTTGGACATATTTGGGACTTCGATCATCAAATATAAGTCAGCTGAAAAAATCTCACAAAGCAACAAATTTGCAAAATGTTTTTCTTATAATGAAAAAAAAAACCTCATTCTTCCTCTCATGAAGTATAGTTGTACTTAAATATTTTGAGAATGAGATTAAAGAAACGCTATGTTCTTTAAATCAAATGATAAGATCTCTCTTTGATTCATAAAAAGAAAGCGGCCATTTCTCGTATTTTTCCGGTGGAATTTTTGAAGGTCTAGGGTAAATCAAGTGAATCACCGGTTCTTAAATACAAGTTCCGGTCATTTCCCTTTTTTACCGGTCAATAAAATTTCCGGTCATTTCCCGCTACCCCGGTCAAGTGCCACCCTGATTGACGATACAAGATATTGCATAAATGATAATATTATTAATGCGTTGGGTCTATGAAAACATTTTTAAAAAATCTGCTCGCTGCACGAGCACATTCTCATCGCGCGCAGCTCACTTCGCTCGCAAGTTTGAACGCGCCTAGGGCACGCGTCTTTCGGACCTCGCCTCGCGCTCGGCGCTTGGTTATGAATTTACCTCGCGCTACGCGCTCGGCCTTTGTGCTTCCCTGCAGTTATATGTAAAGCTTTTGAAACTTCAAAGCAAAGTGTCGACTACTTTAATTTGATGAATGTGAATTCTCTTTTGTTAAAGCTTCTCCGGCTTTAACGAATACATTCTCACCGCGTGTCTCGTGCTGCGCACTCGATCAAAGTTTGTCCAAAACGGTGGAGAAGTTCTGTTGCCTAATTTTTTTCACAAGTTGTGTAGTTTTTCTAGAAATTCAATTTTTAAATTTTTAATTTTATTTTTTACGATTCAAACAAAAACTACGTGTCCAATGGGAAAAACTATAATAAATTTACAGATATTTTTTGGGTAAACAACTTTTCTGAATCAATCTTCTGTGTTAGCATTAGTCATTCTTTCAAAAATGTTATTGTTTCATTTTTATAGCTATTTTTCCTAATTGAAATGAAAACTACATATCATGTTAAAGAATTTGATAACACATATAAAGATATTTTCCTGGTAAGGAACTTGCGTCTATTTAATTTTTTCTAATCTTGGGTCATTTGTCCAAAAGTTCATTTTTTCATTTTTTATATGCTTTTCCATAAATAAAGCAAAAACTACTCATCCTATTGAAAAGTTATTGATACCAAATTTGTAGATCTTTTCTTGGTGCACAATTTCAGTTCATTTTTTTCCCATACCTCACATAGTTCAACTTAAAAAAGGAATCTTTCTATTTATCATTATTTTTTGTGCGACTAAAATTTGAATTTTTGATTTTTTGAGAAAACTCGAAAAGTCGTAATGATCGTCCTGGAGGGCTCTCAAAAAGAAAAATTTTTTCCATTAAACTTTTTTCCATACCTTGCGTTGTTTGGCCAAAAATTCTCATTTCCGTTTATATTTTTGAATGTTGGAAACGCCACATTTTTAACAATTTTGTTTTTATCAAAAAAAATCATGAAGATAAATTGTTTCACTTTTTACTTACTATAAGAAACCGTACTTGGAATTTTTGAGTCTTGGAAAAAAAATTCCAAAAAAGTTTTTCATTTTTGATCCAGAACAGCTGGTTAACGAACTCGACTTGTATTTTTGTTCCCTCAAAATAGGTGCCAAAGCACGATCAAATATCATCATTCTTTCGAAAACTATCGGATTCACAGATTATTTTCCATTATTTTTTGTGCGATCAAAATGGGAATTTTCGATTTTTTGAGGAAATTAAAAAAATTGTGAAGTCCATCTAATAGGGCTTTAAAAAAGAAAAATTTTTTCTCCTATACTTTTTTTTCCATATCTTTCGTTGTTTAGCTAAAAATTCTCACTTTTGTTTACATTTTCGAATTTTGAAAATGCCATAACTCTGACAATTTTGTTTTTATCAAAAAAAATCATGAGGATAAATTGTTGCAATTTTTACTTACTGCGAGAAGCTGTACTTACAATTATCAAGTCTTGAAAAAAATGGTCTAAAAAATTTTCAAAATGCTCCCCCTCTTTTATTTTTGATCCGAAATAGCTGGCTAACGGACTTGACCTTCAGTTTCTGACACTGAAAGAGTGTACCAAAGGCCAATCAAATCGATCAGTTTTTTCGGAAGTTGTCGTGCTCACAGACAGACATACAGACAGACAGACATACAGAAATACAGATACATTCGTAAAAACCTGTTTTTTTGAGTTCAGGGGGTCTCAAAACGCGGACATTTGACAAAAATGGGAGGGGTCAAATTTTACACAAATCTAATACCGTCTCTGATGAGAATGTATTAACTCTAATGTTTATTAGGGGTTGCAATAAAATGTAATTATTTTAAAACTCAACTATTGTGAAATTTTGTTCGAATTACTATTTGGATCAGTAACCAGCGGAAGGCTGACTAATTTATTTAGTAGATAGTGACTATTTCATTTAGCAGTAGTGTTACCAATTTACAATGCAACCTCAAACTGAATCCACCCAAACTCGCTCCTTCTTCGAAATGAGATCGTGGATGGCTCGTTGACTAGACGGTGCGGGGAGTTTGGAGAGGGGCGCTCTCCTCGCTCCACTCTCCGCCATCTTCGCGTGTATTCGGCCCGGACTGTTTACGTTCCAGCTCACTCGAACTTCTTCCAAGGCCGTCGATACCCAAGCCCGAAGCTGGATTAAGTTTGAGGTTCCAGTGTATTTAGTAACAAGCTACTCTTTTATTTAGTCAGTCCTTGTGACTAACTGAACTAGTAACTTTTGACGAATTCGAGGTAAACGACTTCGCACTATTTGAATCAATCAGGAATGACTATCAATTAGTAAGATTTGACTAATTCAAAATTCAGATTTAGGGAGTATTTGCTCTTGGTAGCAAAACTTGGATTTGAATGATTGTGTGAATGTTAATTGAGTTGTTAATTATTAATAAAGATTCAGATTATGGATGTAACAATGGAATGAAGTGTAAGAAGAATGAGTATATAGTTGGGTGAAATGAACTGCGGAGGGGAGGCTTGAGATCCAACTATATCCGCCTACAATGTGTTTTATGTTTATTATTTTATAGCAGTGTAATCCTATAGGCTGTTAGGCTTAAATAGACAGCCACCGCGTTTAAATAACGACGCTTGGAAGGTTCGTAAAGCCATAACTTATCGTTGATCATCGTTCGTCAGTCGGCTTTTGAGACGTACAAAGTTCGAAACTGCACGGCAATAAATTCAGCCCCTTAGGAACGAAAGCATAAAACGACAACAATAGATATAGGTACCAATACCGTCCTTAGGTACCAATACCTGCATCCATTCGCGCATCTGTGGATGAGAACCGCCTGACTTTGTTTTTAGTCTTTACCCGGTCTCTCATTACCGATGAGAAGTCATAAATTGAAGATCCTAGAATAACGTAAGAAGTACCGAGGGGAATATGATGAGAATATTGTTATTCGACGGAGTAGAGATTATTATTATTATAGGATGGGGTCAAATCCGTTTTTGGGGATAATGATTCAATTGGAGGATGATGTTGGGCATAATTTATGTCCTCTTTTCTGATATCGTTTTTTGGAGAAAGTCTTGCTTTAGTTAAAAAGGAAATTAGGAACAACTTTTGTTTAGTTTTTGGTTTCTTTATAGAGGCTAGAATGATGGGGATGAATGTCTTTTATTGTATTATTTATTTGTTATTTGAAGATTGTGGAATTGGAAATTTAGTGGTGAATAGTAATAATACAAGTATAATTAATCAATAATGAATACTTCTATTGGAATCGATACTTGCAACTGAATTTTTTCTTAATATTGTTTAAGTAAAGTGTACCTGGAAGAAGGTTGCAGTGAGAAAAATGAAATACTTAAGAAATTATTATATAAAAAAAAAACGAGTTTTGAGGCCACAGAAAGAACAGAAATCAAAATGAGTTGCTAGTAAATTTTTGTGTGGTTTGAAATTAAACGGACTTTGGCAAAAGTTTCACCAAGGTTTGAAGAATAATTCTGACGTTTTTGTGCTATAGGTCAAGCCTGAGCGAGCGAATTGGAGAAGAACGTAAAATCGGTGTAACAGAAGACATACATAAAGTATTGTTTTTGCTTATGAATTTCCTCTGAAATAGATCAGACTGTTGTATAAGTGACCTAGGACTTATTTTACACCAATAAGCAAAAAACAAACCAGCAGCTGGATAACGCCATTATGCTCCAGTACAGCTTAATTAACTCCAACGGCGATAGACAGCGCTGGCTCCGTAACCCTCGCTGCTTTTCGAATTAAAATGGAAAATTATGAAACGAAAGATTACCAAGGCAAGTTTGAGGAAGCAGAATTATCTTCGTTTCATGTCAAACTTAACCATCAGTATTAATTTTTTTTGCAGCGATCATCTTTGTTCATTCTTTTATTATATAAAAAAAGTTTTATCTGAGGTTCAATAATGAGTACACCATATTTATGAATCAATGAACAAATAATATACTCTGCTGTTTGAATACATCATATCAGGATTTTGATGCCAATGGCATTGCAATTCTTAGGTACTTTCAAATTTTAGGTTCAAAAGTCAGATTCCTTGAAAATGTATCTACTTAGGTTTAAAATTCAAAAAACCTATTGAAACCTAAGTTCATTGAAAAAAACCTATTTCAGGGTTGAAGATTTAACTATTGAGCAGAAAAGTCGTTCTGTTTGTTTCAAAATTTCTCTCTTATGTTAGGAATTTCATTTTTTTTCCTTTTTTTCATTTTCAACGATTTCGTTGAAGTGTCATCTATTTTGTCTGAGAGTTCGATTTTCCAGTTCAAAATCTATATTCAAGAGTTGAAAATTAAACTACTTGATTTGAAACATTTGAAACGGATCTGTCAATATTCCCAGGATCAAATTCATGTGTTTTGTGAAAAATGAGTCTCTTTGGTTCGAAAAGTCAACAATGAGGTTGAATTTTTGTTTAACCACGAAAAAGTCTTTCTCGGTTGGATATAAGTTTTTTGAATTTCTTTCTTTCCATAGAAGTTTAATTTATTTGAGTTAAAACTTCAACAATGTTGATAAATATTGTTTTTTCCTTGACTAAAAAATCTTTCTTCTTCTGAAAATGCAACACTTTTGTTGAAAAATCACATTCTTCTTAGTTGAGGGTTCGTTTTTTTCTCTTAGAAATTCTTTTTTTGGCTTTAAAATTCGAAAATTTGGTTCACAAAAGATTTTTCTTTTCGAGTAAAATGTCTGTTTAGATTAAAAATTTTAAAATTTGGATGGAATTTGATAAAAAATTCATCAATTCGTTGAAAATTGTATCTTCTTGATAGAAAAATCACATATACTTTCAATACATTCTTGTGATAAATCATCTCTTTTGTTGAAAACTTTTTCTTAAACTCGTGTCTCCTTCGATAAAAATTTCATCTTTCTTTATAATAAAATTGCAACAGTTTGTTTAATAATAAACGTGTTCTAATTCAAAATTCAACTAGTTCATTGTAAAACTAGTTTTTCTTTCGCTTGAAAATAACTTTTTCGACAGAAAATCTAAATACTCACATTTTGGGTTCAATACCGATCTTTCTTGGTAAAAAGTTAATATATTCTGTTAAAAATTTGTTTTCTTTCTTGCTGTTCAAAATAATTTCTCAGCTGTAAATTTTATCACTCTTTTTCTGCTTGAAAATGGATGTTTTTTAAGTTGAAATATTAACTATTTTATTATAAAATTGATACATTTTGATGAAATGCATTTTTTCGGTAGAACAATAATGTTTTTCCATCGAAAATTCAAATATATCAGTGAATTTTTTTCTTTGTTCACTGGGAAATCTATCATGTCAAAAAATGTAACTGTATTTTCAGAAAATTCGTCTTTCGGTAGAAATTCAAATTTTCCAGTTCCAATCTGCTTGAAAAGGACTTTTATGGCTTGAAATTATATATTGGGGCTGGAAATTCAAATTTTAAATGAATCTTTTTCGTTGAAAAATTTGATTGTCTTTAGTTAAAATTGCAAATGTTTGGTTGATAATCAATTTGTTTGATTGAAAAATAGGAAAAACTAATATTTTTCGATTCAAACTTGAAATTAAAGATTTATTGATATCTTTCCAATTAAAAAGTGAACTATTTGGTTGAAAATTGATGTCTCTTATTTATAGTATTTTCTTCCTGATACACATTTATCTTTTTCGCCTGAAATTCCATCTTATTGTTTTCAAAATCCATCTCGATTAATGAAAATTTTATTTTTCACTTGAATCATTTCTGTTATAAACAATTAGTGAAATTTTCCTTGAATCTGGAAATAAATTTTATTGCACTCTTAATTTGAATCAGTCAAAAAATGAGTGATTGTATCATTCAAGCATACTTTGACTGATGAATCAGTCATTTTGACTGACAAATTAGTAGTTTTTACTGACAAATCAGTCGTTTTGACTGGTGGATTAGTCATTTTGAGTAACGGAATCAATCAGTCACTCAGGATGACTAATTCTCAGCCAACATAAGTGACTGATTTATCAGTAATTTTCGACACCATAGATAAATCAGTCGTTTCATCTGAGAACGAGGAACATATATAGCGTTGTTCACTACATTATGGAAATAATCATTGAAAATTTTTTTTAATGATACCAATTAATGAATATTAGCCTCCAATTATTATAGATAGTTATTTTTATTATCTTTTCAATCAAAAATATCATTATATGACAGTAATAATAATAATAATAATAATAATAATAAAAATTAAAAAAAAAATAATAATGATGATCATAATATATAACAGGACTTTGATTTAGTTTAATTATTATTATTTCATGTTTGTTGTAAATTTTGTACATGATTATAATATTACTCTATTATAATTTTTCCCAATAATAATATGTATAAGTTTATATCGATTGGATTGTTCAAAATGAGTGTTTGAATCATTCGGTATGGCTGGTTGAATCAGTCATAATGACTGATTGAATCATTTGGGATGACTGGTTGAATTAGTCAAAATTCAACTGTTTGAATCAGTTAGAAGTAACTGCGAACCAGTCTCTTTTGACTGATTAGAATTTAGAGTGCTGATGAGAATTACATTTTAGAACTGAAAGTTGAATCGTCAACCAAAAAAAAGAAGAAGTTTAACCATAAAAGATTTTTTTTCCAATTACGATGATTCCTTAACCAAACAGTTGAAGTATCATACATATTCTCCAATCAAGTATCTTAATTTTATGAAAAAAATGTCAATCAAAGTATTGCATTCACAACAAAACGGTTGGATTTTCAACAACAAAAAACATTTTAAACCAAGAGTGATGAATTCATTACCCAAAAAGATAACTCTTCTACCATGAAGGGAGAATTTTCAAGAAAAGAGATTATTATCGCCTCAGAAAGATTGATTTCGAATTACATAGTTAAACCTCTTAGCAAAGGAGACAAAATTTCTAGAAGAAAATTGCATCTTAATACTGAAAAGTTGAATCTTCAACCAAAAAAAAAAGAAGTAAAACCGAAAATGTATTCTTTTTCACTGTAAATGATGATTTCCTAACCAAACAGTTGAATTATTAAACAAATTTTTCAATCAAATATTTTGATTTTCTGAAGAGTCAATTAAACAGTTGCATTCACAAAGGAATAGTTGAATTTTCAACAAAAAAAAAATGTTTCAAAGCAAGAATGATACTTGATTATTATCAATGAAGAAACATTGATTTACAATTAAATAGTTTAATCCTTAAGCAATGAAGCTGAAATTCCGAGAAGAAAATTGCATCTTAAACATGGGATCTTCAATCAAGAAAGAATAGAGCTACACCGAAAATGATGATTTTGTTTGAACATAAAATATAAATTCCTAATAGAATAGTTGAATTAACAGAAAAATAATTTGATTTACGTTATATCTAATATAAAAGACGCATTGTTAGCAGAAGAGATGAGTTTCTATGCTTCACAACTTTTGGAAAACAGTTGACTTTCAAACCCGAGAAGTTGATTTTTTAACAATTATTTCTAGAGCAAAATAGCCAAAAGACATTTTTTTGGATGATTACAATCAATTTGATGATAATAATTGACGATCTGTAAGATTCATGGGTACAAGTACAGAGTTTTGTAAACCCCCCTTCAACCATTAAAAGAATTACAACCAATGAAAAAGTACCATATAGTTATTTTATGTAATAAATAAATGTAATAAAGTAGTTGCATATGCAACCAAATATATGAATTTTCAACTATAGTTAATTCAATTTCCGAGCCAAGTATCCACAAAGGAAGATAGAGTTTTACCAGAAAGAATTACTTTCTACCATAAAAGATAAATTGCCAATAAAATAGGTAAAAATGGAAGCACAATAATCGAATCTTCTGGAAAACACTTGACTTTCAAACCCGAAGTTGATTTAAATCTGCGCGCGTCTTTCGGATCTCGCGCTCCGTGCTCAATGGTAACCTCACTTCGCGCTCCGCGCTCGGTTATGAATTCACCTCGTGCTACGCGCTCGGCCTTTGTACCCCCCTACAGTTTTATATAGATCTTGTAAAATCAGAAGCGAAATGTCTACTACTTTAATTTGATGAGTGTTAATTCTCTTTTGTAAAAGCTTCTCCGGCTTTCACGAATACATTCCCATCGCGTGTCTTGTGCTGCGCACTCGATCAAAGTTTGTCCAAATCGGTAGAGAAGTTTTGTTGCATAATTTTTTTCACATGTTGTGTAGTTTTTCTAGAAACTCAATTTTTAATTTCATTTTTCACGATTGAAACGAAAACTACTTGTCCAATGGGAGAAGTTATAACAAATTTACATATATTCTTTTAGGGTGAATAACTGTTCTCTATCAATCTTCAGTGTTAGCCTTAGTCAATTTTTCAAAAATTTTATTATTTCATTTTTA
>WSXT02000023.1:1280529-1293201 GCA_011762715.2 Neuroterus valhalla
TTTGACTTAGGCATGCAAAACGCCCGGAAATTTGTTCGAATCCAGACAAAAATAAACGCATATTTTTTGTTTTGAAAAAAATAATATTTAGAGGTGGCGCAAGCCCCATGAGGTTTTATACGTATTTCTTATAAGAAAAAAAGACGTTTTCGTAAATTTTTCCAGAATTCTTAATATTAGGTGAATCGAGTTCGAAATTCACCATTTCTCTTCACACCTACTCACAGAATGCGAATAAAATATTACTTTTCAAATATCACCCTCATAAATCTGTTTTATAGGGTCCCAAAAAACCACCCATAAGTGAAAAAATGGGTTTTTTTTTAGATTTTAGCGCTGATTATGATTTTTTGCGTTTTTTTAACGCAGATTGTTCCAAATGCATGAAATACTACTTTATGCTGATAATTAGATTTCTATTTAAACTGTTTAAATAATTCCTTATAAATAATAACAATATTCTCTCAAAATAATGCTACCAAGTGGCGTTTTTGTTTTAAATTTTCAACTTTGTGTCCACTTTTCAGTTGAAGTAAGAAACTATTTTATTCAATTTTGCAAAAATAATTGTTTAAACCAATTGTAAATGTTTATAGCTATCTCCTTCTAGATTAATACAACGTAGTTGCGGGTCTCTCCTGAAATTGTCAACTTTTTATCACTTTTCAATCAGATTAGAGTAATAATTAATTCATATAAAAAAAATATTTGTTTAAAAAATTTATTATAATTTCTAATAATTTTCTCTTTGTTTAATGATAGGAAATTGCGGTATTTTCCTGAATTTTTAACTTTTTGCCCACTTTTCACTTGAAGTGAGTATATATATAAGTTAACTTTACAAAAATATTTTTTTAAACAAATTATTATTGTTTATGGCTATCTCCTCTCAGATAAGTGCTAAAAAGTTGCAGTTTTTTCTAAACGCTTAAGCTTTACATCCACTTATTACTTAGTAAGATATTACTCAATGCGAGTTAACAAACGTGCTTATTTAAACAATTTATTATGGTTTTCAGTAACTTTCTCTTAGAAAAGGGTTATTATTTGCAAATTTCACTTGGAGCGAGGTAATAATCAATTAAAGTGAACAAAAATAATTGTTTAAACAATTCTTTGCTAATTATAACAATATCCTCTATAAATAATGCTCCAAAGTTGCGTTTTTTTCTGAAATTTTAAACTTTTTGTCCACTTTTCACTTGAACTAAGTAATTATTTGATTTAATTTAGCAAAAATAATTATGTAACCAAATGTAAATGTTTATAGCTATCTTCTTCTAGATTAATACTATATACTCTCAGTTTTTCACTGAAATTTTTCACTTTCTGAACTTTTCAATTAGAATAAAGTAATAATTAATCCAAGTTAAAAAAAGAATTGTCTTAATAATTTATTATCATTGCTAATAATTTTTTTTTGCCTAATGATAGAAAATTGCGGTTTTTTCCTGAATTTTTAACTTTTTGCCCACTTTTCACTTGATGTGAGTTAATATATAATTTAACTTGACAAAAATATTTGCTTGAACAAATTATTATTGTTTATGGCTATCCCCTCTTAGATTAGTGCTAAAAAGTTGCCGTTTTTTCTAAACTCTTAAAATTTACATCCACTTTTTACTTAGTGAGGTTATAATTATTGAGAGTCAACAAACGTGCTTATTTAAACAATTTTTTATTGTTATTAAACATTTTCTCTTAGAAAGTGCTGGAAAGTTGTGCTTTTTTCTGAAATGTTTAACTTTGCATTGAATGGAATTTGAATAAACTTCAATTAGATTGATTTGATCTAATTGTTGGTTAAATTAGATTGTTTTTTATTTAGAATGATAATTTTTCCTTTGAAATATCAACCACTATATTTTTTATTGGAAATTTATATTTTTAGATCGAAAATTCAACTCTTTGGTTGAAAGTTGAACTACTTTCTTGAAAATTCAATTTTTGCGTTGAAGATCCATGATTCTAGTAGAAAATTCGAAAGTCAAATTTGGATGAATTCAGTTTTTTTGTTTCAATTTATTTTTTTCACAATACTATTTGGAATATCATTCTATCTAATGTTTATTTATTATTTTTTACAATTAAAAAGATAAAGCAAAGTTAAACGTTTCAGGAAAAAACCGCAACTTTTTAGCACTAATCTAAGAGAAGATAGCCACGTACAATAATAATTTGTTCAAACAATTCTTTTTGGTGAATGAAATTGAATATTAACTCACTTCAAGTGAAAAGAGGGCAAAAAGTTTTAAATTACAGAAAAATTGCAAGTTTCTATCATTAAGCAATGAAAATATTATTAGTTATGATAATTATTTTTTTAAACAATTATTTTTTCAACGTGAAATAATTATTACTTCAATTTAATTGAAAAGTAAAAAAAAGTTAAAAGTTTCAGGAGAAAATCGCAACTATGTAGTAATTATCTAGAAGAAGATAGCTATAAACATTTACAATCTGTTTAAACAATCATTTTTGTTGAATAAATTGAATACTCACTTCAAGTGAAAGGGGATAAAAAGTTGAAAATTTCAGAAAAAACCTTTACTTTCAAACCCTTTTCCTGAGAGAAAGTTGCTAAAAACAATAATAAATTGTTTGAGCAATCAAAATAAACATCCAATTATTAGAATAAAGTAGTATTTCATGTATTTGAAACAATCTGCTTTACAAAAAAAAAAAAACGCAAAAAAGTCATAACAAGCGCCAAAAACTCGAAAACCCCACTTTTATACTCATGGGGGTTTTGGGACCCTATAAACAGACTTATGGGAGTGATATTTGAAAAGTGATATTTTATTCGCATTCAGTGACTAGTTGTGAAGATAAATGGTGAATTTCAAACTCGATTCACCTAATTTTCAGAATTTTGGATAAAATTTACAAAAGCGTCTTTTTCCCTTTTGGTAAATATGTGTTAAACTTCATGGGGCTTGCACCACCTATAAATATTTTTTTTTCAAAACAAAAATATGCGTTTATTATTATGTGGATTCAAACAAATTTCCGGAGGTTTTGAATAAAAATTCGAAAAAAATTTCTAATGCATTTTTGGACCACCTCAATGCACAGCCTGCCCGATCCGAAACAAATTCTTTTTGGCCTAAATGAACTGAACAACTAAATGAATTTTACAATATCAACCTATACTTGAGTATAATTTATAATTGTAATTTAACCAAAAATGTGTTTATTTCACTACTAATTTTTTAATAGAAATACTCTCGAAAGTGATTAGTGGATGCCTCTGCCCGTCTTCAATCAGTATTCTTCTTACTAATTCAGATTTAGAGAGAGCACCTTATTGTTCAGCCAGGAAGGTCAATCACACGATGATGAGTTGTCCATGCGTAGATTCAACATCGGAGTGAATATCTAGAAAGGTTGGGTACGCCCAGAAGGGTAGGTCTATACTCCGTGGAAGCAGTCGTAAGGGTCGTAAGGGACGGCTTTAATTAAGGCAAGTGGAGAAAAGAAAAATCCTGAGGGAATTTATAGAGGTCTGCAGACGCTGGGGGATGTAAGGGACTAAAGGGAACTGAGAATTGACGGGGGTGAAAACGAAGGACTAAGCTTCACCGGCTGGTCCCTGGTAATTTTGACCTTCGGGACGACGGTTCCCTCCATAAATGTCTGGATGCAAAGTAGACTTCTCTACCTTAATTTTCTTTACGCAATTAAACAAAGTATTATTCTCGCTCTAGCTAGCAGCCTCATTTGCGCTTGCCTTCCCTCGAATGAGTGTGGCTTTAAAAAGTGTCGAGCACTTTTTTTGCTCATGTAGATGAGCTTCAAGTCAGGTTTGTTTACTTTGAATTGGGAAGGAATCCCAGAATGGATTGGAATAACAGTTCTTGTTTTTTATTTTTGGGTTTCAATCTTGTACAAAAATATGAATTTTATTGACGTTTAGATGACATTGCAGTTCACTTCTTCAGGGCTCACCTGAAATTCAGGCTTTAGGTTACATTGTTCTTATATCTTATTATTGTATATTGTTCGTATATCTTTTACTTTACTAAAATTAATACTTTTTGTGAGCTTAGGTCTTCTCAAGCTCAGCTACTAATATCTTCAGCTTTCTTGAAACGAATCAGGGACAACAGCATCGCCCCGAAATTATCGCAAATAAAAAACATTTGGGAACGGTTAAATCCAAATTAATTCTGCATGAAACAAGTTTGCTTCTTTTGGAAGGAACAATGCAACATACCAAATTTGTCATCGCTTCTAGTAAACCATACATCACTAACCAACACAGTAAAAAACAATTTTAAATATCATATTTCAATTTAATTATATTATTTACGATTTTATAATAAAAAATATAATAATTTTTGGATATTATACATTTCTTGCAGTCGTAACAACCGATATCGATACGAAATATGAAATTGTTATTCATTTTGTGTTACCATAAATTTCCCGAATAAAAATGTAAGATTGGCAGTTTATAATTATCCACAAAAAATATTTCCTTTATCCTTATAACAAAGGTTTTTAGAGATCTCACTCTTCGAAATTCCTTTTACGACAGATTATTTTTGGATTTCCTGTGACTTCTACTTGATTATCTATGTTTAATTTATTTATTTGATTTTTCAAATGGGGTTTTGATGATTTTTTACGTCTTTCTCTTGCTGCTACAGCTCTTATTTCTCTTCGTTATCTTTTCCCTTCTTTTAAAAATTCCGCTGGTAAATTTGATTATTGCTTTTTACTTGTGGCCATTTCGCTGTTTTTTTCCTACTAAAAACATAGTAATGAATTTAGTTACATTATTAATAATTTCATAATAACAGATAATAATAATTTTTGGATATTGTATATTTTTTGCAGTCATAACAACCGACCTTAGTACAAAATATACAATTGTTTTCAATTTTGTATTAAGATAAATTTCCTAGGTAATTAAAATTTAACATCAAAAGTTTTTATTTATTTATAAAAAATGATAACGAAATCGACATAACAATGGTTCTTAGAGATTAGGCTTTTCAAGCTTCCTTTCACGACAGATTCTTCCTGGTATTTCTTTAACTTCTACCTGATCATCTATATTTGATTTATTTAAAAATGTTTTATTTATATTTAATTAAATTTGAAAATTAGGCTGGTGAATCTTATTTCTGATTTTTACCTATGGCCGTTTCGCTGTTTATTTTCCTACTGAAAACATTATGATACATAGTGGAAACGTTTGAATTTCGAAATAAATACCAATTTCATGAAAAATATAATGATATATGTATATATTTTTACATTTGATTAGGTTGATAAATAAATACCATTTCCATGAAACAAAGATTTTACGAAACAAAGTTTTCACAAAACACAATTTGCACGAAAACATCTAATTTTACACTTTCAATCAGATTTATAAGTAAGATTTTCAAAGAATAATGTTTAATAATAAGCGTTTATGTTTTAACTGAATTTAAGTTGGTAAACAACAGCCGTTAATGCAGCTTAGAGTTAGACCAAAGATATTCAAATCTTTAGTTAGACTAAGCTAGATTATATGAACATAATCTCGGTTAATCTGCCAAAAGAAATTCAAAATTGTAAGGAATCAAACATTTTTCAAATGAGAAGAATATTTTTTCCGGTTTTTATTAAGAAAATCATATTATTTGTTTATTCTGGTGATTTTACGAATAAAACAATATAATTTATCCGAAAAAACCCCTGCCCCTGACGGGATGAAAGTTAGGTTACGTTAATGGAGGTTACGTCGATGGAAAACAACATGAACATTGTTCTCATAGTTTTAAAGTTGCATGAATTAAAAAATCCTTCTGCAATTCATTTTTCTCGTTCTGATATATATTTGTATCCTTTATTCATTAGGTTCGGTTAATAAATATAGGATTAATTGTCAATTACGTCGTTGGATACTGATAAAAACACGCAAGGTCTTCGTAGAGTTTTTTTTTTATTCGTAAAGGAGATTCTCCATTTTCACGCTCAAAGCTTGGAGGAATGAGTAGTGAGAGGTTTTTTACAATTCTACGCAAAAAGTAGTCCCTAAAAGGTATTCCTAGTTTTGTCAGATGATCCCTGTTTATGTATCGACGTAATTCTTTATTCAGACTTTAAGAGCCTCAAAAATACATTTTTCGATTGCTTCAGTAATTATCTTCTACTTTTTGAGGAAAATATCAGTAACCGATATGTTCACATAAATAGAGGAAATTTGAGATTTGTGGTGATTTATCTAGATCAAGAAAATTAATGGGAATTTGAAAAATTGATTGTGATTCATGAATTTAACAAAAATTCGTGACATTTATTTAATTCGGGATAATTTGATTCATTATTGTGTTCATTGTATAAAGTTTTTGGAAATTTCTGAGATTCGTGGTAATTTATGAGATTTGTGGTGATTTATACAATTTGTCGTAATTCATAAAATTTATGTTAATTTATTAAATATGTGCTGATTTATAAAATTTGTGGTAAGATATGAAATTCGTTGTAATTCATGAAATTTATGGTGAGACATGAAATATAGGGTAATTTATGGGATTTGTGGTAATTCATGAAATGTGTCGTAATTTATGAAATTCACGGTCTCTCATATAATTCGTAGGAATTTATGAAATTTGTTGTATATTTATGAAGTTTATGGTAATTTGTGGGATGTGTGGTTGTTTATGAAATGTATCGTAATTTATGAAATTCATGATCGTTCATAAAATTTGTGTGAATTTATTAAATTTGTTGAAAATCCATGAAATTCATGGTGATTGATGAAATATTCAGTAATTTATGAAATATACGGTAATTCATGAGATGCTTGGTAATTTATGAACTGTGTTATGATTTATGAAATTCGCGATCATTCATAACATTCGTGGAAATTTATGGAATTTGTGATAATACATGAAATTTGTTGGAAATTTATAGTAATTTGTGAGATGTGCCGTTATTATTGAAATTTGTGGTAATTTATGAAATTCGTGGTCATTCATAAAATTTGTCGGCATTTATGAAATTTGTGGTTATATATGAGATTTGTTTTAATCAATGAAACTTAAGGTGATTTATGAAATATGCGGTAAGTCATGGGATGCGTGGTGATTTATGAAATGTGTGGTAATTCATGAAATTCGTGGTCATTCATAGAATTTGTGGGAATTTATGGAATTCCGGTAATATATAAAATTTATGGTAATTCATTAAATATGTGGTCATTTATAAAATTCGTGGGAATTTAGGAGATTTATGGGAATTTACGAAATTTGTGTCCATTCATGAAATTTATGGTGATTTATGAAACATTTGGTAATTTATGGGATTTGCGGTCAATGATGATATTTGTCGTAATTTACAAAATTCATGGTCGTTCATAAAATTCGTAGGAGTTTATGAAATTTGTGGTAATATATGAAATTTGTTGTAAATTCATGAAGTTTACGGTAATTTATGGAATATATGGTAATTTGTGAGATGTGTGGTTATTTATGAAACGTATCGTAATTTATGAAATTCATGATCGTTCATAAAATTCGTCTGACTTTATGAAATTTGTTGTGAATTCCTGAAATTCATGGTAATTGATGAAATATGCAGTAATTTATGAAATATACGGTAATTCATGGAATGCTTGGTAATTCATGAACTGTAAGGTGATTTATGAAATTCGTGGTCATTCATAAGATTTGTGGGGATTTATGAAATTCGTGGTAGTATATGAAATTCTTGGGAATTCATGAACTTTATAAAAAGTTACCGGTATATTATGATTGATGTAATGGAATTACCAGTGATACCTTTGACCAGGATTATTCATTCATTGTGCAGGCATAGAATTTTGTTGGTGTTCCAGAAAATATTCAAATCTCTCGAAAAAAACTTTCCAAAAAGAAATTTGCAAAGGTGAGAAAAATTTCGTAATAGAGTATTCAAAAAAAAAAAACACCAGATCCGTCACATACGCTCAGTTGAGAATCGTCTTCGAAGGTATGTCAAAGGATATTTTCATAAATCATCGAAAGGGAAACAACAGAAAATAAATAATATTTGAACTATTTCTCTTCATGAACTGCTCAATGCAGTTCACCTTCGATAATGCAAATTATTTGCATACTTTGTTATAAAGAATACAACTTTTATCTTTTTTCTCCATTTACTATTCACACAAGCATATCGAGTCCCTCATATGTCCGCTTTTCATTAAAGTGACCAATTTAACGGTAAATGAATAGAAGAGGGGTGAAGCTCCCAAAACTGGTAAAGTATGTATTAATCGTAAGATAATAATATATCCAGAAAAATTATAAAAATTTATAAAAGCGGGCAGATGAGAGACTCGATATGCCTGTGTCAATAGCAAATGGAGAAAAAAAATAGAACTTGTATTCTTTCTAACAAAGTATGCAAATCATTTGCAGTATCTAAGGTCAACTGCAATCAATTTAATCCAGATTATAGAGAAAAATTGTTCAAATATCATTTATCCTACATTGTTTCCCTTTTTATCCTTGTATACTTTCACATACCTTTGAAGACCATTCTCAACTGAGCGTACGTGACGGATCTGGTGTTTTTTTTTTTTTAAATACTCTATTACGAAATTCCTCTCACCTCCCCAAATTTCCTTTTTGCAAGTTTTTTTGGGTATAATAATAAAAACAAGAAATGAACTGCAATATTCATGCAACGTCGGTCTTCCCTCGGAGAAAATTCGTAATTCATAGCTATACATAACAACTTATACTAGAAAAGACATTTTTGCCATAAAGTATGTGGCTGACAACTGGTTCCACTACCCTACTCTCATTTAATTCAATTTTTTTTACCTGTATTATCATTTTTTGCAGTGGGCATTCTGCACAATTATTAAAATACAATTCTATGATATGGGAAAGAGTTTTCTAACTCAAAATTTCCGCGTAAAGAGTTCTCAGTGAGCGAAGTTGTTCCCCAGAGAACGCAGGCTATTAAAAAACAACTCTTTTATGCTTTGTCAGTGATTCTCATAATTTAACAATTCTGTAATTACACCACGCGAAATGCGACGGTATCAAAGCGACTCTCTAATTCCATTAAGTCAGAGTAAGATAACCGTGATTGCTGAGTGAGCGGTACAGGTTAGGGGGTTGAGGGGGTGTACTATGAGGTAATAGTGTTTGTGGGGATATCAGGGGAGGAAGTTGACGTTAAAAAAGGGGGAGGAAGAGAAAAGATCGATATTTTTAACTGCAATTTAGTCTGCATTTGATCAACGTTTAATCACCTCGTCAACAGTTCGGTTAATCCGCGAGCTTGCTTTCGTCGAGGTAGAATGCCCGGATGACGACGACGCCATGTTTAAACTCATCATTATTCCAGGCGCTAATAGAGCTCCCGGGGAAATACCCTCGAGGCTTCTCTCACAAAAAGACGCTCAGATAAATGCGAGCTTTGCGATCCATCGTCAAATATTTCCTCCTCCTCTGTCGAAATACATTTTAAAAATTTGGTGTAGATTCAAAATTTGCTTAACTGATATATTTTGTGTGAAAAAGGAAAAGAATTGTATAAAGGAATTAGAAGAGAAGAGATATCGGAACTGAGAAGGGGGAGATTGATGAATGATCAATGGAGAGGTCCAAAAATGCATTCTACAATTTTTTTTCGAATCTTTATGCAAAACGCTCGGAAATTTGTTCGAATCCAAAAAAAAATATTTATAGCTGGTGCAAGCCTCATGAAGTTTAACATGTATTTCCCATAAGAAAAAAAGACGTTTTTGTAAATTTTATTAGAGTTCCTAATTATAGGTAAATCGATTTCGGAATTCACCATTTCTCTTCAGGTGAAAAAATAGGTTTTTCGAGTTTTTGCCGCTAATTATGATTTTTTTGCGGTTTTTTTTTAACGCAGATTATTTCAAATAGTTTAGATACTCCTTTATACTGATAATAAGATGTTTATTTGGATTTTTTAACCAATTTATCATTGTTTTCAGCAACTTTCTCTTAAAAAAGGGTTAGAAAGTCACGATTTTTTCTGGATTTTTCAACTTAGTTCCCACGCTTAGTTGGAACGAGGTAATAATCAATTGAAGTCAACAAAAAGAATTGTTTTAACAATTTCTAATAATTATACCGATATTCTCTTAGAATAATGCTACAAAATTCCGTTTTTTTCTGGAATTTTCAACTTTTTGTCCACTCTCCGCTTAAAGTAAGTAATTATTCAATTTGATTAGGCAAAAATAATTGTTTAAACAAATTGTAAATCTTTATTGCTATCTTCTTGTAGATAATTACTACAGAGTTGCGGTTTTCCCTGAAATTTTTTACTTTTTATCACTTTTTATTCCGATAAAAGTAATACTTTATTCAAAATAAAAAAAAAAAATTGTTGAAAGAATTCATTATCATGCTAATAATATTTTCTTTGCTAATGATAGAAACTTGCGATATTTTTCTGAAATTTGTAACTCTTTGCCCAACTTTCACTTGTAGTGAGTTAATATTTGATTTAGTTTCCCGAAAATAATTGTTTAAACAAATTATTATTGTTTATTGTTATCTTTTCTTGGCTAAGTGCTGAAGAATTGCGGTTTTTTCTGAAATGTTTAACTTTTCCTTACCTTTTCAGTTGTGTACAAATAATAGATAAACATTAGAGAGAATCATATTTTAAATAGTAAATTAGGTAAATTGAGTAAATTTATTAAGAAAGTTAATCATTTTTTTTCCCAATGTTAAAAAAAATTAAATATAACAAAAAAGCTGAATTCATTCAATGGAATTCGAATTTTAAGAAAGTAGTTCAACTTTTAACCAATGAGTTGAGTTTTCGACCTAAAAATATAAATTATTAATCGAAAATATAATGGTTGGGATTTCAAAGAAAAAAGTTTTATTTCAAATATAAAAACAGTTCAATTTAACAAACAATTAAACCAATTCAATTTAATTCAATCTGATTGAATTTCATTCAAATTCCATTCAGTGCAAAGTTAAGCATTTCAGAAAAACCACAACTTTCTAGCAAGCATCTCCGAGAAAATGGTTATAAACAATAATAAATTGCATAAAAAACCATGTTTATTAACTCGCAAAAATTATTACCTCACTAAGTGAAAAGTGTATAAAAAGCTCAGGAGTTTAGAAAAAACCACAACTTTTTAACACTAATCTAAGAGAAAGATAGCCATAAAGAACAATAATTTATTCAAACAATTACTTTTGTTAAATTAATTTAAATATTAACTCACTTCAAGTGAAAAGTTGTTGGGAGTTAAAAATTTTCGGAAAAAACCGCAAGTTTCTATCATTAGGCAAAGAAAATATTATGATGAGAATTGTTTAAACAGTTATTCTTTCAAAATGAATTAATTATTACTGTAATATAATTGAAAAGTGATAAAAAGTTAAGAATTTCAGGAAAAAACCGCAACTTTGTAGTATTAATCTAGGAGAAGATAGCTTTGAACATTTATAATATTTTCAAACAATTATTTTTGCTAAATTGAATTAAATAATTACTTACTTTAAGTGGGAAGTGGACAAAAAGTTGAAAGCTTCAGAAAAAACCGCAAGTTTGTAGCATTATTCTCAGAGAATATTGTTATAATTAATAACAAATTGTTCAAACAATTATTTTTGTTATCTCTAATCGATTATTACCTCGCTTTAACTGAAACGTTGAAAATAAGTTGAAGAATTCATTAAAAATCTTGACTTGTTAACCGTTTTCTAAGACAATGTTGCTAAAAAAAATAAAATGTTTAAACAATTTTAATACACATCTAATTATCAGTATAAAGTAGTATATAATGTATTTGAATAAATCTGCGCTAAGAGAACAGCGAAAAAATCATAATTAGCGCCAAAAATTAGAAAATAGATTTTCCTACTTAGGGGGGTTTTTTGAGACCCTATAAAACAGACTTATTGGGGGTGATATTTGAAAAGTAATATTTTATTCGCATTCTGTAACTAATTGTGAAGGGAAATGGTGAATTTCAGAACTCGATTCACTTAATATCGAGAATTCTGCATGGAATTTACAAAAAAGTCTTTTTATCTAATGGGAAATGCGTGTTAAACTTCATAGTGGTTGCGCCACCTCTAAACATATTTTTTTTCAGAGAAAAAAAATACTTTTATTTTTTTGTGGATTCGAACCGATTCCCGGGCAATTTGCATAAGAATTCTTTAAAAAAATTTCGGATCAGCCTAATTGATCAATTTAAAAGTTTTTTAAACTTACCAATTACTGAGAATTCCGGATATTGGGAACAATCATGTGAGTGGTGGATAATGTTTGGTCCACGGTGATTATATTCAAATTAAAGATGATATATTATGGGAATTTCGAATAGTTGAATATTGTTATTTAGTGAACAGAATATTATTGGTTTGCATAGTTGTGAAAAAAAGCCTCAGGATTTTTACGGATTTTCTATATTTATAGGGTGGAAATACAAAAACGAATAAGCGACATTTCAAGAAGGATCATTTTCTTATTTGAATAGGTGTAAAGTTGACCCTTCTTGAAATGACTCTTATACGTTCTCGAATTTCCACCCGTCATTTATTCTCTGGAGTTTCAGTATTAGATTTGTGTAAAATTTGACCCCCCCCGGGCCCCCCCCCCTCCCCCCTCGCGTCGCCCCGGGCCCTGCGCGCGCTCCCCAACACCCACCCTCCCCCGATTCAGGCTCCT
>WSXT02000023.1:1310396-1324919 GCA_011762715.2 Neuroterus valhalla
AATAACTAATTTTTATAAAACAAATCTGTATTTTCATTAACAATAACAATTCTCATCAAAATCGAAATGAAATCTAATTTTTAGAGAATTTTTGCATCACATAACACAGAAACCTCAATAAAAAGTAAATTCTATTCCGATCTTTATAAAGTTTCAGAAATAGAGTTAGTAACTCAAGATTTATTCCAATCGGCCTAATTCACTTATGAATAAATCAAAAATTTCTTTCCATTAATTTATAAATGTAAACCTCAAGTTCAAGTTCGAAAAAGAATAAAAAGTTCCAAACACAGAATATTGAAAATTGTAAATAAAAATACTTTTGTAAGTGAGAACCCAATGAACCTCAGCCAATTATTCGCATATGAATTACTCCACTACTATTATAATTCCAATATCGATAAATTTTCTAAGTCAAATAGTTAAACTAGAAATAAAAATATACAATTACCAAAAATTTGCAAAACTGTACCTAAATGATAAAAACAGCTACATTAAATTTATCAAATTGTTCAATAGTCCGCCCAATGAATATAAATTACTGAATATATCTAAAAGTTCTGACAGATCTAAGTTTAAAGAATGGATAATTTGAGTCTTAAATCGTAGATATGGTCTTTAATTATATATATAAGTTAGTTTTAATCAGTGCCCCCGCACAGGCAATTGCATTTGCCTCTGGAGACTACAGGTTATATAATTTATATGTTTTGTATATTTAGAACTTGTAAAATACTGAATACATATTATCATTATCATTATTATTATTTATCAAAAGATTTTTTTTTCCTTATTCTAGTTCAAAAGATCTCTATCAAACTCTCAATTAAAAGAAATGTATAATCCTCCTTCCCTTCAAAATATGAAATTATCTGAAGATTGTTTCTAAATCCATTTGAAATCCTAGTTATCTCGTCTAATGAAGAATTAGTAGCTAAGACTTATTTTTCTTGATTGACTCTGTATATTGGCTTTTTGGCTCGTGCTTAGAGGTAAGCTGTGCTGTATGCTGAACTATCGGGGGCAGGTGCTTTAAACTGCTCAGCTGTTGCTTCTAATACACGCATTGCGTACTACCACTAACGTAGTGTACATTCATGTCGCATCAACGCCTGTCTACTATGCACACAAACAGGCACCCCAAAGCCTAAGCTCAGGACATATTCTCAAACATGCAAGCGCATCTATTTGTCCCGAGCGCGCGACAATATCTACAACTTATCACTTGAGAAAATTTGATAACATTTTATCAATCAGCTTCTTCATCAGCGATAGTTAACGATATCACGAGAAAGTATTCTTATTACTATTTTATGACATTCCGAATTCAGGCCGAATAAAAAATATGAACTGTCCACTATAACTAAACTATTTATTATTATACTTTTCTCCTTAATTCTGCTAAAGCAATTCATTTTTCTAGAGATTTTTCAATTAAAATGTGCTTGATTAATTAAATGAGACGAATTCCGACCCGTCTGAATTTGGAGTCTTTAGTTATGATACAAATACGTAATTGATGAAACATGACGAGTTTGGAAAAGCCCTTGAAAAAAGGTATAAATACTGGGAGTTTAAGTGCCCTATTATTTTTATTTTCCTCAGTCAAAGTGAAATGGGAAGTATCAATTGTTTTATATTTCTTTCGTTGATTATCGACCTGCAGTGAAGCAAATAAGATATTCAGCTGTAATTTTCTTATAGTCACAGACAGTCCTCTAAAAAGGCTCGATCTCCTTCTTCTTTAATACCGCCAGCTTTCGCTTAACCGCGACCCTCGATATTCAAGTTGAGAATATAAAGCTATAAAAGTACTGCTTTCTTTTTACTTCTTTCCTCTTACTTCGTGTACTTCTGAGATTATCGTGTACTCGGACAAGCTTTACAAAAAGAATCGATGCTCTTTCAACTACTTTGCCAATTTACCCAGGCAGATATCTTTTCAATTGGAAAGGTTGAACGTGGATCGATTAACAGTGTCTTTTGTTATTTCTATCGTAAGTACAAAAGTAGCGGTGCAATTTCTCTTAATCAGCGATCAGTTTATCCGGGTTATGTTGAAAACTAAAAGAAAATGAATAAATGAAAATAAAATAAAAATTTTCTGATAAAAAGTTACATTTTCAATGGACAAGATTGAATTTCAGAAAAATTTTCAAACCTAAAAGACAAATTTTGAAAAACGTAATTGACTTATTATCCAACACAGATTCTTGGATTCAAGAAAAAAAATGTTAACCAAATTCTTCAGTTTCCAAACAAGAAAGGCCAATTTTCTACATGAAAATATGAATTTTTAATAATAAAGGTGATTTTGTACAGAATACTTGAATCCCCGACCGTAATTGATTAATTTTCTACTAAACAGCTGCATTTTTCAACAAAAAGAATAAAAAAAATAAAAATTTATTCGCAATAAAATAATTGAATTTTTAACAATAGAAATACATTTTTAACCAGAAACAACGAAAACAATTTAATTTCCACCAGAAGCAATGTATATGTAACACTGAAGAAACTGATTTTCAAAAAAAAAGTTGAATTCCTAAACCAAAAAGATGAAATTTGTACCAAAAGAGATGAATTTTGAAAAAAAACACAATCTTTCGACTAAATAGAATTGCTGAGTCATGCAGAAAATCAAACTGAAAAAATCTTATTCGCAATAAAATAGTTGAATTTTCAACAATAGAGATACATTTTCAACTAAAAACAACGAAAACAATACAATTTCCAACAAATTCAATTTAAATTTGAGACTAAAAGGACTGATTTTCAAATAAAAAGTTGAATTCTTAAACAAAACAGATTATTTTTTAATTAAAAATATCAAATTTAAACCGAACAGTTTCATTTTTAACCGATGGAAATGAAATGTGTTCCATAAAGGAGCAATTTTCTAATCAAAAACATAAACAATTAACGAATAAGTTGAATTTTCAAGTACGGACATTTTATTGGTTAGGAAAGAACAAAAAATGTCTACAAAATTGTTTAGTTTCAAAGTCAGAAAGCGAATTTTCTGCAAGACAAATGAATTTTTAACTCCAACATTAATTTCGTTCCGAACACTGAAGTTTTTCTTCTTCCCTGTCATAAGTTTTAATTTTGCAATTAAAATTTAAAAACGAAATTTTGGGAGGTATGATAAACATTCTGAAAATTTTTAATCTTTAGTTGTATATATATCATATAAATATATTAAAATAATGGAAATTCTAAAGTGTAAGAGTATAAAAAAGTTTAGGTATCACAATTATTGATAATTAAACATTTCTGCACTTTGTAAATGAAGATCGGATTCGTTAGATTTATAACATGCCGTATATAATTTGAAATCCTTATTATTCCATTCCTAATATTGACTGTTTTTCAAAATTTAACCCCTTCATTCAATTTGAAATCAATAATTAACGTTTTTTTTTTAATTTCGTGGAACTTATACATATAAATTTAAAAATCTCTTCAATAATAGATTCATTAATTGGCAATATTTTTAATATGAAGTAAAAATGCAAGAAAGTGAAGTAATATAGAACATTTTTAATACCATCAGTATATATTTAGAGAAAAAAATATTCGTCAATTTGATGCATGGAATAACATTCCTGTTAATTTTGGAGAAAATTACGTTTTCCTTCCACAAAATTAATGTCATACAATTATATTTCATTTTCTTTACCTGGTCAGTAAAATCCACTAATAAACTTTAAAACTCAAGTCATCATAATTAATGGAACTGGAATTATTTTAATTGAAAATACGAGCCTACTTAGTAAGAATGAGATGCATAGCAATTATAATGTTCTCCTTTTTATGTGACTGTTCGTACATATGGGGAAAACGCTTAAAATGAAGAGCGTGTATATTTATGCTATCATAACTTTTGTACAATTGATCGTCTTGCCTCTCGAGTATTCCTAATTCCTAGAAGAAAAAACTGACAACATGAACCTTTTTTTAGTTAAACCTGAAAAAAACGATGCTTTCCATAAGATAATTTTAAGAACATCCAAAAGTCCTATTTCCATAATAAATGCCTAAATGGCACATAATGATCACAATTAAACATACTTTGCATTCGATGAAAGTCATAATTATACAATTTTGTTATTTAAAAGTTATTTCAGAGGATAATATTTCACCATGCATTTCAGTTTACGGGGAAAACTATTAATTGAAATATTAGTCAGCAACATTGAATTATAATAAATGTGATTTCTGTAATATTTCTAAACATGTGACTTTGAACTGAATTAATTTTAGGTGGATATGATAATACTTTTTAAAGAAAAATTAAGGACCATAAAATATGACTTCTAATTCAAATCTTCAATTCCCATTCTACTTAAAACTGTCTCCTTAAGAATATTGCGAGACCTCCAAACATTATCTAAATAAGTTTTCCTCCTGCACAGGATATTTTTTTCATGATAGAAACCATTAAGGCAAATGCGCAATTTTGTTTTTCAGAATTATGTTTTTTATCTCAAAAATGGACCACCTAATTATCTATTTTAATATAAGAATAAATTCTCCCAATGAAAATGCTATTTTGAGATTCAATAAAAGCATAAAAATTGATTTTTTTGTTTCAGAAGGATTTTATCAAAGTGCGGATAATCAAGACGAGGGAGCGAGGGGCAGTTAGCCCTTTGGCGAACTCGAAGGATGCAGCTCCCAGGCGGGAGCACGAGGATTCCGCCAGCGAGCGCTCCAGCCGCTTTTTTTGCAACAATCAACGGTAGCAACATCATTGAAAAATACAACAATAAGAACAAATCAAAGAGTAGCAAAACTAGTGCAAGTAGATATCGTCGTGGCAGCGGCAGAAGTAAAGAGTGCTGCACTAGCCTCGACCACGAGCCAATTCCTTTGAAGCATCGTCGCGGTTTCGACTTGGGAACAATCCGTCGATTCCGAGACACGAAACAGCATCGGCTGTTGACATCAACTCCACGACGGAAGGTGTTGATCAAGGAATAGTGATAAGAAAAGAAAGACGTGGAGGAAAAAGACAAGACGAAACGTACCGAGGAAGAAAAAAAAGAAGCGAAAAGAAGAAACGTCGAGGAAAGAAGAGCAGGAGTCGAAAAGGACTCGAAGGAAGGGTGGTGGAGTCGTCGTAGACGGCGGCGGCGCCGGAGAAGGAGGAAGAAGCTGCTGGGAAAAGGGTGAAGTAGAAAAAGCAGCAGCAGTAGCAGCGGTCGGCGAGGGAGAAGGAGACGGTGAACGAGAAGGAGCCGTGGAGAGGGAGGTCGAGAGCAACCTAGAAGTGGGGAGAGCTTGTTCGAAGGAGCGAGGAGGCAGCAGCTGCTGAGGTGGTAGGGGTACAAGTACCGTGTAGAAGCATCGCCGGCAGTAGACGCAGCGCGCTGAGCCACGAGGGGCTATTCAAGCGCGAGGGGGAGGGGTGACAAGGAACCCTGGCGGGGAGGGGACGTGAAGGCCTTCGGGGGGCCGACCAACCAGACGGCTGATGATGTCATCGGAGGAGGAGACCGAGTGTTTCGCCCTCTACGGAGCAACCACGGACAGTAAGCAACAGCAACTCTTGAAGAAACAGAAGCGCACCAGACAGCGCGTGGACGCCGGCGAGCCACGTAACAGCTACTCGAGTATTCCGAACTTTACCTCGCGGCCTTCTTTTCCGGGAGGTGGTTTTTACGGTGCGATATTCAGTGGTAACGGTGCACCTCATTCACAAAATCAACAACAACATCTACAACAATTTCAACAACAACTCCAGCAACAGTCTGGAGTGCCAAGAAATCAAGGTCATCTCAGTGCAACGACGGGTCCTACCGCAGCCCAGCAGCATTCCGCCCACGCGGCCTTCGACTTTTTTGGGGCAACGGGCTTCGGCCCTCCCAAAATGCTCAACGAACTCTTAGGCCGACAGGTCAAGCAGGCCAGTGACGCCGGAGGATCGCCTCTCGAAGGTAGCCACGGAATGACTGGTGCTGGCATGGAATCTGCCACTAATTTGCAACAGGGGGCTGTTGTTAATTGTGACGAACTCACCACGGCAGAATTAGCGCCGCACATGCTTCGCAACTTACTTCAGACTCACAAGCTCAATGCCCTCTCTGCGCAGGATCAGCAAACTAATAACAACAGTATTCATAATAACAATAACAATACAACGGACTTACTTAAATCCCAACAGCATCAGCAACATAGTCCTCAGCAGCATCAACATCAGCATCAAAATAGTGACAGTGCGCGCAGTGGAACAGTGCAGAGTGGCGGCGAAGACAGTGTTGATGGCAATAATGTCGTGAATAATACGAACCATAGTGATCGCGATAGCGTGATGCCGGGTGACGCTGAAGATAGTGCAGAAGATGTGGCTTCGGCTCAACGCGCCATGGATGAGGCGTTAGCTGAAGCTGGCATGGAACCCGGTGCAAATTTGGACGGTTCGGATTGTGATCAAAGCCTTCCATCCAGTCCCTCAGCTCCACAATCCGCATCTGTATCCGTGAAGGAGGAGATGCAAGATTCGATGAACCTTAAACGTAGTCCCAGTAATTCACCTTGTCCAATCGTTCCCAAAACAGAAACGAACTCACCCACGACAGAAATCAAACGAGCTCGAGTGGAGAACATTGTTAGCACGATGCGAAGCAGTCCGGCTCTTCAGCCAGTGACTGTAAACGGCTGCAAGAAGAGGAAACTTTACCAGCCTCAGCAGCAAACGGTTCACCACGTTCTCCAACACGGTGTCACTGACTCCCTAATGGACTACGAGGAAGAGAGTGAGGAGGAGGAGGACCCACAGCCAATTAGACAAAAGCGTGATAACCTGAAAATACAACTTAGGAGTCTGCATGAACAATTGGCAGAAATGCAACAAAAATACAACGAGCTCTCCAGTAAAATGGAAGTGGAAACGAGTGAAAACGGGGATGCGCCACCTAGTCCACAACTTCAACCTCAACCCCCACCAAGACCACCACGACCTCATCCACCTCCATACAACGGCCTCGCAACTCTGCCACCCGATCATCCTCATGTCGCGGCAGCAGCCGTCTACCACAAACTTTACCTTGAACAACAGCAACAACAGGCTGCACTCGAGAGAATGAAGCAACATCAGGAGGCTGTCAGACAGCAGCAACAACATCAACAAAATTCACCTCAGTTGTCAAATCACTCTCAACAACCGAGTCAAAACAACACTGCACCAGCAACACCGCAGACTCCTCAGTTGCAAGCTTCAAGCACACCTTTATTACATAAAGACTACAAAGACTTTCAAGAAAGGTTAAACGTCTTCAGGGGGGCGACAGCAACTGCAACCTCTTCAGCGCCTCACATTACAGGTGCCGACCTTGAAGGAATTGCGGAAACCCTCAAAACCGAAATCACCTCTTCGTTGTCAAATCTCGTCGACAGTGTATTTGCGAGGTACGCACCTCACAGAAGGTTTCTCGGCAAGCAAAGTGAAGCGGTGCAAGCAGCGACTGAACAACTCAGTAAAGAAATCTTGGCGAGTCAGGTTCTTGAGAGAAAGTCACCGAGGACGAAAGTTGTTGACAGGGGAGCACCTCAAACACCCGGAGGCCCAAACGGGCTACGGGGGCCCCTAAACGGTGGGCCCCCTCCCCCACAGTCTACGGGATTCCCTCCAATCGGCCCCATGGGTGGTGGCCCCAATGGTCCACATTCTGGACCCACCGAAAATAACCTCAACCAAATTAATCAACTACCCCCGCATGTCAGGCCAAGTGTCGGGATGTTTCAAACCCCGAAACCATCTTCGATATACGCAATGGCTTCGATGCATGCGCAACAGCAACAACAGCAACGGGAACTGCAGCGGGAACAACGTGAACAATATTGCAATATGAGAAACGATGACAGGGAGAGTAGGGATTCGGAACAAAACGAAGCCCTTTCGCTTGTCATGACACCAAAGAAAAAACGTCATAAGGTGAGTTTCTTATAATTATTTATTATAAATTCAGTTAAATATTTTCACTTTAGAATGAAAGATGTTATTTTAGCAGTGGCAGTAACAACAGTACTTTTTTGACTAAGTAACACTAGAAGTAACTAATTTTTGTTCCAAAAAAATTTGTAATTCAATCTTAGTTTTAGTTTTATTTTAATATTTATTAGTGTTAAGGAAATTTATTGGACCACCTTAGTAAAGAAAGATATTGAAACAGTTGTTTTCCCAGGTGACTGATACAAGGATTACGCCGAGAACTGTGTCGAGAATCTTGGCGCAAGAAGGTTCCGTATCCCAGGGCGGCAGTGATAGTCCGCCGCCGCCCCCGCCTCCAAGACCGTACCACACGCCGATGCTACCAGTGTCCCTGCCAACGAGCGTGGCGATACCAAACCCGAGCCTCCACGAGAGTCAAGTTTTCTCTCCGTACTCGCCGTTCTTCAACCCTCATCCGGGACATCCGGGTCAGGTACCACCACCAGGGCCTCACCATCTTCCGGCAAGTCCACCGGGCAGTGGCATCGAGCTCAGGGATTCACCTCCACTGCCTCATCCCCCAGCAATGTTGCATCCTGCCCTTCTGGCGGCAGCGCAACACGGCAGTCCGGACTACGGCCATCTCAGGATGGACAGCACCGACCGAGGTAGCGATTGCAACTCCGGTGATATCAGTTTCGACGGAGTTCAGCCTACAATATCCTTTTTTAATGCTACTTGCAAGCAATTTCAAATCTTGAATAATCTAAAGAAATTTTCAACCAAAAAACAGAAAACTGATAAAAAATGTAGAATCAAAAATTCAAAATCACAAAAGTAGACTCAAAGTTATATTGAAAGACTGAATTAATAATGTCCAAAAGCTGACACCATCAGGAATCGAATCTCATAGTTACCTAATCATCTTACAATTATTCTGTTTATTTTTTTTTATTTTTTATTAATTAGATATTTCAATCTATACGTGAAAATATAGATCTGGGGGAAGAAGTGAAATTGAAAATGTGCTCGCGAGAGGTTCTCGGAAGCCGGACGATTGCACTGCTTAGAAATGTTTCGCGGATAAGGGTACGTGAAAGCTTGGAAACTTCAACTAGAATTTTTCCGGAAAGAGGGAAACAATTTGGCCCGAAGGAGTAAAGGTAGTTTGGTACGAATGTTAGATTAGTTTGCCGCAGAGTTAGGCTATTGTTGGCTGCACCTACGAGCAGAGTTTGTCCGACAATAAGCGGCAAGTCCAAAGTTCTTTGCCTACTCGATTGCCCTCCTACAATTTCAGCCGCAAAACGGAAGATAGACCCTTCGTTGACTCTTTTCAGTACTTGTGTTGATTATTGAAACTTTCTTCTCGAGGGTTTATTTCAGAAATCTTGAAATTTTCGATAATTTGAATATCAATCCTATACTTTCATTTTTTGATCTTATTTGTTTTTATCTTACTTTTTTTTTATTGTGAAGAAAATTGGTGCACAAAAGTTTTGAAGTTTCATCAGGTTTCATCAGACGATTCCACTAATAGACCTGATCTTGCCGCACCAGTTGGCGTGCACTTTTTCCCTGATCACCTTATCGTGGAACGCCTTGGCGGGAAATTTCGAAAGGGTACCCAACGTGCCATGAGATCGGATTGCATAAAGACCGGGGTGGGACGCAGGCCGATTGAGCGTACGGTGCATCGGAACTGCATCGTATGGCAGAGCATTCGATCGGTACACGAGGTTCTTTGCCGCCTTTTTAGACGGCCTTTGATGTAAAATCAATGGCGCATTTTTCCCCAGCGAGGCAGGTCGAGCGCGCGGCTCTACGAGCATCGGTAACGTCAGAAGCCTGTTTCGACGAATTCACTGTGGCTTGATATGCATCAAAATAGGTTCTTCATTGACGCCAGTGCGTTTAATGTGAGTCGGCTACCTGTTTGATAAAAGTTTATTAGTCAGAGAGCCGACCCTTGGGTTCAACAGACAGGAGTGACCAACAGACAAGGGTACTAAACAGAAGAATCTTTTACGATCCTCTATTTCGTTATTACTTCATTTGAAGTCGAAGCAGAGCAGAGTCGAAGAAATGAATTTGAGCCTCAGTGGAAGAAAGTAGAGGTAAAGTTGGATGCAAACGGAAAGTGTTAAGTTCAAAGGGGGAAGATACGTGGATCAAGTCGAATAAGAATGCGATGAAACCACATCAAGAGATCCTATTACAGATAAGGAGTCGGTAAGGCTTCCGTTGAGGATGAGGCCAATCGTAGGTCTACCACAGAACATTAGACCCCTACTATCTATTGCCCTCGCGACTTTCACAGCTTGTACGATTTCTAATCCAATTTGATACGAAGGAAAACATGATTATGTTTGAGATATCTGCAGACAGAAAGAAACTCGCACTCTTCAATCTTTAAATTAATGCATGATTCGATT
Source organism: Neuroterus valhalla (assembly GCA_011762715.2). NCBI lineage: Eukaryota > Metazoa > Arthropoda > Insecta > Hymenoptera > Cynipidae > Neuroterus > Neuroterus valhalla. The sequence continues at coordinate 1,320,768 of WSXT02000023.1, forward strand.
CCTTCCGGTCATTCTTTTTGCTCAATTATTACTTCAGTTTTCGACGTTAGATAATTCTTATTTATTGATTAAATTATAATAACTCATATTCTTGAATGTTATTACTCATTACTTGAATGTGGATTATAAATTGATCAAAATACCATAAGAATGATAAAATATTGGAAATATTTCCTTAACCACAGTGCACTCGTCGACGTTGACGCCAATGCATCTCAGGAAGGCGAAGCTGATGTTCTTCTGGGTGAGGTATCCGTCCTCGGCTGTGCTCAAGATGTATTTCCCCGACATCAAATTCAACAAAAACAACACCGCGCAGCTCGTCAAGTGGTTTTCCAACTTTCGGTGAGTACCAATTTCAATTACCAATAAATTACATTAAATCTCCGGATGGCGAACATGTCCTTCTGAATTGAGACACTCAGGATTCCTGTCTGCTGAGATAGGGTGCATGTCCGAAAACTCCGATTCTTGAATTAATGGAATTCTTTCTCGCGTCCAGTGGAAGATGTCCTCATGACCTTTATGCAAACGAGAACGAGGTTTTCGTGGGATCAACCACTCCCTTTCAGAGAGGCGGTCAGAACCCAAGAGATTCTCAATGGGCGTGTACGAATCTTAATTACCCTCCCCCGAGTAGTCGGATAAGTAACGCAACTTCACCGCGACAGGTAGCAGTTGAATTCTACCTACATGCTGACCGCTAGGCATTAGTCTGATTATAATTAGGCTGAGTAGCTGGAGATCCAAGATAGAGAATAGACAAAGGCCCTCATGTGGCCTCGGCTTCTCATTCATTATATCTCTTTCTTCTATCCTTATAACTCAAGGTTAGGCTCATTTGAATAAAGATATTTGAATAAATTTTTAATCCTAAAAGAAAAAAATTTTATCTTCTCCCAAAGAAGCGGTAAGTTAGAATGATATTAAAAACGAATGCTTTCAAAGAAAACGACACTTGAGTAGATGGAGTCTTTCACGAATATGTCCAGACAAAGCGAATTTTAAGGATGAGCGTAAGAACATTATTTGAGCACTTAATTGCATCGTGACACAACGAGTCGTAAAAATATGAGTGCTGTCGAGTTGCAACCATTTCCTTTTAACACGTACATCTTTTTGTCGAAACTTCTTACCGAATAATTGCGAAGAGAAGAGGGATGCAGTTTGAAAGGTGGAAAAGGATAAATTAAAAAGTTTCGGATGTCCAGCAAGTCGCGGTGAGCACAAAGCTAATTATGACTCGATTGCGTTACTTACTAAAAAGGATTAATTTACAACGTAGACGAATAATTTTCAAATAAAAAGAAAAATTCCTAACAAAATACATGTATTTTCAACTTAAACAGTTGCATGAGCAACCAAATAGTTGAGTTTTTGAGCCAGAACAACGAATTTTTTTCGAAGGCATTTTAATTTAAAAAAAAAAATTATTTTCAACCATAAAGATGAAGTTTCAGCCAAGGGAGAAGAATTTTCTACCATACGAGATGAATTTTTAACCCAAAAGAACAAATTTTCAATAAAACTAGTGTAATTTTTGACAAAAAGAGATGACCTGAACAAGCTTGATTAATTAAAAACAAATTAATTGAATTTCGAACCAATCGCTATAATTTTTCAAATTCAAAAATGCATTTCCAATCGAGTGTTCAAATTTTCGAAAAGAAAATATTAAAATTAGACTAAAAACTGTTGCATTTTCAACCAAAGAGTTGCGTTAGTTACCAAAAAGGATTAATTTTAGACGATTAATTTTCTAACAAAAAGAAAAATTTCTAACAAAATACATGTATTTTCAACCTAAACAGTTGCATTAGCAACCAAATAGTTGAGTTTTGAGCCGGAACGAGGAAGTTTTTCGGAGACAATTGAATTTTTATACAAAATTAATTTTCAACCATAAAAGTGAAGTTTCAACCAAGGAAGAAGAATTTTATACCATACGAGATGAATTTTGAACCCAAAAGAACGAATTTTCAAGAAACGAGTGTAATTTTTGACAAGAAAAGATGATCTCAACAAGCTTTTCAAATAACAACAAATTATTTGAAGATTTTGAAGATATTGAAGATTTCTCAACCAAATGTAAAAATTGTTTTAAACCACATAAGGTCAGTTTTCAATCAAAAATATCAGTTTTCAATTAAAAATGAGACAGTTACACGTCCAGTCACTAAAAAAAAACGAACTAACACCAAATTCATAATATCTCACTAGATACTTGAATTTTCAACTACGAAAAAATGTCTGAATTCTCAATAAAATGTTTTTTTCTCAATAATACATCAGTGTATTCGCAAATCCTTACGTGGGGGGGGGGGGGGCTAATTGTATTGTATTTGGATCCCCTTCTCTCAATTATCCAAGTAAAAGTATTTTAATGAATATTTATTTGATTCTTTGAAATTTTTTTAAATCCTTGATATTGCTTGAAATCGTTTTGAAACTTCAGAATCCTGTGAGAATCCTTCATAATCCTAAAAATCTATGAAAATTCTGTGAAATATTTTAAAATTTTGAGGGATTCCTTAAAATCGCTGAAATATCTTTAAGGATGTACTCTATTCACAGTCACTCTCAAAATTCGATTATCTTTATAATGATTTATAAAATTAACAAAAATAATTTCATGTTGTGAAATTTGATTTATTTTTCGGAAAATAATTCCCCCCCCCCCCCCTGAATTTGTTTCTTTTTTAGTGAATGAATTGTTTTTCTGTTGCAATTTCATATTTTTCATGGTCATAAGAAAATTCAACTATCTATTTTTTATTCTTATATTCAATAAAACTAAATTATTTTGTTTATAACTCGACTAGTTCTTGTGTGGTCAGTTATGTAGAAATTTCTAACAGATTACTGTAGGAGACTGTGAACTCCTAAGTGCGCAACTTAACCAATAATAATTCGTTTACAATAATAAAGTGTAAACGAGTCAAGCTTACTCTGAAAGGGATTCTGCTTTAAATTCAAAGCATTCACAAGTCCTATACTTGAAAATTGTTTAATTTTGGAAACTTCCAAGCTTCAAATTAGAATGATTTAGTTGTAGACAAGTGAAATCGAAATTGTTTTACTTTAAACAATTTTAACATGAAATCACTTAGCTGTATCAAGGCTTGCAATCTTGAATGAAATTCAAAAATTTTTCAGAATTGATAATTAGGGGCCCGGATGAATTTAAACATTTTTCTCTGAAGGTTGGAAAATCTCGGAAATGTACAATTCGAGAAAGGGCGAGAAAAAAGTGTTTTTCCAAAATATTAGAAAAATAGTTACATCGCCCAAAAGTGTCAGAAAGTGGCTTCATTCCGAGAAACAGATAATTGATACTTTACATTATTTCAATATCAGAGACTAGTATAAAAGCCAAATAAATCTAAATGGCAAAATGGGACGCAATAAGGATTTTCATATTTAAACAGCGAAGGAAGTTTCGTGCGAAGCTCTGTCTCGATCGAGTCTATGTCATGTACGTCCGATGTCCATTATACGACATAAAATTCCTTCTATCCCAAAAGATATGATCTTTTAGTTGAGTCGCGTGTCCTGTCGTGGGATCTGATAACTGGCTAACCACAGTCCACGGTTCTATCTCTTTTTCCACCCCCGTCCTCAACGACCCCAATCACCCCACGTGAACGCTTTATTCGACGAAGGTTGTCAATAATTCCCGCCATCAGATGACACACCAGATACCCTCCAAGACGTCAAGAATTATAAAACCACCCCAATAACGAATTTCACCATTTTTATTTGCCAAACCTTCAACTCGCATTACATTGTTCATCTCAAGGCTGCTTGTTCAAATAAAAATGTTACTTATTCTAACCTTGGAGGTGAACTGGAGAGGAAAACAACCTGGTTATCAATCTGATTTGAATCTGATGTAAAAATATAATGTGGATTCAAATTATAGTAAAGCACAATTTTCAAACTATAAAAATGTTTCTCCTATTATTATTGTTATTATTAATATACCATTAAGCCAAATCACTTTCGGGGTGAGTTTAATTCGTTTGCACTTATTATTGTCAACGAATTATTATTAGAAAAGTTGCACACTGAGGAGGGCACCAGTCTCCTGCAGGATCTAAAAAAAAAATTTTTTAAATTAAAAAATTCAGTCCAACCACAAAGGATGAATCT
>WSXT02000023.1:1325019-1346288 GCA_011762715.2 Neuroterus valhalla
GCCACGTTTTCCGCAGAGAAAACGCTTAATCGAAAGTTTGCCAAAAATATCTCAGCAATTTGATGGCTTATTGTTAGTTTGTTGAATAAGGCGTGTGCTAGAATCAAATTGTAGGGCAGGTCTCAGGTAGTTCAGAGGGCTGGGTACAGAGCATTTTGGAGGGGTTTCGTATTCTTGTGTTTGCTCTGAAAGTATTTCGAAAAATATGACTTATGTAGTATGTCTGAATTCATAAAAGAATGAAGTTTGTCACTTAGTTTTTAAATTTTTGAAAAAAGAAATTGAATAAAAAATACGATCGTTCAAAATTGACCTATTTTTGAAGGCTGATTTCTCGGGTTCTAATGATTATTTCAGAAATTTAAAAACTCATGGACAAATTTTTATTCTTTATGAACAAATTAATGTACACAGAAAAAAATTGCTATTAAATAAATATAAAAAAACATGAAAATACGAAAGGCCTTCAAGCCGTAATTTTAATGCTCGATTTTTCCAAAGCGTTTGAGTGGCGATTATATACATATGTCACTGTACATGAAATTGTGTATCAATTCGTCTCCACGCTTCTTCTCCTTTCTCTTCTTCCCCTTTCTCTTCTAACTCTTTCTCTTTTTCCCCTTCCTCTTATTTTAGTCTTTCCGTGTACGTATCCCCGTGCAAAAACTTGCATGGTTTCAGTCGGGTGTCTGTCCGTCGTATCAAAAAGAGAAATTGTGGGGAAATGAGGAGAATTAAGGGAAAAGTGAGGAAGGCTAGGAAAGAGAGGGTAACACCGCTTCTGTGGAGAGAATCGAAGTTGAATGAAACTGAAGTTTGCAATGTTTCTGGTAAACAAAAGAACCACAAATATTCTTACTTGAAATCAAACGCATGGATTTAGACATTTGATATTAGTTATTCGAGGAGGTGGCTGAGGAGAGGGTGGTTTGGTTATGTCGAGTTCTCGTGACAAAAGTACAGCGGTCAAAAGGGGGTTGGTGTAGACACGTAGGAGCGTAGAATAATGTAGCGAGGCATTTCCGCATAGGAAGCCGTGCATTAGGCTATCAGATCGAGCACGCTCGACAACGCCTGCTAGAAAATGAGGAGGAAAAACCCCGGTAAACCCTTACGTGATTAGCCACCGAAGGAGCAAGGGAAGGCGACAAGGGTTGGGGGTAACGAGCGTGCGTTGAAATGACAAGGGACGTGCGGACGAACGTCCATTACTTACAGACAAAGACAAGACAATGATTTCAAGCTTTTCTTTTCCTGTTATTCTGGGGTCACTGAAATTAAACTCCCCCGATCTCTTCCCTTGGGCAATCTCGGTGATTATCTCTTAATTAAAGACTGATTACAAAAGTTTATTTAAAAAATCTTTTCTTTGTTTCAATGTGTCTCTAGAACTGAGGATAAGTTCTGCAATATTCCAGGTGATTGATTTTCATGAAAAAGGGAACAATTGTTTTACATCGTTTCAAAGGAGTGTTTGCAAGCAAGGGTTGTTCGTGTATCTAGAGTCAAGTAATCGGGAATACAGAAAACATGCAACGAGAGAAAAGATGAGAGATAATTCGAGAAGGTCGTAGTTGTGCCTGAGGCTGACAATAGCAGCTTGTTCTGGAATATATTATTATACCATTATTTTTGGATATATTTCAAACAAACTCTCTCTAGGATAGTAAATATTTCAGATTGATAGAGTTTGAGAAATCTTTGAAAGAATTTTATAGCAAAAGTAGAAATACTGAATTTAGGCATTCGAGGTTGATCAGTTATATACTACAACGTTGATAATTCTTTATTTTAAACTTTTATTCGGCAGAAATTGAACATTGTAAAATAAAAAGTCTCAATAGTTGAAAGATTTTATATTTGATATAGATCATGATAGAAAGAACGCACGAAGAATTCAAGTTGAAACTATTGCGACTCTGAAAATAATAAAGTTAAAATTAAAAATGAGATAGGAAATGGTAAGTTTTCCGAACGTGAGCAGTCCAAATCAACGTATTTGAAATGAACGAAATATGAGGATAAAAGAGAATTCAAGTTATACAAATTTTTGGGATTTAGGAATTTTTCAACATTAAATTTTTCGCGTGTTTGAGAGACTTTTTCGGAAAGAAATGATTGAAAAGTAATTAATTTTTAAACATTTCACCCTTGCAAATAAGATTCGAATTTTCCCTTGAGAAAAGAGGAAACATAGAAAAGGTTCAGAATTTAGAAATCGGAATTCTGTTACAACCTTAATATAAAGAATCCCAATATAATTTTTGACTAAATTAAAAAAAATGTTTATCAAATGGTGATCAAAAGAGCAAAATAACATTTTTAGAATGTAAATTCTGAAGTTGAATGAAAATTGAGGGCCCAGATTCTAGAACGCACTCCTGGAGACTTCTAAAATAACTTTCACGTTTTAATGTCATGAGTACAGATTCTTGTGAAAAATTCGATGCTATATATTTTGGTTTAAAAAAAAAAGAACAGACTCAGCTTTGGCTGTTATCAAAATGAACTAAAAAACCCATTTTTAAAAAACCAAAATTTCGTCATCTTTTTTTACTTCCATTTGCTTCAAGTAGTTCAGTCAATTTCCGGAATTATTTATGAAATTTGCGGGAAATATTTTTAAGAATTCCTACAAGCGGTAGGCATGAAAGAAAATATGGACTTTTTTCTTCAAACAGAAATTTCGGATTTTTCCCTTAAACATTGCATCGATTTGCATCATAAATTAAATATTTCAAATTAGAAGAGTTTGAAAATCTTCAATTGGATTTCATGGCTGGAGTGAGAATACGGAATTTAGTCATCATTATTATTAGTTATTAGAATATTAGTTATTAGAATTTGTAAAATTCTAAAATTAAAAGCCTTGATAGTTGAATGATTTGATATCCAATATAGTTGTTCCATATTTAGCGTAACAAAATCGACAGTTCAACATTGAGAACGCTTAAAATTAATCATTTCTAAAATAGATAAGTTTCAATCTAAAAATGCTCCAAAAAAGAAAGAACTCGCAAAGAATTTAAGTAGATAATATTAGATTTCAGAAAGGATTTGAGTTGAAATAAAAAACCGACCTAAAAATTATCATTTTTTTGCCTATGCTCAGTCCGAATCAAATCATATCATTTAGAAGTAACAAAATTTTATATCAAAGGAAAATTCGAAATGTACACATTTTTGGGATTCGAAAATACTTCAAAATTAAATTTATCGCGGAAAACATTTTATATTTGATTGAAATTTATGAAGATGGTATTATGATATTTTTTCTAAAATCATTCGAATGCGAAATTCTGCACCAACCATAATATTGAAAATGTAAATCATTTTTTTCCTTCCAAATTCTCATTGAATGGTATAAAAACAGAAAAATAGTTCTCTCCGAATGTAAATTTCAAAGCTGGACAAAAAATTGTTGGAAAATGGTAAATAGCACCATAGAATGAAAAATATCGAATATAATTTTCTTCAATTTCTTTACAATACTACTTTGCTCTATTTTTGCATGCCTTATAACTTTGAATAGAAGTATCAAAATGAGCCAAGCAATTTCGCTCCTATTTTTCCAAGTTTGTGTCATTATTGACATTATTTATATCTGTGAAGAGAATCTGAAGCCCTTTACATCCAAAGCTTTTCCTTCTCAAAATAAAATATCAAATGCGTAGATTATTGAAAATAAAATAGCGTAAAATTTGCAGGAAAAGTGAAAAAAATGTTTGTTTCTAAGTTCAATAAAATTCCATCGCCTAGTTCTGTTTCAAAATTATATATTATTGACGCTTTCGACTGATAACAGTTCTTCCCTTGTCGCAGTCTTGACGGAACTGAAATGTTGATTTTGAAAACAAGATTGTATTGTCAATAAAGATATAGTCATTGACAGCTAAAGGGGCGCGTGGCTCGTGTTTCTTCTCCTTCGACGCGTTTCTTATCACGCGTTCATCATTTCGTGGGTGAAAATTGCCCCGTGACAGCACTCCGTAAGGGAGGTGTAATGACGAGGTAATTTTCTAAACACAAATTTCCTCTTCCGTTCTTATCTGCTTGTCGCGCACGTGACCGATCGTTAGTCCTCTCTTCTTCTTTTTCTTTCGGACCTTCGTGTTTGTCAGAAAATAGAACACCTTTATCCTTTCCTTGAAATTTCATTCCAGGTAGTGAAGTTAAAAAAATTCCTTGTAACACACTATCAAAATCAGATCATTAAACAATACAAGGAAAATGTGTTAAAAATGTCTGAAAAAACGTAAATGAAAAGAAATGAGAGAGTCAATTTCGAAAATTTCAATTTTAAAATGTAATTTTTCCTGTCTCTAAGCTCACGTGTGTGAAACAAGGTAGATGAGATCTAGGAAAGAAATCGGTTTTTCCTTGTAGGCAGTTTGTCAAGCAAACAGAAGGTACTCATGAAAGTCGCGCCGTTGTAAAAGGCTGAAAGAGAGCGTCCAATTAAAAGCGACGTAGGCGGTTTACCGAAATCTTGACAACAAACGAGCCGAGAGCCAATCTCCACACACGGGCCGTGTGTTCTCCTAGATGGGTGTTTTTTAATCCCACAAGATTGCGTCGTGTGGTATGTAAGCAGGAAAGTTGGGAAGGTGGAAGGCAGTAAACGGCGAGGACCATTTAGCGAAAAGGCTAGACGCGACAGTCACGCGTGTACCTGCCTCTTATTTTGCTTGGCTGCTTGGCTGCTAGTGGGTCCGTATGTGCTTTCAAGCACACACGCTGGGCAAGCTCGAGTTTTCTCTTATTGCGAGAAATAAGCCTACTCGACGGGGGTGGAGAAAATTCGAGACTTGTGGTAGGCTTCCCCTGAAATACCTGAGTATGTTGGCTCAACTATACGCACATGGAATTGCATATGCATATGCAGATATTCACCAACACAATAACGTGATAGTCCGCTTACGCGAGCCATTCTCGTCATACTTACTGAAGAGCATGTGAGCTTCCTGGCGCACTGCCGGAAGGACCTAAGTGGGAGTCTTCTAATTATTATGCTCTCCTCTCCTTTATTACTTTCTCTCTCCCAGTTGCTCTTCAAGTATCTCAAACTCTACAGTTTCCCATCTCCCTCTTGATTTTAAATCTCTTCCTCTTCTTTTTTCCCGAAATATCGTCCTTGATTACGCAAGAACGCGCATAAAGAAGAAGCCTCTTCCGGAGGGATGAAATCTCGAAAGAGATCGTTGACGACACATTCATCGAAGGAAGACGCACTTTTTGAAACAAAACAAGAAAAAAAGGAGACCTAAGGGGGTCCTGTGTCTCTTGCACGTCTGAGACAAGAGTACCAATATCTTTCTCTCTCGCTCATCTCCCGAGACCCTTGAAAGAAAGAAGGGATCCTGGCGAAATGAGCAAGTACGAATCCTCTGAGACAAAAGCTCTTAGAGGTGGAGGAGGCAGCCCAGGTTTGGGCGGAGGGGTGAGAAAAGAGGTAGATACAGGATGTATCGCGCTTCCGCATTCGGAACCGTCTGATGAAAAGAAGGAAACTTTGGTCTTTGACTTTCCGGTCGCGGTCTTGATGCCTGATATCTTCTTCTATTTATACGTCTTCTCTCATACTGTCTTTTTTCCTCTCCTAATTTTCCTCCTCTACTCCTCGAAGGAAAATGAGAGGTAAAGAAAGCGAGGGCCCTCGATGTTTACAAAGGAGAGTCCTTCGCATTTATATCCGGTGTAGGTGTCCTACACGCCCAAGAGGTACAAATACGTCCCCATACAGACAAATACATACACGTCTTGTACATACCGCAGATCTCGAGAAACTTCTTAATTAGAAACTCACTGCACGGCACAATGGAGTGGCAACTCTTTGAGTACTTTTTCAGATACTCTTTGAGTGTCCTGAGATTCTCGGATAAAAGTTTGATACTTTGGTGAGTCATTTTTTTTGGTCCCCAGATATCGGCCAGTTGAGAATTGATTTTGACCTGGTTTCGCCTTAACTTTTGAGAGAAGATTTTTGAGGACATGAGTAAAATCCACTTTAAGTTGAGGCGAATGAAGCACCGTGCCCCATCGAGCGAGCCAACCCTACGCTGTGGTTCTGCGCGTAAACGGCAGTCACTTAATTAAAAATTACTTAATTACGTTCTTGGCACTAATTAGTGGCGCTTGACTCTCTCTTGCCCGTATAGCTCTGCTGCCTAGTTAACCCTTCCACCCCCAAGCTACAACTTTCTTTTCTCTCACTCAAACCCCGTCCGCTACCCAGCTTTGCCTTCCTACTTTCCTACCTTTTCCTTTTGCTACTTGGAAACTCCACAGATATGCTTGTATTGGTTCCGTTCTTCCTTCTCTAGTGGAAAGAATCGCGCCGCAAAGACAAGCCTCAATAAACTCTCAGCCAACGTTATTCTCAACTCAATGGTATACTCCTTTATTCTCAAAAAGGAAACTTTAATCCTTCAAGGCACTCTCTTTTGCATCTTTTTAAAGGGGGTTTGTTTGTATAATTATACTAAAATAGTACAGCTAAGGAATCCCGGTACCTAGATTCAACAAAATGGGGAGGTTTCCGCGAAATTAAAGCTTCAAACTGGAAGTCTCACATAAAAAATATAATAAAGTGAGATGTTACATTGTTTTATACCATTTTTCATTACTTTTATCCATCGTTTCGTTTCGAATTTCTAAAAATGAATTTAATAAATTTTTAGTATCAAGAATTCTCTTTGTGACCTTCTTTGTTCAACTATTCTTAGAGTTTCCTTTTGAATAGTAAGATATTTATCACACTAATCTTTATCTTCTTATAAATATATTATCCGTCTTATTCGATATTTCGATTCGAAGACGATAAAATAACATTCACTTTTTTTCGATACAAAATTCAACTGTTTAATTTTTAACTACAGATTTTCCCACAGTTCAATTTTCAAGTTGTTAATAATTGGAAAATTGAAAAATTTGATTTTCAATTTTCCTTCATTTTGAACGATTGAAAATTCAGGAGAAAATCAAATTTTATATCAAAAACAAGTGTTGAATATGCTATGTTTGCATAATTTCATGCAAGAATTCAATAAATAAACATTTTGCATTTTGAACCATGTACAAAAAAATGTTTAAACTCGATTTTTTTCCTAATTTTCGTTTTTTTATTCTTTCAAACTTTCATATTTTTTGTAGAATTTTGTCTTTTTGGTTTGGAAATTCTTCTCTTCCGATTGAAAATTTTCTTATTGGGTTGAGAATTTGATTACCTCTCTCAAAAATTCAACAATTTTATGAAATTTCCACCCTTCTTCATTGAAAATTGATATTTTTGAGTTTAGAATTCCTCTGGTTTGTAGAAAACTTGTCCTTCGGTATTGGAACTTGAACAGTTTGGTTGAACTGGATTTTCTTCCATGACTGAGAAATGTCTCATGGCTGAAAATTTAACTGTTCTCTTAAATTTGTTGTTTTACTGAAGAGCTTCATCTCTTTCGGAAGAAATTTTTATATTCTTCTTCTTAAGTTGACAATTCAACTGTTTTGGTGGAAATTTATTTCTTTTTGTCTGGAATTTTATTATTTGGTTGAGAATCCAACTATTTTCCTAGAAAATTCAAGCATTTTTTTAAAAAGTCATCCTATTTGATTATAAAATTCCCTTTTTTGAAAGTATTTATACTTTCAACCAATTGGTTATAACTGTTTCGTTGGAAATTTGTTTTTTAGGTTGTAAAGTTGATTTCCAACAAAAGAAAATTTGAGATGAATGCGAATTTTAAATTGAAAACAAGTGTTAAAATTTTATGCTTGCATATATAATTTCATATAAAAATTTATTAAATATCTAATTATCAATATCATTAAAGAAAGAAACATTACAAATTTTGATCCATTACCAGAAATATTTGAAAACTCTTTTTTTTTTTAAAGGTTTGCTGTTTATTTATTGTTTTATCTTGAATATTCGAAGTTTTTATTGAATTCCGTCTTTCTGGTTTAAAAATTTATCACTTTTGGTTTGAAATCTTAGTATTAGGTTAAGAATCCAATTACTCTGTTTGAAAATTCAACAATCCCATTAAATTTCTATCCTTTTCTCTATTGAAAATTCGCCTTTTTAATGAAAAATTGAACTATTGGGTTAGAAATTAATCTTTTTGTTGAAAAATGATATTTTTAGGTTGAGCATTGCACTGCTTTATAGACAATATGTCTTTTGGTTTGAAACTCTTAACATTTTTCTTCTTTCTTGTTAGAAAAATCTGTTTTGGTTAATAAATTCGAAAATTTTGGAATGAAATTGAACCACGTGGTTAGAAATTCTTTCTTCTTTTGAAAATTTATATTTTCGTGTAAAGTATCCAACTGCTTTGTGGAACATTTGTCTTTTTTTGTCTGAAACTCGATCTGTTTCAGAAGAAATTCCTTCTTCTAATCATGTCTTTTATTAAAAAATATAACTATTTGGTGGGCATTATTCTGTTTTAGTTGGAAATTATCTACCTTATCAGAAATCCATTTTTCGTTTGGTTTTGTAGAAAATCGAATATTTGTAGAGGAGGAATCGAGATCCAAATTCAAATTATTCCTAAATGAATATTTATTCTCATCTCTTGAGTAAAGGATCATTTATTCATTCTATTTAGTCTCTAATTCTGCTCTAAAGCTCCGAATCGACTTTTACGCGCGGATATTATAAAAATTTATCAGAATCCAGACGACAAAAAATTTTTCTCTGCTCAGATTTTCAGGTGGGTAATTACGCACCTTGAGAAATTTCAGGTGGGTAGTGCTACCCACCATACCCACCTCTTCCGCCGGTCCTGCAGGAAAATTATCAGGGGATGAAGAGAAAGCAGAAGCTGGACAGGCAATCCCGGAAGGCTGATGCAGCTACTAAGAGGGGTCTCAGCATCTCCTGCAGTGTTCCTCTTCCAATTTTTTGATAATGAACCGAAGTACGAGAAACACAACGGGTATTGGCTGAACGGCAGACAATGCAGTGGCCGCAGGGCTATCGCGGGAGGAACAGCGAAGGACGTTAGGGATGTGGTTTCGAAAGAGGGGTTCCGGGCAGAGGAAGAGAAGGAAAAGCAGTATTCAGGGGAAAGAGGTATTGCTGCATAGAGTTGAGGGACTTTGCAGGGGATGTAAGCATCGCCTGTAAGGCTAATCCCGTGCTATGAGCTTCTACTTGCAACAAGAGTACATTCAACTCTGGATATTTCCTCAAAAGCCCTCTTCCTTTCCTGAAATTTTTACTTCTGCACTGGCCGAGTTAACAATTTAGATGTGGATAGAACTTTAAATTTCTATAAATCCCAGGAAAAGTTTTTAAAACATTTTTTAAATTCTGAATTCAATATGACATGAACAATTTTCGTTGAGAACAGTGCAAGTCAATCGGCTTTGCAAAAAATGTTGGAATGATAATGTTCCAGTGTCCCGCCCTAATCGGCTTTGTATTTGCCGCGATGGCAGAATGTAGAAAGGGGTAGCAGAGATGCAGTCCCTCCTACTCTTTTCCACCATGAAGGATTTAATTTACAACCAGCGGCGGAAAACCCAAAAAACTGTTTATAAAAAAGAATTCACTCTGCTGCAGGGATTTTGTCTCTATCGCATCTCTTATTCATTGCTTTAAATACAAAAGCTTAATTTCAACAACCACTTTTGAAATTTCTTTGAATTGTCAGAATTCGAAATGTGTTTCGAGTGAAAAAGGAGTAACTACTTCGAAAAAATATTCCTCCGGGTAAAATATAATGCGTTTAGGCCATGTGAAGTTGATTGGAAATTCACAGAGCGACACGTTAGTTCTCTCGCGAGACTTCAAATGTCGAATTGGAAATGCAGGAATCGGCGTGAAATTGCTGCATTTCGGCCGAAATTTATCCGGTTCTCTCGCGGGGGTAACGTTCGACTGGACAGCGACTCTGAATTGATTTCGTTTGAAAACCCTCTCTCGTCAAGCCCCTCCCCCCACTTCCTCATTCTACTTGTTGGCCGTTCACCCCCTGTTTCCTCGCATCTCTTCCGATCTCATCCGGGTCTCTTTCACTGACGCTTCACTGCAGACCTCGCAAAATCCAGAATGCAAAATCTGCACTCGCATTCAGCTAGTAAATAATTCTCCCTCCATTATCGTATTATCTTTTATCCTGCATTTCTCTAAAGTATATTTCCATTAACACCAAAAGGAAATCCCTCAAGAGTATCATCATTTCTATCTGGAATAAAAAACATGCGATATTCCTTTTTTTTCTAAATGACCTAATGCTTCTCTAAATTAAATTTACTAATGACAAAGAGGAGAACGAAATCGCATATAAATAATACTATTGACGGTGGAAAATTCACAAGAGGGTCGAGTGAATTCAATAAATGAAAAAGAAGACTGTCGGGGGTGCTGTGTCATTTGATATTTTTATCAGTAAAACGATATCAGGGGAATTGCTATGTCCACATCATGGATACTAGATGCAATATCAAACGACTTGGTTCAGTCAGAGCATATTTTTCTCTCAGCCTTTAGAAGCTATTTCCAATTGCCGTGTTCACCAAATCATTTCCACAAAGGAACAACCTGACAACTACTTTTAATTTGGCTTCTCTCCAAGAAAAGACTCTTTTCTTGGCATAAGTCTTCTGAATCCAGTCTACTTTCTGGATCCGGTCTAGTTTTCTGGAAACTTAATGCTGTCATTTAGCAGATTGGAAGAATATCAGCATTTTCGAAGCACTACAAAGAAGCCTATTTTGATGAGTGCTCCGTCATTGCTCTTCAGAAAAGAGAACACGTTCTTAGAAGCACAATATTGGGGAATGAACGGCTTTCGATTCATGGAGGCAGGGACGATAGGTCGTTAAGTACAGTTATACAACGTCGTATGTAAATCGCCCATATGTCAAGTTAACTCCCAAGTGTACTGAAAGCAGAACCGCTCATGCGGGTGGCGCAGCAAGCAACTACGACTATCTTACAAACTATTATACGGGCGACAAGTAGGCCGTCGAAATTCATTGTCGTGAGGAGATTAACCTCACATCATCGACGTGCACAAGCTGCCCTTGTAAATTGCCACAAACCATGCCTTACGATTCTAAATTCTTTCCTCTGTCATATATTTCTGAACAACTCCATCTTTCAAGATTATAAAATATAAAGCCACTGAAATTTGTTTGGATTTTATAGAAGGGAGTGGAAAACTGGAGAAAAACTTTCTCAAACACACCTGAATATGGTAATTCGCTTATAGAAGAATGATAAAGATGAGGATTCTGACTCGAATTTTTCAATCATTTCACCGAAAGCGTTCAACGAGCAGAGCCTAATCTTTTGGCACATTTGAAATTTCTGGCTCTTGGTTGTCGACAATTGCTTTGAAATCCTATTTACTATTACCCAACGAACAAGCTAGTAGACTCATATTCGTACGAGGGTTGATAGCACCCTTAGCTAACCTACTGCCCCACTGGCATGAGTTTAGCCCCTAAACCATTCTCTCTCCACCTCCATCCTAACCTTCATCTCGCTCCTCATAACGGTCGCCGATAGATCCGATCATGCGATGATCTCACGATACTTTTTACCATTTTCAAACAGCAAAAGCGTGGGGAGGAATATAAAGATGGGGTGCTATTGAGATGGAGAGAGACAATTCATGATGCAGTTTATAAGGGCCGGGGTGAAATCTCCCTTTCTCTTCACCCCTTCCACACCCTCAATTTTGCTAGCTCTTTGCTGCGAAGAAAAAAAAATATCGATCTTTTTCCTCATAGATGCGTGTCATGCGAACTTGCTAATTTATTTTCTGCATGACTGACGCATTTTTCCCTATTTTTCTCGATATTTATGTATAAGCCTGTATCTTTCTGTACGCAAAGATGGAAGATGGGATATGTCCACCACATTCTAAAAAGTAGTAATAGTTTGAAATCCCTATTAAATGTCGTGGAACAAGTGTCCTCTGCAGATTACTTTTGTCTTTTGCCTACTGCTTTTTTCTGATCACTCTCGCGCACTCGGACGAATCGGCTTGGCTCGTAATGTAGTTTAGCATGGCATGACAGGAGGCATACTTGACAACAAGGAATTATTGATTTTTTCTCAGCGAGTTGAGCGACTTGCCGGGCGGCTGAGCGGTCCCGGCAGGGTATTTGACAAAGGATGTTTTCCGAGTCCCTAACCTAGGCAACCCTTCTCCTACGCTCTTGCGTACTTGTACGCGTTTGTCTCGCTGTCCCTCTGAGGATGTGGGAGTACGTTCAGAGGAGTGCACTACTTGTATACGTAATATGTACGAGAATTGTCCTGCTCTCTTTTCTCTTCCCCCCCCCTCTCTCTCTCTCTCTCTCTCTCTCTCTCTCCTCCAACCTTACTCTTTTCCCTGCATTATGTGCCCAGTGTGTACTCAGTCAATGCGGCGAGGACTTAACTGCCTCATTGTCAAGCAACCATTCAAGGAACTTCGGGGACAGCTGTGCAAAATTTAAGGTCAAAATACTACAACCGCAAATTTCCTTGGAGGCAATCACTTGGTTTTACATTCACGCTTTTACATTCAATTCTTTGAGAAGTCAATTTTACGGGGTGCTAAATGAATTTCTGTCAAGGACACGTGTCCCATGAAAAGGGACGAAAGAATGACAATGAACAGGTATGTACCTGCTAGGAAACATTTCTAGCTCAAGATTGAACATAAAGATGCAGGAAGCTTTGCACTGTGTTGCATACAGGATGGTGGTGTGGATAGCGGAGTAAATCGATCGATTGAATAAAAAAAAATGCTTGGCAGGAGCCAAAGTGCAGTGAGAATGCGATTCGCGTCCGATACGATGCTGAGAAGAGAGAAGCAGGGTGAGAAGGGGGCAAAGCCGTTACTGAAGGGTGGGGTAGTCCGCGGCTATTGAAGAGTGAAACCGCTCAAAGCAGCTGCCCCCGCCCCTCAAGAGAGAAAAAGAGAGAGAGAGAGAGACCCTCTCTTCTCGAACACTAGGAACTAGAAGCTGCTCCTCCTAGCTTGAAAAGTGAATCTTCAACATGTATCACTTTCTTTCTATTCTTAGGAGATTTACCCTCCCATCTTTATTTTTTCTTGTGGGTGTCGATCCTTGGGTAACAGGTTGACAGGTCCTTTTTATGAAAACATTCTACAAGTATCCACATCTTATTTCATTTTCAGATTATATAATTCTTTCCCAGTAAAAGGATATTAGGAAGGATATCAAAAATGAAATTGAAGATAATGGACGTTATATAGGACGGATAAGTTGGATAGGACAGATTGGTCGGAATATCAACGTTGGCGAAACCGGTTGAGGAAAAAAAGGAGTTTGGCAAGCCAGTGTGAGAGATATGGAGAATGAGAGAGAAAACAGCTTTAAGGCAGCCAGATGCAGAGGGGAACGAAACGCACGGGGCACACGAAGTGCTCATTGTAAGATCGGCGCGTGCGGCACGCGGACTCCCCTTTTACTATGGCTTTCTCACTCTTTCTCTTTTTCTCCCCAGTCGGTCTGTCACGTCTCCTCCCTTCTCACACGAGCGTCTAGCCCTGGCCCCCTTGTTCTTCGAGCTCCCTCTTTCATAAAGGGCGACCCCGGGCCCAGAAACACAGCCACTACTGACTGTCGAAGGCACATCTGCCATACGATCGCACTCGATTGTCCGAGGCTTAGAAACTTGGCCGTGGAAAAAAGTGGCTTAGCAGCAGGGTGGTGACGAGACAGCTAAGAGAAGGGTCCAAGAGCGCATCATTCTGCAATCGCTCTCGAAAAGAGCTTTGATTACTCCCTATTAAATTACAGCCAACTCATTCTGCCCCCTCGCCCCTTAAGCCCTTAACAGATATTATAAATTGAAGATTTATAAAAAATATATATGTGACGCGACCTGAAGAAAGACCCCTAAGCGGCCAAACGTAATTTTAGAGGAGAAGCAGGAGAAGTGGCTACGGGCCTATAGGACTCTCCTGAACGACGATGTTTAAACGCTTGTACTGAATAAATTATTATTGATGGAAAATTTTTAACTTTGCCACCTTGAAGAGCAAGTTCGAATCTACATAAAAATTAGAAATTAGAGAATCGATTTTTGGCCGCCTAGGGGTCTTTCTCCAGATCGCGTCACATATACTTCGGGGGTAACCAAGAGTAAAGCCTTTAACTCTGGATCAAATTCTGTAAGCTCGTTTTTATTTTCCGAGCTTTCTTTTGAAGAAGAGACAGAAGTCGGGTCTTTTTTAGCCCGCGAATTGTGGCAATACTTTAACCTAACCAAAGGCGCGAAACGTCAAACGACCCCCTCGTCGTTCTCTTTCTACACCTTCTCTTTCGTGAGCTTCAGCTCCTCCTTCTACCCTTGCATCCACCTTTAACTGACGCGATAACCCTTAGGCAAATAATATCCCAGAACATCATAATTGCTGTGCTACCGCCATGGAATAGAAAGAAGTAATCACTTGTTAACTTGTATTTTAATTACTTGATTTTCCAGCGCGTGCGCGTATACTCTCTTAGAATCACTGCGATGCGGTTTCTGGTTTGCATGCTTGGATGCCTGCCTGCCGCTGCGAGTTAGAGTAGATGGCGTTAAAGTGTTAATTACTAATTAAGAAGGGTGCAACATCAAGACCCTGAGCGACACCTTTTTGAACGCGCCCTCTGAATGGACGCTTACACTCTACCGGGCAAACATGTGCAAACATCTAGTCATTCACACCCATGCACACATCTTCCTAACATGAAACCACAAATTTCCTTATTTTCTTGTCAAATCTTTTAAATCTTATCAATTTTGGAAACAACACACAAAATTTCGAACTCTGATATTTTGGAGAAACCGTTTGGTGCATGTTGCTTTTGACTGTTGGAAAGTTAGAACCCTCATCACTCAAGGAAGAACGTTAAATCTTGCGAATCTCCTTCGCTAAGATTCCTTCTTGGGGTCTGGGGTAGACCTTCGAACCCTTCACGACACTGTGGGAAAGTTTCGACAAGAAAGCCAACGATCGAGGGGTGAGATTTCAGGGTCAGAAGTATCAGGGAAGGAAACGCCAAGCTATTGTCGAAGGTCGGCCACTTAAGTATAACCGTTAAAAGGGGCTGGTTGGCTTAAGGAAGAGAATCAGAGTTCCTTGAATGGCGAACGAGTAGAGTGTAAGACGAGAAGCGCGACGTCTCAACGAGTCACTCTTGGAAGGTTTAGGGGAGGCGCGTGATACAAACGACTTTTAGCCGCACTTTTCTATTGTGTCCTCTAACGGTAACGATTTTTTTCTTACCCCCAGATATTAATCAGAACCAAGTAACAAAAGAAGCAAAAATTACGAATATCTCAATTATCAGGGACCCTATCATTACCCTATTATCTATAGGGTCCAAATTGGATAAATAAAGCTTCGTCTTGAAAAGTCTATTATCAATTTCACGCTGCATTCTGAACACCTCTTTCTCCTGGAATTGAAAGAATCCAAAGAACGTGGATGAGTGGGTACAATAGCAGAGCTTTGTATTGTCTATCTGAGGAAGAAACTCGGTGCCATTTGGATTTGAGCATTCTTGTTCCTCTTATCGGCAGCGAAGCGTCTCGTAATTAGATGCTAATAATCATCACCCTCGTGGTAAATCTCTCGCTCTATCAACTCCTCCCTCTCTTGGCGACGCCCCGCTTCAACGGTGCGCAAGAAGACCCGAGGCACTGAAGAGCTTATTATTATTCTAATTATACAATACCATAATGAATGACTCTGCAACCCACCCCTCTCTTTCTTCCTTGCTCGAGCCTCCTCCTCGATCTCTACATCTCTCTCGGTTGTTGCTCTTCTCGCACTTGGTGCAACCGAAGAGTGGCAATTCTAGCACTCAGCTTTTTGTCGTACTCAAATGACTACGGAACTAGTGCAGTCGCACTTGCACTCTTACAAACCATTATGCGAGCGCGTAATCCATCTCTTACTCCTTTCTGTCTCGGGGTGCCTGTTTTAATTAGGCACTTCGGGAATATAGCCTATATGCAGGTCCAATGTGTTGGCATCCATGTACCACATTCCGCCTATATACTTGGCGAATCGACGAACCTCAATGCGTTCGATGGATGGGTGGATAAGGATTATGGAAGCAGGTGACAGTTGAGGGCTCGAGCTGACTGCTGTGACTGGTTAGGTGAAGGGTGTTGTCGAAGAGGCCGAGAGATGAACAGAGTCAGGAACGAACCACTCCTCACCTTCCTGGCACTTCTGGCTGCTTCCACCATCCTCCACCTTCTCAGCAGCTAACATCCCGTGAGGACTAATAAGAGGTTGACAAGCTGTCTTTAGTTACAGAATCCCACAACTCAACGAGCCTCTAGCCTCCCAATCATTTCAAAGCATCCTACTAATGAATACCCTATTCATTCCTCACTTAAGTGGAACTTGACGATCTCAATCAACCCTAGTCCAAGGGGATCAATTTTTAATTACATTCTTCCCTTTCTGCAAAATAGACTATCCATTTTTATCGCACAAGTTGTAACAGACAAGTACTATCACTACAGGATCGCCGAGGTGGAAGCAATCTTAAAAATTGCTCTGCATTAGCGCTGAGTCGAAAGGAAAGCAAAAGACGCTAACTCTCAACGAAAGCTAGCTTTCCACTGAAGCATACATCTGCTTCTTTGCATCCCTCGAGATCCGGATTGCAAGATCAACCTCACTGCTACTACTTTTCCCGTGGGGCTGTTTGTGCAGAGAATTCCGAGGGAAAAATGCAAAGAGTCTTGCAGTTCATTTTCTCTAAACTGCAACTCACTGCGCATCTCTCACAACTTATTTATGCAAGTAAAATACGAAATCAACCCTTCCATCTCCTTCTTCGTCCCCTTGAGACTCTCGCGATTTCCATTCTCCTTGAAGTCATCATCCGTTAAACTTACTCTTTAATTACTGCATAAAAATATTCATCATGAATATCTTATTTTTCTTTGGAAGCTTTCTCGCTTCTAAAGTTGTTTGTCCTTTTCGTTAGAAGTTATCAGGTCACTCTTACTTTACTAATTACCCGCCAATTAGCAACTTAGATTTATTTAACGGCGTTAATTAATGGGCGCAAACATGTCGACTGGGAATTTTTTCGCAGTGTTAGTTGGCACATTCGCTGTTTGTACACCCGTATGCGTTTCTACATACAGTAAGTCTTCTTAGACGATAGCTCGTTACACCATAACGTGGAGGCGTTCGTCCCGACCCTTTGAAATGTGGGCGACGTCGCGTGCTCTTTTTCTTTCCGAGTGAACTCACCTTTAGAGTCTACGAGAGGAGCGAATTTTTTTCTCTCGCGCTTCGCCTTTTTTCGCTCTTCACTTGCGTCATCCCTACGCTCTTTAGTATATCGATCTTCAATTAATTAGTGGCGGCGCATATCTTGCGAGTCTATCTTTACCGCATTACGAACTCAACCTCTAGTAGATAATGCAAGACATATAGAACCGTAAAGTGCACCGAGGCGTTTCATAATTATCCTATAAGTAAACTTCTCGAGTAAAAGACCAAGAAGGTGTTATCTAATGTGCTACTTTTCTTATGTTTTCAGAGAGTTCTACTATATCCAGATGGAAAAATACGCGAGACAAGCAGTATCGGAAGGTGTCAAAAACGCCGATGACCTCCGGGTCGGTGGTGACTCAGAAATTTACCGAGTTCTCAATCTTCACTATAACCGCAACAACCACATTGAGGTATGGGGTCCCCAGGTGCGCAATTGAACAGAACACGCACACGCTACATTTTTTAGTTTCCTTTTATTTTTTCTGCCAAACTGTAATGCATGTCCTGATATCAGAAAGTTCATCTAGAACAGCAAAGGTCGAATCTATAAATAACACAGAGTTTCTGTAAAAGAATATAAAGTATAGAAGCTATTTTTGGTTACGCTGCTTTACGATAAATGTAATCTCCAAAGTGTAGAGCTAAAAATCTAACAATGTCCACATTTTCTTCCAGGTGCCTGGTAACTTTAGGTACGTAGTGGAGCAAACCTTGAAAGAATTTTTCAAGGCCATCCAAGGTGGCAAGGACTCGGAACAGTCCTGGAAGAAGTCAATCTACAAGGTTATTTCGAGGTTAGACGATCCGGTTCCTGAGTACTTCAAAAGCCCGAATTTCCTGGAGCAGCTGGAATAGGATGAACAGAGGTGCTCTGCGAAGTACCCTTGATCACTAGAGCGCCAAATGGCCGTTTGGTGATCAGCTAAAGGCTAAAGTCTCACCGACGGCCGAGAAGGAACTTATCTCGTGGTTTACCGTCGATGGAAGCGCATCAGGTATCCTTAGTAACATATCGAATCTGACAGAGAGGAAACGAAAGCGAAACACCGAGAGATCATCAAACCGTCGTAATCTTCGTCACCAATGCGGACATGAGGACTCCTCATGGCGAGCGGGTTGAATCCAATTTGCACTCGACGTAAAAAAGAAAGGGAATACGCCGAATCTTTGTTGGGTGATAGGAAAACTCGACTTGTGTCGATGATAGCGTGTCAATTAATTTGGGCGAGATGAGAATGCATGAAGAAGCACCTTAAAGATTGATTGACACAAGTGGTCCGGATGAGAAGGTCGATGATTCGCGCACAATCTTATTGTTTAACGATAAGTGGATAAGTTCGCTTATTTAGTCGAAGCATCTTTTATACGAAACGAGACATCAGCGTTTATTTATTGAAGAGGCTTTCTTAGACATCTGTATATCGAATTGGAAATTCATGCACTTGACTACACGAAATTGCGCTAGTAGAGTTCCCAAAGATTTCTGTAAATATTGATAAACTTTCAGAATCAACAAAATTTTGAAATAGCCTGCCACAAAGTCCTTGGAACGATCTGTCATTAATCGCTTAACGCTTCATGACACGTCGCTGCCAAATGTACAATTTATATTTAGGACTATAAAAAAAGAAGGGACTTTACTAGTACACTTTCGTGTTTGTGATACTCGTCGCGTGCTGTGGGTGGCATTTTTATTAGAGGAAAAAGTTACTTCTTGAAAAGAATAGCGTCTGAAAGACGAGTTTCTTAGAGACTCTCGCATCACGTGACGAGCACCATTTAGACTTGGGGAAGACTCTCGATGACGAGAACTCCAAAGCAATCTGCAATCGCAAAAAGCAAACGAAATTTAGCACAGGCATTCACGAGCTTCTGCGTGATGCTTAATAAGTTCGTCAGGAACTTTCGGGTTCTTGAACTGTACATAAAAATTAATGTATTGTATAGGCAACAGAGCAAGTTCGATCGACGTGACGCTAATTCTTTCGTGCAAAAGGGGGCACACACGAGTGGAGAAATTGAACGAGAGAGTGGAATACGAGGGCTTTTCACAAAGCGGAAACTTTGCGAAAAGATTTCTCCGGGATAAAAGAGAATTTTTTCAAGAATTATTTAAATATTCGCATCATAGTTAAACATACACATTACACATGCTATTGGACCAAAAATTCATAAATGCTGAAACGCATTTTTGTCAAGACTCTTTGTCAAGACTTTTTGTCAAAGAGAATCTTTCTTGACACAAGTGTTGACTGACAAAAAATTATTAACTTTAGAACGGTGGATTTTTTTCTTGGCAGATAATTTAACAACGCTAATAAGAAAAAAGTTCATTCGCGTCTTATAATGACGTAAAACATTAATTATTATATGTATATCAGTTCTGATTAGTGTGTTTGAGACGATAGGCTAGTCGTAGTGTCGAGATTACGTGTAAAGAAATAAATTAGAAAAAGAGTCAATCGTACCGGCGGCGTCCTGATAGTGGTAGGCAAAGATAAGTGAACTGAAATGGTAAAAAATTACATTAGACGCGCGTACGTATCTATTAGAGTAGATTATATGAGAGAATATAATTATATATAAATATATATATATATATTGCATTTTTTAAACAGTTAGTTAATAGTGACGCGATTTCTTCAAGTGAACACGAATTATTGCGCATAAATGCACGTAGATACAAATAGGAGAATTAATTATTTTTTTAAAGCGCGAAATTTGTGTTCTTATTGTTGAGCTCTCCTTGAGAGGGACCAGTTGTAGATTGAATGTGAAGTATTTATAACTATTTTGCGCATTATAGTGAGTTTCGCAATTTTATTAGATTTATTCCACTACCATCGCTACACTCTACTTATTTTTAACATCATTATCATTATTATGATTGCAGTGTCACGTCGGTTTGATTTATTAGTATTATTTCCATTAGTTAATTTAACTTTACATAGTGAGCCTATTATTATTTTAGTTTAATTTACACGCGATTCCCCCTGCATCTTTTTTGCGAAAACGCAGTATTTTTCTTCTCTCTCTTTCTTTTATATTCCACACCCATGTACTTTATCTACCCCAACGCCAACCTGTACTTTAGTTGAGATTATGATTTAGCGTTATTGTATGATTTAGCTTAGCATATTATATTATATTATATTATATTAAACACACACACTTTTTGCAAGCGGTGAGTCTTAACCTAGTCACGAGTCACTATTTTTTAATTAATTATCAATCGACTTATTGATACTTTTATTTATTATTCACGCAAATAAAACAAAAATCATTGAATGTAATTTTTCCTCTGCTTTGTTTTATTATTATTTTATCATTAAGAAACCCCATCCCAAGAATACACTCTCGACTATTTTCTCGGCCTGCGATAATCGAAACAATCATTCTGAGCCTTAAATTCTAAAATTTGATAAATTGAAGCTCATGAAAACAAAGATTTTTGGCCTAAAACAGTATTTTTGGTATTGGCCTAACCTCAAGAAATAATCAGTTAGTGCCTACAAAGAATTTCAATTTTTCTTCAATCGATTTCATCTTCCGAGCCGAGAAAATTTATAAACAAAACTAAAAAAAAAAGAAAATAATGATATGTCGAGAGGTGCTTCCATTATTATTTATCCACTCTATAATTTATTTCTATCTACACATTAACAACTATCCACATCGCGTTGTAATTAACTAAAAGATTAATTAACATAAAGATAAATTACAAAATTCAGAAAAGTTCTAATTGTTTGTGAAAAGTTAATCCAAGTAGATGGTAGTTTGCAAGATTTTAAAGAGATTTGCGAAATATTGCAATTTTCCATAATCGAAAATTTCATTCATCGAAGTAATTTAATTGGCTGCCTGGACGCCGCCCGGGAGATTAACTCGTGTGACTGCGTCACCGATATAAAGTTGAACGGCTGGATTCCACAACAGCCTCTACGCTCGGGCTAGTAGGCAAGGGAGGGGATACCACGATGCGCGTATATCTACGCGCATCAC
>WSXT02000023.1:1350920-1367277 GCA_011762715.2 Neuroterus valhalla
TAGTAGACAAGGGAGGGGATACCACGATGCGCGTATATCTACGCGCATCACGGTATCCCCTCCCTCGTCTACTAGCCCGATCGTAGAGGCTGTTGTGGAATCCAGCCGTTCAATTGTTCACACCCGGACAATTAAACATTCTGTACTCTGTACCTATACATAAACATTTCTTTAAACACAATTCGGTAACTCGAGATTTCGCGTAAGCAAGGATAATTTCAGAAGACCGATATTTGGAAAGTATCTTGAATTAAGAGAACGCTGTTATCTTGTCCGAACGAGAAAGACAGACCAAATAATGAATTCGGGATTGACGAAACTGAAGGAAAAAGTGAAAATCATATGAAGGGCACAGAACGGAAAAATGATGAAACGAAGAAAAAGATAGTAACAGTGGTGCGAGTACTTGCGCAAAATGACTAAGCACCGCTGAGAAATATCCTCAAGACTATTTAAAAAGTTAAATTTGTTTAGCTAAAAATGTCCTTGAGACACCGTTTAAAAGGATGATATCGATCAACTCCCGTATCAGTGCAAGGAGACGATAATTAGAGAGAAACGGATACTCTAAACTAGAGCTAGTAAGGGGTGTAACAAAAATGGAAAAAGAGAGAACTAATAATACGTACATACCTAAGCGCGTAAATAAGGCAAACTCGTAAACAAAATATTAAGTAATAGTATCTAACGTTAACACTTGCAAGCTATTAATTATTATATTAAGATTAATTAAGGATAATGTGGCAGGCGACACACCTACCTTAAACTAATAAACTAATTCTTAATACGGTTATTATTAACTATCGAGTTTTTCGAGATTAAGTCGTGATAAACGAGAATCGGAGTAAGTTAATTGAGAGACAATTCCTCGACTATTAGGGGCGTATTAGAGTGTATCACAGATGAGGCGGTGCGATGCGATCGAAGGGGGACGCCATAGATTTTTTTTCGTAGGACTTAGGAAAGAAAGCGTCCTCCAGATATCGCTTCCAGTGTAAGTTTGATTAAAATAGCGTAAATGACAAAGAATGCATGAAAGAGAGAGAACGAGTGACTGAGAAAAACTAATATTACATTTTTATGCGAGTACCGCGTGCGTTACTAACTGATTGTTGACAGCGTGCGAACAAATTTTTCTGTGTGATAATCTCGTACACGTAGAGTGTTTAGCCTACACGTTGATATGGATTATGGTGCGGTTGAGGTCAGACGTGGAATGAGGAAGCTCAAGGATTCGAGAGGTGGCTCCAATTTTACAGTTTGCACAAGCCTCTGCATCGAAGGATCCATATCCTTCGATATTTACATATCACTGGTTCCAAATTGAACAAAAAAATACATCAAACAATCCATAGTCACAGTTTGTAAGGTCGTCGACGACTCCGACTTTGCTTCAGCATCTTTCTTTTCTCAGAATTTTGACTTTTTAAACTGTGACTATCTCAAATTACATATTTCAGTTTGCAGCTTTTTTTTAGCAGCTGATAGTAGAGAACATTCTCTATGGTATAAAAATGGACAACTCATAGTAGCTTTCTTCTTCTGGGGAGTAGTTTAGAATGTTTTACAGACAATATGCGAGAGGCTGTTGATACTCCAGCTCTCACGCAATCGTTATTATATATATTGATAATTTATCACAAATTGTTCATTTATATACTGTAGAGCGTTCTTCACTTATTTAGGACTATAACTCGAGAGGCTGTCGATACTCCAGCTCTCAATTTCACAACGTTTGAGATAGTCATCGGTTTTCTCAACTGTCGAATTATTAAAAGTTTTACAGCAATATTCAGAGCACATCTTCTTGGAATCCAAGAGTCCAGGGGTCTTTAGAAACTTTAGGGGCGGGGTGGGGGGTGCGGTTTTTCGAATAATGTGGATGGTGCAGAAGCGTAGGGAGCCAAGTGTCCTTGATGCGACCGTCGTTGAAGCCAAATTATCTCGCGATCTCACCAAAAGAAGATTTTTGGAAAACGAGCGAAAGATCGACATTGACACCATGCGATTTCGGACTGAGTTCGGAACCACGGGCTAGAGACGTTCGGCGCAAACCGATCCTAGAAGAGACAGAGGAAGAAGAAATCGAGGGAGAATAAGTGAGAAAGAGAGAGAAAGAGATATAGTTAGAGTTTGAATGAGAAAAAAAATTATACAGAGAAAGCCGACCTCCTTGCCTACCGGGAGGTCCGCATATATTGTAAAGACGACTAGTAAGTGATTAAATTAAGGAGTCAAAAAATGGGGAGAAAGGGAGAAAAGTGATGAAATTTATAATGACCGTTAAATGTGTAAGTAAAGTGAAAATTACTACGTTAAAATTATGTCCTTTCCTTTGTGCACGATACTCTTTGGCAGCTCTTTTGGCGAGTAGAGACACCAGCTCTTATATATACGCAACACGTCTTTTGGCAGAGAGGTATGAGTGATTCTGAAGAGTGAATGAGAGATGAATGGAAATTCTGCTACCACGTTCCCGTCGTCCGACTCAGTAGCGCTCTCGAAATTACTAATTAGCGCTGATGTCTTTAAAAAAACATGAAGCACGCAGTGGACGAAGAGCATACACGAGCACTGATATCCATAAAACCTTACCGGTCACCTAGCAGAGATGAAACCTTGTGAGAATGAAAAATTATACAGATAACAGCAAAACCTCGTTTCGAAACGTTCGTCCCCTTGGCCAATCACACTCATCAACCAACAATTGGTCCCCCACTTCCTTACCATAGACTTGCTAGAAGGAATCAAATTTTATATCCGGAAAATTTATATTTTCTCTTAAGGTTTTGACTCTTTCAGCATTGCATGAAAAAGATTATAAGACCTGGTAATTTTCTTTAGGAAGTGGAGGACCAGATAAAGAACGCTAGGCGTGTATCAAGATGAACACACACAAGAATAGAGTGGTATATATGTATGGACCTTCAAAAGAAAATAATATATAAATATATATATACACACATTGAACATACGTATCAACAAGCAGTGGAGTAGGTTATTCGTACTCATAAATAGAAGCTCCTAGTTGAATAAGAGTAACAATATTTAATAACGAAAAATTAATACGAACGAGCAGTAGCCACTAAATTGATGTGTGAGGATGTAAGCTAGATCGCCACTGATGTGAGTCTAGGTCCTCAGAGAAAACGCAGACCCTTCGAAATATGGTAAAAGGTATCGAGTCCGATTTGCCAAATGTCTTTGTCACTCTAATGTTTCGGATCCAGCATCCATGAATTTGTTGAAAGATTCGATTTTCGAATTCCGAGAGGATGGAGACAAGATCTCTTCTTCCTGGCTCCATACCATCGATCAGAGGACCAAAGTTACAGTCAAATCTTTTCGATTCATCAAGAACGTATTCATCACTACAGATCATCTTGCAGAAAAATACCTGGAGGAATAGGAGTGACGAAGTTGGCAAAGCGATCGATTGGAAAGTCTTGAACGATTGTGGGAATTGTTTTTCTGCGTCCCGCTGGCCTTCGTTTAACGGAGACTGATTGCGGGACATCGTTGTCACAGCAAGTACTTTTTAGGCTCATCACTTTGTCTTCGGCTCAGATACAGTGGTACAGTGCATTTTGGAAGTCCGAACAATTACACAACAATACTACTCCACACCTCCTCAAGGTGTTGGCCAGCGTAACAATACTTCCGTCCTTCGTGCCCCATGGGAACGAATCAGCATCCACTGTTTTTCATTTTCATTAAACCGGATTTCGTTGCAATAGTCACACAGAATTCCAAAATGGACTGGACCATGGGATCAATCTACGCCGCAAGGGCAAAGTAATTTGATGGGAAACCAACCTGTCTACTTTGATGAACGCATTACGATATTTGACGATCTGCCATCATTTTCGAGATGACATTTTGTTTCAACGTTTTTCCGGCGTTTTCTTCGGATTTATTTAGAACAATTATTATTTCGCTATCTTCGGTTGCGCACAAGACGAGAATATGAAAAGTGAAAGCAGAGTAAAGTAAGGGAAGCAAAAATTCTGTTTTTTGGCACACCAAAAGTAAAATAAAACGAGTACACGGGGACTTGTGGAACACGTGCTACACATTCGCTGCATTTCGTGCGCATGTGTCATGAACACTTACACAAACTCACACGTGCATTTTAATTGGAGTGATTCTATCTTGTGATAGAAATCTCGTAGTTTTATATCGTAGCCTGGCGTTGATTATTCCTTTGATGCAATTACCTCCGCTGGTTGGGCATTATTGTTAGTGTAAAGTCACTAAGGAAATTATCGCGTATCGGAGGATACAAAACTCTTGGGCATTTTTCTCAGGGAATCGAAAAATTTTGTGATTTCATGGCTTTAGACAAAATTATAAAGTGATATAAAGTTACTAGCTATTGCGAAATGGAGCGCGTTGACTTTACTTTTACTTCATTTACACCCAAAAAATATATTCTAAAAAGATACTTACGTCAATTGGCACCAGGTTAACGACAAAGTGCGGATTTCTTCTTTCGTAAATGATTCTAGATTAAATGCACGCTAACACGACACATACACAAACATGCAGTTTCGGCCCAAATCCAAAAGACACATCAAGGAAAAAAGTACAAGTTTTCACGTTTGCGCCTTACATTAAAATTAAAAGTTGATCAAAAGCGTATTCTTACCAAAATCGGCCTTAGTATATACTTTTCCAGCGGAGCGTCGTTCCGCGAGCGGGTATCATTGATCTCGATTCTCGCGACAGCCAATAAAAACGAAGAAGGGGAGTCTCTAGTCCGCAAAAACTCAGCAAAAGTCATCGAATCAATTTTCATCCCCTCCTTCGAGTTTTGGAATGTTTTTCGCGCTATGCAAATCCGTTCGTGGAACAACTGCTTCCGTACATCCTCCACATCCCCAACCCTTCTAGAAAACTCTTTTCGCGTAGAAAGAAAAACATTTCCTGCATTTTGACGCGAGTGGACGGGTCACCCACCAACAGGGAAACTCGTCTCATCAAACACATAATGCTGATTAATATCCTCAGTCAGAAAATCGGAATCGTTTTTAGAAAGAACAAAAAAGAAAACCTTTCGGACTCGCTTCAGACCAAAATATTTGAAAAGATTTTGGGTGACCCCACCATAACGTCTGCGCGTTTGGGCCAGCTCGTCTAAATCATACTGATAAGATCAACCGTTCAACGATGTAAAATGACAACAAGGTGTGACAACAACCTTCGTGATTCGTTACGCTTGCATTCAAGGAACTAAACGTTCATTAAGTGTGCATGATAAATACATATAGGACACGCCGTACGGGTCGTTGATGGTGCTACATTTTTCAGTATTAAATAGGTATTGAACAATAGTTGAAACAACCGTTCTTACAATCAAACTATGTTCTGCTTGAACTCTCTTTATCTCTGCTCAAATAAGAATCCAAGATCCGTCTCAGTCTAATGATATTTGATCTCAATGTTTAGGATTTTTGCCCGCAAACGCCCGTCAACCTCTCGTATGGTACTCGCAGAACCAATCCCATAGAATCAAGTTCATCCGCCTACCACTCCAAACACAATCATCCTCGAAACCTGATCTAATCCTACAGTTTCGCAAATCTGTCTCAGTAAATGAAATACACTTTTTAATAACAGAATATTTAGAAAGGGCACGAATCAAGGACAAGACGCTGCGAACAAATGAATTGTACTGTGACTCATTGTTTTATCGTGACATCGCTCGATATCGCGGGAGCAACAATCTGCTCGGGTACAGACTTACGCTCTCACAACTCAAGTGGCTAATTATTATTTCACATTTGATTCAAAATTATCTGCTAGATCGATCCATCATCGACGATACCGGTTTTATTTCAACATCACAACCATAAACCATTTTTGCCATTCTATCTTGAGTTCTGAAAGCGTAAGATTCTAGAATCCGACTTCCGAAAACGCTATAGATAGCCGAGATCAGTATACGAAGATTTAAAAAAATAATAATAATCGAAGCCATGTTACGGAGAGATGGTCGCTGGCCCACGTGGGCAGAGCTGACTAAATGAGAAAAAATCCGAAAGGAAAATAAAAAAGTTGAAGCCAATCAAAAAAAATATCTCGCAAAATCACAATCATAATCGTCCGCAGGAACGATAAACAGATTTTCATGATGATCGTGTATCCGCAATAGCAATTTTAAGAAAAAGAGACGCGTAACTCATCGACAAACAATATCCGCCTGATTCGATTTCCTGACTTTCGCAGATTTTCGCGCGGGACAATGAGTGCATCCCTCCAGCATCCACGTCCCCTCCTCACCCTCCCCTTCTACCCTGATAAATTTAAGCTGATCCTTTCCACAAGAAATAAGGTTTGCTTCCAATCCGTACGTGTTATTCAAAATCTAATAAACTATAGACTACCTAACAATTACATTAACGATAAAAGGTTAAGAGTATTGATTAATTGAATGATACCTAATGATTAATGATTATTATGATTAATAATACTTATGATAAAGCGATTAACGATATAGGTTACGATAACGAGACAACCCGGTACATGGCGGCTAATAAACTATCCACTGTGCGAAACGGTTCTATGCACCGGTTCTAACGGGTGGTCCGATTTAAGATAAAAAGTGCGCCTCGACTTTTTCCTGGAAGACGCGACGATTTCTCAAATTTTCCTCCCTTCGCTTGCTGGGTCACGAGTTTTCTAAAATCTGAAATCCGAGATTGAAAGAAATGCTGAACAAGAGTCGCGACGCACGTGGTTCGCCTTGTGGTACCGGTGGGAAAGTAACTTTGTGAAGAAGTGGTCGTTTCTTACCCATCATTTTTATGCTAGATTTTAATAAGACACACACACACGGACACACAGCATTAATGACACCTAATGATATATAAATAAATAAATATAATTATATTATTGATATAACTTACGATTATGAACTATTCTAGTGGTATTATACGACGACATAGTTGATTGATCTGTTTAATATTGAATGTCTGTAGACCACGGAGCGTTTGGAACTCTATATGCGATAGTAGAGCCTCCCCATAATCCACTCCCCCATAACCCAGCCTCACCAAAACATCCTCGAAGAATAACCTCACAGACACGAGTACATTTACTCGCCATGCATTTTTTATTAATTGGCAAGACTCAGTACAATCCGAAAGGAAATAGGTAAGAAGAAATATTGGAAAAGATTCGATATTCAAACTAATCCGGAATGGAGAAGAATCAATAATTGGAAATTAGAGAAAATTGTATGAAAAATGAAATTTAAACTGGAACAAAAAAAAACGCGCGATGGATAAGTTATGAAGTTTGCAGAAAGGAACGTATGGATCTTCAGCTGAATCTGACTTGAACGTAACTATACAGCCAGAATAGACAATTCGTTTCAGAGAAACCGGTTTTGGGTTCTAAATTAATTTGGATTAGGTCTCGAATGAAAAACAGAAAGCTTCGTATGCATCGGACTTCTACGAGAAGCTCTCTATGCTCGATCTTCCAACTTCAGGCGATTTACTGACAAACAATATACATATCAGAAAATTGTTTTCATAATACGTGCAACAAAAATTTGACTTTCACAGAGTTTTCGATGCACTCTTTATAAAAAATATCGTACATCGTGAGTGGATGAATGGCGGAGAACACTGACTCGGGTGGTGCTGCCCTCGCTTCGCTCGAATCAGCAACTCCACACTCGTCAGTAATCTCAGCCATTCGCCACTCGCCATGTAATATACACTTCTCCATTAATCAAAACGGAACTTTATAACCACTCCCGACGTTCTTCAATTGTAAACATTTAAGATGATGCCTTTCGCGCGACAAAAGCAATGAATGATACCCAAGAAGCCCACGTCAAACTTTCCAAACCCTCTGCATCCGTTTATTGATGCGAGCCTTGGGACGTCGATTGAAAGGAGAAAATAAAAACTCTTCGATTTCCTCTAGTCTTTTTTCGATCGACCTTCTCGTCAAGGCCCCGCCTGATTGTTGAGTTTAAGTTTTATTAGCTAGTGAATTCCTTCTTTGTACATTCCACGGTACTATAATGACACGCGTTACTTAGCTCACCGTCTCCAATAGTCGATAATGTGTTTTGCAGTCTTTAGTGACTTAAAGGTTTTATTACTATTATTATTATTATCATCATTATCATTATTATTACTCTAAGTCTCAAACTGCAATCGACGTAATTTCTCAAGCATAGCGAGACGAGTTCGAATACCTATCACTATTCCAATATGCCCTTGACGTTGCAAAATTGAAAACGGTAATATGTTATGAAACCTTGAATATCTTGGGAAATTTCGCCGATATTGCAGAATCATCGCTTGCTATAAGTACCAATATATCCGCAGTTAAAATCTTCCAGCTGTTAATAGTTTCCTGTTGTCAGAGGGTGAATGGACTATAATAGGGAAAGCTATATTTATAAATATATTAGTGAAAACCACCCTGATGCATAAGATATGACACTTCCGAAACAAAAAGAATTATTTTCTTTTTGGATCAAAAACCTTTGATTAATCAGCCAGTTCTGGGTCATCTTTCTAAGGGGTGGGTTTTGCGCTCTTCCATTCAACTATAGCAATGTTTCCCTCTACGACGAACTTCTCCAAAAGTAAAGTCCAGCCCACATAACCCACACTTATTGTACACACTACACACAGACTCTTCACTTTTATAGTCCAGTAATCCAACCTCGCGAGGAAATGCCAAACATGAAATAAAATTCAATGGAAAAGATCTATCAAACAAGAGATTTAATACATACATTTTATACCAGTTCTTGTTTCAAAATTCACTGACCACAGTATGATCAAGCAAACCCTAAATTTTCCGCCAATACTCAATTTTGGAATTAAATAAGGCTACTAAATTTACCACGATTCGGATCCTAGTTTCTTGATCAGATTGTCTTTCTACTTACTCAGAATCAGATCAACTGGTTATAATTTTCGAAAAAATCCGGCTAATCGTTTCCATCCAAGTTGGATTTTCGCACGAGGAAAGATCACAAACCTGAGAATTTTTTGTTCCACCTGGGCAAGGTCAGGCGAGCGTCGGGCCGGCTCTCAATTTTGAAATAGCGATTTCGATGAAAAGCGAAAAAAGTGAACAGACCCCCATAACCCGACGCAATAGAAGAAGGCAACCGGATAAAAATACCGTCACACAAAGAAACAGTTTCTCGCGCGGGGCCCGGCCGCGACCACCATCAATAATATTAATAATAAAAATAATTATTATTCGACCACTCGAATCTCTCTCGATTCGCGAACCTCTCCTCACCTCCTCTTGTAAGCCTTAACCCCTATTAAGAACGGTTAGGTTAAAACCGTATCCGGGGGTGCATAAGGCCCTCGGAGGCCGCAACGGAGGTCGCAGCCATTGGCCGTGTTGAACGGGCCCCGCGCCTTCTCTCACTCATAGCACACACTGGGCCGACTCGTCCGATAGAATGTGCCTTCAGTGTTGATTTTATACGAAAAAATACTAAAATTATACAAAGGGGCCCGACATAGACCGAACGCCCACCCAAAGTCTGACCGATGCTCGCCCGCTGCCCATTTTTCTCTGCCAAACTGGTCAATCAAAAAACGCACCTCTTCAAGGAAAGTTTCTCCTTTGAGCTGAGTACACCAAATTTCCAGAAAACATCTGCTTTTCAGCATGATTCCAAAAAACCAATTGTACCCACCCTCAAGAATTTTAGATTTGTTAGATGCAATACTCAGCTCTAAGATGATCATCAAACATGAAGGTGATACATAACACAAGACACCCATCCCATCCAACAAATCCACCATAAAGAGATATTTTAGTTTAGGCAAGGAGTTCGGAACGCTGCAATAAATCCGATAAACACACCTGTATTGATTAAATGAAATTAGTACGCGATAAGTATACTTACATAATATATATGTGTACTATGGTCTCTCCCACTCCCCGTCAAACATCCCCACCAGATCGATCGTCCCTTTGTCGATTCTTCTTGATCTTGATCTTCTTGAGAGATCGACAAATTGTGATGATCGAAGAGGTACTACCCATACAAGCGTAGATTTAACCGCATTATTATGAAGATGAAGAATGACTACAGCTACGTAAGAGCTAATAACTAAACTACAATTAAACTTATTAATTATTAACACTTAACAAGCAGTAAAACAGTGTAAACAGTAAAGCCCAGTAACCATTGAATTGTGTGTCGACAACTACATACTACTACCTACCGTATATCGAAGTAATAGCCGTATGTAAAAGGAAAACTTGTATTCTACCAGTTGTATCAGCCAGTTCATTCTAATAAGCAAGCGATTTCATAAAACCCCCCAGAAATAAGCCCGTTGAGTCCTCAGAAACCCTGATTCCCTTCCTACGAAGAAATATCATCCATCAATTGAATCCTGATTGAGAATACTGGATAACATATTAACTACTAGCGATTGTAGACAGATTGTAAAACTTTTTTCACGTTGTACGCACATGTGTGGGGAGACCATGTAACTTTAGCTCCACCGCTCATTCTAAGATCCGAAGCGATGCGGGAATTTCGCCAAGAGGAATTATCAGACCTTATTGTACCGATGGAGTTGGAAATGGAGAAAAAGAGAGGAGACCTTTTTCCATTCCTGCGGTAGCTTGTCGAGATAATCATGAGGCGCATTTCCAACATCACAAATTGATCAGATGCCCCGTAAAACCCCAGCTGGTCTAGCAGCTAGCGTCCTTGTATCTTTAAATTCCTTCGGGTTCCGTGACATTTCCCAAGTCCGTCTACCAGATCCCAGACCCCGATTCCCTGCGTGTTGTATTATCCGTTATTTTCGATATAATATTATAGTAATAATGATACTTAATGATAATATGACGACGATAAGGTACGGGGAGACGTTTGGTCACACGAAACACACATACATGCAGAACAGACACAGTAGGCGCGTTTCCTCGCCTTGCCGCGACAGAGAAATAATGAATCTTCATACACGCATCAGGAATAAAGTACGATAAACGAGATCAACAAAACCTAGTTGCCGTGCAGTTTGAAACATAAGTGAACAATGAGTAAAGCAACACCGACCTACCCGCGGGTCCGCTTCGTTTTTGCCCCGGGAGCCAAAGAGTCGATTTCCACGTTTTTTTATTTATATTTAGCTAACGCTAAATTCAAACGCCCTGGAAGATCACGCTGAGGCTCCAGCGCCGGGGCGATTCTGCCTCGTAGCTAACATTTTTGTACAGAATACATTCATAAACAGAATATAAAATCTTGAGTTACAGAGCAGCACTATACATACAACACAGATGATGTATATATTTTTACGTTACAGAATATGCCTGCACTACAGCAGGCGCGATAAGACTGGTTCTCATTTCCCACAACAATGCGTATACATATATGCCATATTTATTATTAACATATTGTAATGTAAAATTTAAATGATATTTGTATACAGTAAACAGTTGCCAAGGACAATGGATCCTTGGCAAAGAACGGGGCTGCCCGCCTGCAACACTGAATGACGATTCGCCAGAGAGCAGCGTTTCTGGCACTCAAAGTAAGAGACCCGGTCGCTGGACAAGAATCAAAATACGTTTTATCTTTCAAATGATAGAAAAAGGAAGCGCTGGGTCTGTTCCTACGAGGCGGAACGAGAAGGGAGAAAAAGTATTTCACATCGGCCCTCGGAATTGAAAAGGAAACTTTTTTTGACCTGACGAAATTAACATCCTGATTTTCAAATTCGACCGTTTATCAAACCCAATCAGGCTTGCTGAAGCGAAAACGGAAAATTCGATTAACTCCCGTAGAGATCGTCTGGGAGAGTGTTGCTCGCGGGTATCCCGAAAGAGGCATAACGCGGGTAGGAGTATCTGAAAAGCCTGGGGAATTCGAGTTTTCTGACTCGATTCCCGGGTAATGTCCTAAGTTTTTATATCCGTACTCACGTACTCTCTGGATGTGAGAAAAGGTCGACATTTTCTTTAGAGACGTCTCGAAATTCAACGAAATTCAACTCGAACGATTCGAAATGTCTTTTGATGGGTCGATCGTTTCGAAGCCGAGAGACGTTACCTACACCATGACACATTTTTTGAGTTACAGTGCAAGCGAACATCTGTAGAGCCATATACGTATAGTATGTTGTTGTATCTTAAACCTAAACGAAATACCATAAATTATAGTGAGTGTACATTTAATAAGGGTTATACGGTTACATTTCGAAATCCCAAGCGGCAGGAAAGCGACAGCATAAAATAATGGTTTGAAAAGGAAAAAACAGCGCGCGCGAGAAAGGCAAGAGTGCAAAAGAGAGGAAGAGTGTGTGAGAGAAAAACAAAAGAAAATCGATAGGTTGCATCCGCGTCGCGATTGACGGCATGGTCACCGGCGGCCCCGTCCGAAACGGGTGCAAGTAACTTTAGGTGTATAAAAATTAACTATTTCTCGCGGTTTAGGGAGGTCTAAAGAAATTATTGTAAAAAGGTCTATTATAGGGGAGGAAACTTTATGGGAGGAATGCAAGAAAGAAAAAATGCTGATTGAATGAGAGGAACGAGAGGGGAGGAAGAAGTTGGAGTGAATGGGTGCGACGTGTGAGAGACTAAAAAAAATGATGACAAATTTTATTGTATAAATTTTTGGAGGGTGAACTGGTCGCCCGGTGACCACGCCTCTATCTCGATTCAGACTCGAAATACCAAGGGCGTCGACGGAGAGAAAAAATAACGAAACTTGTGGAAAGAATTGATTCCTCTCAACGAATCGGCGCCCATGTTGATTTTGAAACAGGAGCACGCACACTTGTTTCGATTCGGAAAGGATTATGAGTTTTTATATATTTTTGGCAATGATATCTCGATACTATTTAAGATTTAAGCGCGACAAAAGCAGAAACAAAGTGAAAAATGCGCAACGCTATCGTGCGCCTAGAGATTTCGACAGGTCGAAAAGGTCACGAGTAAAAAAAGGTTACAAGTAAAAAACGTTACAAGTAAAAAAAGGCGGTAAAGTACTATTTAAATATTCGTATCAAAAGAAAAAATGTGTAGGGCCTCGAGTTGTACCGGCTAGCGGCGCGAGAGTGAAAAGAAAAGAGAGAATTGAGAGAAATTGAGCGAGAGCCAGAAAAAGAAACAAAATGTGGGGCCGAACTATTAAAAATATTTATAATATATGGCTACAAGTACAAATTACTTCGAATACTGAGCGTAGGTGTATTGATGTGTGAACAAAATTTGGTTGGCCGGTGACCGTTTTTGGAACCATCATACTGCGTATCAAAGTATGTAAAATTTATTGAATAAAAGCTAGCGTATTATGATATAATGTAATCTAATATTGTAATATTGTAATGATGAGTCTAAATGATGAAATTAATTTGAGGTTTAGAAGCGCGCGTGAGAGTGCACGTGAATGAGATAAGAGGAAAAAAGAGGTTATTGTGCATACGAACAAAAGATTTACGTCTTCGTTTATCATGTGTGCGATTATTGTCGATATTAACGATTTACAATCAACCCACTCACTATCATTGTCTATTGGTGATTTCCTTCAGTAATGTAACAATTTATTTTTATTATTATTATTAATATTATTATTATTGCAATAAATTTATTGCTACGTCGAAAATTGTATTTATAGTATATTGTACATGACGGCGAAATGGTATAAGTTGTACAACATTTCGAGACACATGCTGTATATGTTTAGAAGAAACGGTCAAGTACTTCAGGGGGGTGAAGAAAGTTTTTTTAAAAATGAGGAGGATACTAGGTGGAAAAATTCACACGCGAAATTACATTGCACGGGGACTGTTGATGCCCGATGGCTCGGAGATATACTCGACATGTAAAAAGTAATAAAGTAGAAAAAATTTCTCGCTCCGTTCTGGCATCTACGAATAACGAAAATTATGAAAATTATTAGTAGAATTTTTTAGGTAACGAAAGATGAAAGAACGAAATCCAAAACTCGCCCGTCCACGTCGGCTACGACGCGCTCTCGGCGCCTCGCGAAATTCTATTTTTGTAAGCATATTTCTATAAAAAGGTATACTAACGATACGGCAAAATTTATTATTCCCAGTATGGTGAAAACGAAAATTGAACGTTTAGATTTCGTTAGTATAGTGTATGAAATTAACGATGTCTAGGTCCTATGCGTGTACTTAAAGGGGAAAAACTAATAAAAAATTATATGTCGGCGGTGCGGTAGGTTGTAAAATTGTACATAAATTGCGAAGAGGAGGCGCGGAGAGATGCCCCGAGTCCGATCGCGCGATGCGGCGAGTTTGGAGTTAAAATTTAAGAGGAAATACTAAATCTATTAAAGAGCGAGAATCGACAAAAATTTATGATGAAATCTGTCGCCGGAAGGTTGTCAGCATCCCTGCAACTACGTCACAACGCAAATTCTGTAATGCCGTCTCGTCTTAGACGATCGCTCAACTTTTCCTCGATCCTTGTCGATTCATTTTTTCAATCAAAATCAAAATCAGCGAACAAAAGTACCAAAAAAAATCGCTCAAGAATCGAATGAAGTAGAGCGGATTCTGTTATCTGTTCTTTATCAATTTGTCCTTTAACGTCGTTATACTGTGTTGACGAGCGGCTTCTTTTTAATGGATCTTCTCCAATACCATGTGTTGTACTTAGTACTGGAGACGGTTCTTGAATGATCTCACAAGTCCAAGTCTCCTGGGAAGAAAATGAGTCACTTTGTGAAATCACAATTCTTATCAATTGCAAGGCATAAAGTATGGAAAGCAACAGAGAAAGTGAGAAAGAGAGAGAGGAGGACGTAGTGAGATCAAAAAATATTTTGTTCGGAATTCACGATGTTTATTATCAATGTTTGTACATGTTTGTGTGCCAGTGTGTAACAACCGGCCTCTACCGGGCCTCTGTACATACTCACGCACGAAAAGGCCACTCTATAAATACACACGAAGTGCTACACCTAGAGTGCAAGAGAAAGCAAGAGAGTGAAAGAGCGATAGAGCGATAGAGCAAGAGAGAAAGAAAATAAAAAGAGGCTAGGAGACACACAAGAGTATCATCACAAATGCAGTAACAACCTCACGATACATGTACACACACATTTTCCATTATACACATGGTCACACAAATGCGAGACACACGATATTATATATATACGACTCCATAGATGATGGCGCGGCACACTCACATAGTGTCTC
Source organism: Neuroterus valhalla (assembly GCA_011762715.2). Taxonomy (NCBI): domain Eukaryota; kingdom Metazoa; phylum Arthropoda; class Insecta; order Hymenoptera; family Cynipidae; genus Neuroterus; species Neuroterus valhalla. The sequence goes on from WSXT02000023.1 coordinate 1,366,115, forward strand.
TCGGATTGTTCCACAAAACTTTTCATTCGAGTTTGCTTCAAGAAACCTTCTGTTTTCTAATGTATGACGTGTTGTTGTCGATATATAAAATAAACTTAATAAAAAAATATATAATAAGACCTACTTTTATTCATTCCTAACCCTTTCAGATACGACAGATTCAGCGGTTTCAGATAAAGTACAGTTCATGCTTCTATAAAGATTAGATGGTTCTAATTAAAATTTCGGTCTAGTGTAGTCTGGTGAATTTTGAAATCAATTAATATATTCTGTTCTCCTTTTTGTTTTGCAAATCCAATTTTTGGAAACTTCCAAAAAATTTCCCTATGGAAAATTTGTAATATGTACAGCTTCTGTCAGAAAAGGATAATGAAAAATTATAACATAGGGAGAAAAATTTATTTCTCAATTTGGGAAGAGTTAAATATGTCGAACCTGAAATTTCTCTAGCTTCACCCAGAAAAAAATCTTTCTTCATACACAAAATTGTTTCGTTGACCACATTTGGTTGATTTCAGAAGAAAATTTAGTTGGATCAACAAAATTTTTATTCGGTTGATCAAATTTGTTTTCTTGAATTAATAAAAATTTTAGGTTAAACCTTTGGTTGATTTTATAAAATATTTTATTGATTAAACCATTTTTTTGTAGTAAAAGTAAAAGTAAAAGATTTGGTTGATTCAAGCCAAAGATTGAGTTGATCCAACTAACATGGTTCTTTGAAAAAGGTATATCCCGGCGCGCTATACGCGTACGCTTCTGTGGCTCATGGTTGCAAGGCACGTGCGTCGAAGTGCGTATTAGAAGTAATAGAAGTGTTTGTTTAAGAAAGATAAAAAATTAGTGATCCCGAAACAAAGGCACTGCTGATGGGATGGGGCTTCGAAGATCACATTCCCCTCTTCGAAAGTAAGTACTTCTATCAAATTCATGAAATTTGCTACCTAACCTAATTTCGACATTTTTTTTCTTTACATTTTCGGTATACTTCACTTGGGAAATAGCTTTAACAATTGTTCTTGTTCAAAGAAATCCTTTTTTAATAAAATATGTTGAATGGAATTTCGAAATTTGTTCTCATTATAGTGCTTTTCTGTATCCCATATGTAACCCCTTGGAAAATATAATCAGCAAGATTATTTATAAAAAATACAATATTTCAG
>WSXT02000023.1:1421886-1440777 GCA_011762715.2 Neuroterus valhalla
TCTCAAAGTTTCAACCCAAAATATTATTTACTTTGGAAATAAGAAGTCGGAGAAAAAATACATTACAAGGTCAAATTCCGACTACGTCATAGACTACCATTTACCCTTAAACTTTCTATTGGGAATTCAAACTTGCATTGCGAGACCTGATGGCCATCTAGCGAACTAACCAACATGGCTGGCGCTAGGTTTGGCGTAGCATTGTTTACAAGCGTGTTGCTCTTGATTTTACGCGATACTAATTAATTATGTGACGGATTAATAAGTAAAAGTAGATGAGAAGTTAACAAAGATAATATAAAAGTTGGAAAATGGAATTATCACGGAACCATAGAAAAAGAAACGATACTTGCCAAGGCAGTTTGTGCTGTGTTGTCAATTGTAACTCAAAAAAAAAAAAAAAATAATAAAATAACACTAATTTGAGTTCCCACAAAGTACCAAAATTTGGTAGTGCTACTGTTACAGTGAAAAATATTGTTGGAAAAAGTATTTTTGTTGATAAACGTTCACTTGGGTGTTCGTTTTAGGTAACGACTTAATTTTGGTTTATATATTTCAAAAGAAGAATTTGTTGCATGTAGAAAACTGTGCACATCAATTTTTCCTTGCACAAATTTGATCTTGGGTCTTTCATTTTCATTCCAAGGATAAATCATCTTTCCGATGGGATATTTATAAATAAGCAACTAATAATTTTCGAGAAATCTGTTTCATAAGTATTTTATGATTTCGTTCGTATTTCAGAAATAAGGCAAAAATGTATCCAATTAAAAGAAAATCTCTTACCATATTATTTCTATTCTTGAAAAAAATCTAAAGCTCTTTCATTATTCGTTTCGACTAGAGAGAAAAAAGCTCCTACAATAATTGTAGAAATAGAATTATTGCGCCTTTTTAATGACAGTATCTAATAAACCTCTTATATTTTTAGAGAAAAGAAGCGAGAAAAGGAGAGGGACGAACTTTGGAAAAAATTGAATGAACTGGAACTTGAACGGCGTGGAACTCTCACGGCAGCACCAAATACTTCAGTTCCTGCCTCAACTACACTTGCGACACGAGCCCGACCCTGAGTCACTATGTAAGATGTTTCTAAATTTACTATTAGTAAATAAATCAAACTTGATGGGGTTGTTACTAGGAAGAAAATACCTGAGTTTTTTTCGGCTCTAATTTGTATCAAACCTTTATTATCCAGAATTTCGAATTTAGTCATACTTCCAAAGCAAAGTAAATATTACTTTCTATAACTTGAAAATTCTAATACTGAAATATTTTTTTCTAATTCCTATTCAATAAGTTTAAAAATATATCATTTTGCAAATCATAGTAATTACATCTTATCAATAAAACAAGTAATGATATGAAAAACCAGACACCTAGATATTTTAATTCATTGAATAATTGAAATTCCGTGAAGAATATTACAGTTTGAACACACGACCTGATGGCCCTCAATATTAATTAAAAATTATTTGCATTCATCTTATCTTACGTCTAAAATGTCATGAAACTAACCTCTTTTTACGATTCAATGAGAATCTCATAAAAGATGTATTCATTTGAGTTGAATAGTAATAGGTCATCTCGAAAATACTATAGCGGATCACGTCTCGATTCTAAAAAAATTAGAATATGACAATATGTTCTTTAAACGAAAAATGCGAATTTCTTTGTCTTATAAAACTGTTTGATCTGATATTTTCGAATTTTAACGGTTAAAACCAATTGTAAATTAAGTGATACTTTATAGTCAGAGACTGACAATTTACTATACCTCATATCAAAAGTAATATTTGAAATTATAAATATGAAATTATGATAATTGTTTATTTTTCAAGGATTTTTGATTTGAGAATCATTATTTATTGTTCTCGGAGGCTTGTTATCTGAGATTTTTAATAAACGAAGGCTTTTAATTAAAAATTGTGTAATTCTAAAAAGTTGACTAAAATGATTAAATATTGATGTACCTAAACTGTCAAACCTTCATTAATTCATGATATATTATATTCTTCACCTAAAATGAAGCGTTTGGATTTTAAATACTGTAAAACTGGTTTAAGACCAGAGATAAACTTGCTAAATTGCTGGGAATTTTTACTCAGGAAAAAATATTACAATGAATATTCCGTCAATTTTTTAAATAGAGAATGTCTGTGAGAGGCCTAATGTTCGCGGAATTCCCAATCTTGCCTGACTTTAATTCTTTACTGGTGAATTTTGCAGGCTTCCAAGCTACAATTGTTCAATATCTAACGTTTGAATCAAGAATCGTTCATTTTCGAACAATTCGATTTAAATAATTGAAAATTTTAGATGCTTCTCAAATAATATTTTTGAAGTTTGAAGAACCGAAAAAAATATTCGTGTTTTTTTCATGATTTCTATTTCCGAATATTTTAAATTTTAAATGCTCTTCAGTTGAAGACTTTCGACGTTCTCAAATGATTTTTTTTACATGATTAACCTGTTTTTGATTCTCAGCTCTATGATGAAAATCATTAAGTACATAACCATAGACACGTATTTCGTGCCTAAAAGCAGTTTTCGAATTTTCACAAAGTGAAACTTTGTTTTAGCTGCCAAAGTTAACTTTACACGATTAAATAATAGAAATGTTGTAGGATATAAAAATTAAAATCTTGTTTAGAGTTTTAAAAGTCTTAATTCTAAATAAATTTAGTTACATTGTGTAGAGTTTCCTTGTGCAAAATGTTATAGCGTATGAGGTAGATAGAATAACTTTTGAAAGCATCATATTGATAAATGATGAACAAGTGGGGAAGGTTTTAGATATCAAATTGAAGCTGAAACATTCATTCAAAAAATAGCAATGCTGTCACATGCATTATATTAGCAGGGTGGAGACTTGACCGGGAAACCGGGACGGACCGGCAAATGACCGGGAATTTTATTGACCGGGAAATGATGAACGGGAATTAAATATAGAGAACGGGAAATCGCATGACTTAACCTAGACAATTCAAAATTTTACCGTAAAAATACGAGAAATGACCGCTTTCTTTTAATAAATTAAAAAGAGATCTTATCATTTGATTTGAAGAATGTAACGTACCTTTATTCTGATCCTGACAATTTTTAAATATATCTATACTTTATGTTGCTCTGCTAATTTTTTTTACCTGACGTGAGTTTGATAATAAAATTAATGATAGCCCAAACATACAGAAAGAATTATTTTCTCAATAAAAAAAAAAAATTAATTTTCACGTTTGATTTGCTTTCCCTTCATTTATCTGACTTGGGACAGGGAATGTCAGAAGACAATAAATTATAGTTTTTATTTTAGGGCAGTGAGTTCCAGTAAAGACATATAATTTCACTTGGAACAGGGAATCTTTTACATGCAACAGAAACTTTCAAAAATAATTTTTATTCGAATTGAGAAGAGAGGAAATTGAGAAAATCGCTCTTTCCATTTAAAAAATGAAGTACGTGATTGAAAGTTAAACTCTTTTGTTGTAAATTAAACTTTTTTGTTGGAGCTGCATTTTTTGAACTTAAACTCCACCTCTGATTGAAAATCGAACTACTTTGTTGAAAATCAATTCATTTGTTTTTAATGAAGATTCAAGTATTTAGTTGAGCATTGATTTTTAAATTTAAAAATCAAACTATTTCTTTGAGAATTTATTTCCTATGTTTAAAATTTGCCTCTTGTAGAAAATTATTCTTTATGTTTGAAAATTGACCTTTTTCGCATAAAATACATTTATTCCAGTTGAAGATTTATCATTTTACCTGAGAATTCATCAGTTTGGTTGAAAATTCATTTCTCTAACTGGAAGATGATCTTTTCTAGTTCAAAATTCAACTATTTAGTTCAAAATTTGTCTTCATGGATTGAAAATTCAATAACTTTGTTGAAAATTGATCTGGTTGAATACACTTATGTTTTGTTTAAAATTAATTTCTGAGACAAAAATGTTACTTTTCTATTCTTGGTTGAAAACGATCGTCTCTATAATTTAAAATTCAAGCATTTTGTTGAAAAATTGTATTTTTCGTTGAACATACTGCAGTTAAACATTTACAATTCTATTTGAAGATCTATCATTTTGCTTCGAAATCGATTTGTTTGAAGTTTAGTTTTTTTTCTGTGGCAAGCTAATTTTTTTTGTTATTAGTAATTTTTTGCAGCTCAAAATTTAACTTATTCCAATTGGAAATTTCATATTTGTAGTTACAAATTTATTTGTTTGGAAGAATTCAAAATTTTAGGGTTCGAATTTTGGTTGACAATAATTCATTTTTTTCACTGAAAATTAATTCATCTATTCGAAAATTTAACTCTTTCAGTTGATGATTCTTTGTTTTAGTAAAAAACTCTTGTGTTTGGTATGAAATTGGGTTTTCGAACTAAAAATGTTACTGTTCCATTTTCGGTTGAAAACAATTATTTTTTCTATTGAAAATTCAACTATTTTGTTAAAACATTGTATTTTCTGGTAGAAAATTATTCTTCCTATATGAAAATGATACTCCTTGTTTGAATATTCTCCTTCATGGTCGGAAATTGAAGTGCTGTAGTTAAATGTTTATCATTTTAGTTGAAACTTTATCTTTTTGGTTTGCAATTTAAACTGTTCCAGTTGAATATTCATAATGTTATTTGAAAATTCATCACTTTGGTTGAAAAATGAAGTATTTTGTTAGAAATCCATTTTTTTTGTCATTGCAAATTTATTTTTCCAATGGTAAAATGATTGTAAATCATTGTAAATACAAATTGTAAAAAATGATAATTTTTTCGTGGAAAATTCGTGTATTTTTTTCAAAACAATTTATTTGGCAATTCTTGATCTGTTCTGTTGAAGAATGTTTAGAACGAACGTCATGAATAAAAATAAATGTTTGCGTTTTGCAAGAAATATAAATGTTACTTCTAGTTGACCGGGAAAATTGGAAAACTTGACCGTGAAGAACCGGGAATTTGAAATTGTCTGCCAAATCGCGACCCTGATTAGCCATTCTTGATATATTCAATACTTCATCAACACTTTGTAATATAATTCAAATGGTGCTCCTGTGGTGCGAAGTGAATATTCACATTCCGAGTCTACTCAGTCAGTTTCCGAAGAACGCTGTTTTTAAATTCAAGTTACAATAATCAAAAACTGTTATCCAAAAACATTTCCACAGTGGTTATCTTTCAATATATATATTATAAAAATGGTACGAACTCCAACCTGTGTCCTCTTTAAAGTTCAACCATGACAGGAATCGCTTCCCTTATTGCAACTATAATAGTACCATAGACAAAAAAATTACGAATAATTGTATTTTATGGGGCGCGAAAAGTTTCAACTTTTAATTTTTATTATTACTATTGTTCATGAAAATTCTGAAGCAGATGTATTTGAAAATGGATTTAATTACTTTTTCAATAAATTACAGTGTTTGTATGATGGGTGTTGCCTCTGTTCTAAATTGAATTTGAAAATTGCGCTTACTGAAGCCAGTAAGTACTGGTTTTTATTCGCATCTTGAAACGAGAAAAATTACTTTGATGCCCAAGCCTTCTCTGTCAACAATTCATTCATTTGTTCATTGTTCACATTTCAAATGGAAAAAGAGTTTATTTGTGTGTATAGAGTTTATAATAAATTAGATGTCCCCATGCGTCACCCTAAATCAATCTAATTCACAAAATTTTCTTTTTCAGGCGAGAGATCACAACCGCGCCACCCAATCGTTAGATCTTAGTTTACGTCGAGAAAATTGTCGTTGTTAGAAGAAAACCAAAATTGTTTCACGGTGTCTGTCTTGACGTGATACAAATTCCTTAGTTGGTCTCATTCGCAACTGGCTGGGCAAAGCAATGTCAAGGACTCCAAAAGAAGAAGCAATGATAAAGAAAAAGTATAAGAAGACCAAAAAGAAAATAAGGAAAAACAAATGTGTAAACCTAGACCTGGATTTTACTCCTAAATGCCACGTTTCTTGATTATTTCTAATGACGATTGTATTGTGTATATTCATTTTTACTCTCTTTTCGACGGCAATGATTTAAGTTGCATGGTGTACTCAGTGTCAGCACATAATACGAGGATGTTAGTCCCTTCTTTAATTAAGGTTTGCTGTGCGCAGTTGAAGGAGACGATCAGGGCGGAAAAAGACTCAGAAAAACTTTTGACATTCAACTCCCAACTTCCTGCAAGCACTTTTCATTCATAATCGTGCTTTTGATAATTAATCGGGAGTTTCCCGCTCCGTTCCTCGCCTTCTACGGCCGGCAGGGGCGTTGTTTGAAATGTACCATATATTCAACGATAAATATAACAAAACATAATAAATTAGGTAAATATACAAATACATCATATTTATATATATATAAAAGTATATACATATATACATAAATATGAATATACAGCTCGTTCTTCTAGATATTTCGTGAAGGATTTTTCTTTTTTTTTACGGAACACCTTCGATGACGATCTGCATATATATATATATATAAATATATATAATATAGTATACATACAATATAGTAATACCGATGACGCGAGGAAGTCGTAGGTTTTAGGCGAGCGACAAAAAACTATTGTCGAAATCGAAACGCAAGTTTTTTTGGTGCAAACGCACGCACTATCGACGAAACCTAACGCTGTACTGACTGCATGTCTGCAGCTTGACGAGAACACTTTTTTCTAGGAAGAAGAATCGCAATCGTGCACGAAGGCACGCGAACAAAAAAAAATACAAAGAAAACTACAAATAACATTTAAAGAATAGGTTGAATCCGCCACGAGGAGAGCATGAAGGAGATATATGTTGTTTTTTAACTGAAAATAATGAAAAAGAGGTGAATAAATGAAGAGGCGAGAGGGACAGATATTAAAAATAAAATAAAAAAATTCAACTGTACCAAAATATCCATGGTTGCTTATATAAATATACATACAATAAATGATAGAGACCCAACGCTTAACATTTATTCGGAGCTGTGAGACACCTCAGAGGATGTGAGTGAAAGTGAATTCGTTTTTAGAAGAGGAAAAATTTTTTTTTTCCTTACTGATGCATAATAATGGCGATTATCGTGAAGAAGCAACGTTAAAAGTTATAGAGAATAACGAAAAGTTGCTTGCTCAAACTCTTCGTTGACCTATGCTAAGCAAAGAGAATAAAATTGAAATGATATTTAACTCTAGCAACCTAGGATCTTCATCCGACTCAATTGCCGAAACATAGTCCGCATCATCCGCATAATACCTTTCTCCCTGTGTTTTCAGATTTATTTCTTTTTTTTTTTTAGTGCAAAGTTCGTAGTAGCTGCGTCATGTCACGTCACGGAAATATATTAGAGATCGTCGCTGATATGACAAATTTAATAGACATTTTATACAACACGTAAATGTTGAATTTATTTTCACTCTGTGATTTTCCTTGATATATAAATATTAAATATTGCTTACTCGCGTACAAATCTAAGGATAGGAGTATTATATTCGAAAGGAACGATTGTTTTACATTATTATAATTATTATTATATATTTTTATCATCTACCATTAGTTTTTACTGACGTAACAAATGGTTACTCTCCACTTGCAGAGCTCGCTGTACAAAGGATAAATAAATACAGTGGAATTTGACCACAGGCCAGTTCTCTTCACAAAATTCACGTAAGATTAATTTGTTGCTCTTTGCGTTTTTCAGGCTTAACAACAGGACTGTAAAAACGAGGATCCAGTCACTTAATGTTAACCTTCGTGTCATAACAAATTATGCAATTTTGGATGATCTTGTTCGAAATCTTATCCGCATTTGAAGTTTAAAGGATTTGACTATAAAACTTTCTAAATCGAATAATTACCTATCAACTTACAAAATTATACGAACTTGAAGTTTTAAACGTTTTAAACTGAAACAACTATAGTTGTAAGATTTAATGATTCAACTATTTGAAATAAAATATCTTAGTTTTCAAGGCTTCAAATAGAATTTTTTAGTTTTAAAATTTTTAGTTGAAATTGAATTTTCTTTCTCAAGTCTTAGTTTTCATTTGTTCTGTCTAAACTTAAAAGATTACAGTTTGTTATGTTGGATTCCGAAAATACTATCCTTTTACGGTATTCAATATAACATTCATCAATTTCGCATGTTTTCATTTTCAGAAGCTTCTAATTTGATATTGCATAATTCTGAACACTGTAAATGAGAAGATGCTCGATTCTTAACGATTCAATTTTGTAAACATTCTGTTTCAAACATTGAAATTTCAAGAATGTTGAGTTTCGTATGCTCATTATACTGCTCACATTTTCCAAGTTTGAAAGATGCAAAATGGAAATTTTCTAAAATTCTAATGTCTTTTAGTTTGGAAGAAAGGAAATTTTTAATGTCTCTCGTTTGTAGAATGCTTAACTTTTCAGATTGTTTCCATTTTCCACTTTAATACTTTACTTTGATTGCTTCAGGGATCACAGTCGTTCACCTGTTTCTATTTTTACCCTATTTTCACCCTTTTCTCTTTTTCATTTATTCTCGAAATCTCCTATAATACCTTATGAGAATTTTATTCCTTCTCCACATTTTTTTCAAATTTTGGGTAATTTTTTAAGAATTATCACAAATCGAAACCTATTTCATTCAACGTAGAGCACATATATTTTAATTATTTGAGAATACAGTAAAAAACAATTCATTAGCCTAGAATGTCCAGATATTCAGAAGTGCAAAAAAAAATATATTGTAAAAAATTTGGAAAATTTTTCAAAAAACTTTGAACTATAACAATAATAATATATAAATACGGCAATATTTCGAGGAATCAATGTTCGAAAAGGCACAGTTCATTAGCCCACACCCAAAGCTTTAACAAGTCAACTGATAATGAGGATTATAATTTATAATCATTTTTCTTTCCTCCAATCTGTTTTCTTATGAAAATATTGTATTTTTTTACTTTTTTTTGTTCCGTCAGTATTTTCATAAGAACACAATTTCCCTTTAAAAAAAATTCTTTTGAATAAGTTTTCCTACATGCATTCCCTAAAATTAAACTAGTGGATCGATATGATCCATGAAGCGGCTTTTCTTCAATTACCAGGAGAAAATGTTGCAAATCAGGAATCTTCTCTCATATTGGATACTGTTTGAAATCCTGAGTTTGATCCTTTGAAATTTGGAACGATTTAATGTCGAAAGATCACCTATATTAATGTTTTTAATTTTCCTTATTTGTATTTATACTTTTTTTATTATAAATTCTTCCAATTTGGTTTGCTGTCATTCTGTAGATATTGCCTTTATTTATAAATAAAATTAGCGTACTTTCTTCAAGCTTTCAAATTTTATATGTTTCAATTAAGAGTAATATTAATAATGGATTTACACAGTTTGACCTTTCTTCCTAAATTCCCAGGTTAAAATATTTGTAAGCTTTAGATGATTTCAATTTCTGATGTGTTTCGATTTTTGGCTCTTTTAAAATAGAAAATTCCACCATTTGTTTGACCTTAAATGTTGAACTTCTTTCACTTATGTATGTCTAATCGTGCTTATTTAAAGTTTTACTTACTTGATTTGATGGGAACTTTCGAACTGAAATGTATACATGCAAATTTTTTTACCACTCACCTTCAAATTTGAGCTTTCTTGAAATTCATTGATTTAGGGTCAAAAATTTATTCAGTATTCTTCTATTTGAGTGCTTAAAAATCTGAATGTTTTGGAGTATGAAGATTTTTAATTTTTTAGAACTGATTTGCAAACTTTTCTTATATTTTAAAATCCCACAGTGTTTGGATTCAGGAATCTAATTTATCCGTCTCATATCTACACTAGTAGTGAAAATTGGGAACCAGAATCCACAAAATTGTATGATAGCCATAAAAAATAGCTGCATTTACGGGGATAGAACGCAAAGTAATCATGGTTGAGCCTTTGAAAAAACCACGAAGACCTTCTTTTTTATATAAGCGTATACCACAATCCACCATTCCTTTATATTTTCGATTCTTGAAATCGTCGGCTTGTATTCTAGACTTGAGGGTGTCAAAGGGAATTACTGGCAACCAGGAGCAAACGCCTAAGTAATAGGCCGAAAATGTATTTCATAAGTTCAAAGATTTGAACGATTTTTAAATTTTAGTTTCATTTTAGTAAGAAAAAAATATGCAGGTACCTGCTATCCCACCTGCTACCAGAATTTCTAGAGTTCCTGGATTTAAATCAAGCTGGCCGTGTAAATTGTAGCGAGAGTACTGATATGCCACGATGTAAATTCCGTTGGCGATAATATCCCTGTTTCAAATTTGAAGGCCCTTATTATTTAGTTAAAAACCTCTGAAACTGAAAGGTGGCCCTTGACTAGGAGATTGTACAGTAAATTAATTTTTTGGCCTAGTATTTAAATTATTTTTAGTAAAAAAAACTTTTTAATCACTCCAAATACAGTCAAACAATTATACGACCCATCGTTTTTTCTTTTTAATTGAACAAATGTTTCAAATACACTTTGAAAAGCTTGAACGATTGAACATTATTATGTGAGATTGTTTGAAATGCGACAAGTTTGATGGTAAAATCAAGTAAAACGTTTTGAGTTGATTGGAGATATAAGAAATAAAACGATTAGGACATACAACATAGTATCTTTGCTTACAAAAGAAATAAAACGAGTTGTCAAGTAGAACTACTAATTTTGAAAAAAACTTATCACTCGTTGACGTTACCCGATAAAATTGAGGTATTCTTGCTTTCCGTTTTCATTCGACGATTCAAACATAAATTTTTTACTACTAAAATTTTTCTAAAACTTGAGAGGCTCTAAAATAAAAGTTTTTTAATTGTATCAATCTATATGCAGGGTGGCGACTTGATCGGGGAACAGGGAATTTAACAAGAAAACCGGGAATCTACTTGACTCAACCTAGACTATGAAAAATTCTTCCGAAAAAATACGAGAAATGACCGCTTTCTGTTTATGATTCAAAAAAAGAGATCTTATAATTTGATTGAAAGAATTTAACGTTCCTTTAATCTGATTAATCTGAATTATTGTCTTCATTTTTTCAAAAGAAATGTATTTCTCACGTTTTATTTGCATTTCCTCATTTATCTGACTTGGGACAGAGAATTTCAGAAAATATTTATAGTTTTTACTTTAGGGCAGGGAGTTTAAGTGAAGAAGTATAATTTTACTTGGAACAGGGGATTTTTTGCATGGACGTGAACTTCTTAAACTAGTTATAATTCAGATTTAGGAGAAAGGGTTTTTAAATATCGTTCCTTCAATTCAAAATTTGTCACAATTTTAAAGTCCCCTCTTCTTACTTTCAAATAAAGAAAGTACTTCAAACAGTCTTTAGAGTTATTGAATTACGATAGAAAACTTGTTTACATTGTTCATTGCGAATTCATCCTTTCTTAGTTGAAAAATCAACTACTTGTTTTAAATTTCAAACTTGTTTGTTGGAAATCAACATTTTTTTATTCACCTCTGGTTGAGATTGTAACCGCTTTGTTAAAATCAATTTATCATTTTTCAGTAAAAATTTAAGTATTTGGTTGAACATCTATTTTTGAATTCGAAAATTAAACTTTTTCTTTGAGAAATTATGTATTCCGTGGAAAATTTGCCTTTTTTTTGTAGAAAATCAATTAGTAAAAGTTCATTTATCTGTTTGAAAACTTTAACTCCTCCAGTTGAAGATTCTTTGTTTTAGTATAAAACTCTTATGCCTGGTTTGGAATTGTTTTTTAGACTAAAAATGTTACTGTTTCATTTTTTGGTGGAAAATAGTTATGTTTTGGGTTCGAAATTCGACTATTTTGTTAAAACATTGTATTTTTTATTGGAAAATGATTCTTTCTACTTGGAAATTAATCTTCATGCTTGAATATTCACCTTCATGGTTTAAAATTGAAGTGCCCCAGTTAAAAATTTATCTTTTTATTTGAAAATTCATCTTCTTCGTTGAAAAATGAACTATTTGGTTGGATATCCGTTTTTTTTTTGCTATCATAAATTGAGTTTTTTTATTGCAAGTTCAACTGTTCCAATGTATGTGAAAAAATGATTTTTTGTTGTTGAAAATTTGAGTATTCTTTTCAAAATTGATTTGTTTTGCATTGTTTGATCTGTTGTGCTGAAGGATGTGTAGAATGAACGTCATGAAATTGAAAAACTTGACCGGGAGGAACCGGGAAATGATGGGGAATTAAAAATCTTCCGCCGAATCACTACCCTGAAATGGAATTAAAACTTTAAAAACTAGGGTTGCTACAGATCAGGGGATTTCAGAAAATCAGGGGATTCAAAACTCGTAAAAACAGAAAACTTGTCAAATTAGCATATTTCTTGGTGTGAGGTTATTTTTTGACTATAGAATAAAAATTTCTAATGGAGAAAACGAAAAATTGTTCAGGAAAAGTCAGGGAATTTCGAAATTGGGATCTTGTAGCAAGATCAATTTAGTTCCACTACAAACTTTTTTATCCAGTTATATACATTTTTTACTCCTAAAATTAAGAATCAATTAAAAAATCTTTGGAACCTGTAAAGTGTCGGTACACTTCCTATGAAGAAGCCATGAATTCCATATTTGTGATACACGTCTTGGGCCGTATGGTACGTACTAGGTTTTTTGCTTGGGACATTTTTATGTGGATTTATCTCGTTATTGAATATACCTTTTCAAAAAGTTGTAATTATCAAAATTCAGTTTTTATGATTCCATTCAACTATTGAAGTTTCGAATTCAAAATTTAGATTTCAGATTATTTTAATAATACACTGCTGGATACCTTTTCCAATTTGTATTCTGATTTTAATAAGTTCACTGGGACACGAAATTAAGGCCTGAGCAACTCCTCCAACACATCCAGCTATAAAATTATCGTAATAATATCCTGAATTTACGGGAAGGATGTAAGTTGGGTTGTGGCCTCGTGAAGATTGCAGAAAACCCAAACAACTTGCGTAGACTCCGAAGAAGGCTGAATTTAGTGCCCCAGAACATAAAAGCGGAAAAAGCATTCCTTTGTAAAATCCTTTCAACTGAAATTTGTTGTTGAATTTTGTTATGAAAAGTAATTGCTTTCGGCAATGATTTAAAACTCATCATATGCAGAAAATTGTAAACAATTCACGGGAAGGTAATTCAAATTTGATCAAACAATTTTTCTCACATATTAAAATTGAAAGATTCACGTTTACAAAGCTAAACAATTGCTCACAGTAATTGTTTCGAACTATTTTTTACTTTAAACGTTCGAAACTTATAAAAAATTGTACAAAAATAAAATTCTAAATAAGAATCACTTTAAATTTGAACTGAGAGCCTTAAGAATTTAAAAAATTCTAGTTTTTTAGTTTTATAGAATTAGGCATTTGGAACCTTTTCATTTATTATTCCGAAATTGTCTGAATCGAACATGTCACATTCGAAAAGCTTCAACAAATTTCTAATGCATAATTATAAATTATAACAATTAAACGAAGTGTCCAGATCAAACTAAAACATGTGCGCTACGCTCATTGGATTTTGGGAAAACGTTTATATTTCCCCAGATTATGATAAAAAATAAACATATTTTCGTATTAGCGCTTCGAGATAACTGAAGAATTTCAAATTGTAAAACTTCTTAACGTTATGTTTCTAGCAGGAATAAAACTACAATACTAATTTTAATAAAATAAAAATAAATAAAAGTGACATACAGCATTTAAACCTTTTTGGTAATATAATCCCTTTGATAATTGAATTATTTTAATTTGATACGGATACCTTCAGAATGAAAAATCTTTGATTGGAAATTTTCAAAATAAGACACAAAACTTCAAATTTGATTGCGTGAAAAGAAAAACACACTCAAGGAAGAAGTATTGAAAATTCAATGATTTTGATCAACTTGCAAATGTTACAAATACTAAGTCTCACAGCTTGAAAATGAAATGGCTTCAATTCGTGCAGTTCCAGATGAAAGAATTAGAATTTAAAATTTTTTTTTGATTTATCTCATTGAAATTTAAATATAATGAATGAATAGCGTTTTCTTTGATAACAATATTATAATAATTCTCGGTAGTTTCCTGGTTTTCTAAATTTTACGACCCAGTGCGGTTACTCCGAATAAATTAAAAATATGTCTATTACTGAGTTTAACAAATTCTAGAACAGGTTTAATCATGCAATTGAAAATTCAATAAACTAGATCATTTTCTTAAGCTATAGGAATTTATAGTCTATATTTATTAACTGATTAATTTTTTAGGGACATTCACTTACTCCATCTTCTTTGATGGTAACTCTTATAACTTCTTTTGTGGGTAGTCGTCGAGTATAACTCATTTGTTGTTTAGTTTTAATCGTATCCATTGGATGACCAACAAGAACACCAAGAATGCCTGAAAAATTGAATTATTATTTCTCACCTGTAAAAGATAAAAACAATTCAAAATCTGAACCAGATTTTTTAATACCACCGCCCCATCCTGCAACAAAGGTTGCAAAAAGTTCCATTACATTTTATTTATATTCTAATCATGAATAACCATGACTGCATTTCTTCATGAAAAGGTCAACATAAAAATGCAAATAGAAGTGCAGTCCGGAAGTGTCACTATGTATAATTGGTTATAGATAGGGTTTCAGATCAAGATTCGGCTAAATTCAGATTATACATCATTCAAGTTTTTATAACTTTCATTTTTATTGCAGACCGTAGTCTTTAAATGTATTCACCTCGGTATTCACCATATTTGAAAACTACTCAGCTTATTTGTATCTAAATAGTTCGTCGTATTTCCAATTTCTAATATAGTTCGAGTAGTCAATTCCTAAGAATATTAAGAAATCCAACCAAAATGGACATATTCCAGAAAATAACCAAGAGTAATTTAAAGTTGATTATACTTGTGTGAGTTTCTTAAATCCAAAGTTGAAGCATATGTTTGCCCAGGGGCGAATCCAGAAAAATATAGGGGGGGGGGGGGTAAAAATGAGGGAGAAAAGTACTTAATCACAAAAACATGTTTTCTAGACAACTGCAAATTTTTCTGAATTTTCCAAAATTCGTATTTTTAAATTAAAAAAGAGAACAAAAGGCATCAACCGATTCAAACTTTTTGCTCTTTTTTTCAGATGTCAACCAACAATTGTTTTCGCTCAGCTTCAACGATTCGGCTAATTTGATCATTTTTATTTAATAGGCAGGTACCTCATATCATGAATTTTGAACTCGTCTAGTTCAGAGTTGGAGCGCTGCCATCTATACTACGCTTGCGCGAATTCAAACCTGCGCACGTAAGGAACGTAAAGGTTAATTGATGTCATTCTATCCATTTTATGTATCATGTGGTCATGTGTGAGTGTTATGTCAAAATCCATTAGAATGAGAAAACATGATCAAAATGACTAGAAATAAAGACAGAAAACGAAATATTTGCCTCGAATGCGCCTTCAAGTCTTCGCAAAACTTATCGGAGTGAGAATCACGCTTCAAAAGTCCAAGAACTCTTTAAAATGGCACCATACATAAAACCTAACCTATTTCTCCAACATCACTCAAAGTTCGCAAAACTCTCCGATTCCAGCAGCTTTCGAACGAATACGTGTAAATACCCTCCAGGACTATGATTGCTTATATAAATAAATCTTTGCTTTCGAAAAGACTGGGTACAGTAACAGCACGTAAAAAAACGAAATATCAATTTAAAAAATAATATAAAAACAACGATAACTTCCATACAGGTTTATATTTTACGATATTTTGTGATAAATTGTTCAAAGAACCATCAAGCTTCTTAATATATTAAAATTTTTGTGCCTCTCTTACGTTATAACAGTTTATGTTTAAAAAATGAGTGTTTTAATGAGATGTCCTGGTATGTATTGCGGTCGTGAATCATTTCCTGATGGGAATTGGAGTGATTGTGGTGCGTGTCCTCGAGGATTTAGGACGAATTCTTCCTCGGCTTGTGTACCTTGTGATGATATGCTAGTGTTTTACGATTGGCTCTACCTGGGCTTTATAGCTGTTTTTGCCTTGGTCCTGCACTGGTTTTGCATTGACATGGTTGCAATGAGGCGCAATATCCCCAAGGAAGTGATCGCACTACATTGTTCTGCGATTATTGAAGTTGTTGCTGCCTCGATTATTACCTTACAAATAATGGAGCCGGTGGGATCTTTTAATATCAGATCGTGCAGGGCTAATAAGTTATCGGATTGGTATACTTTATTACACAATCCTACTCCAAATTATGAGAAGACTCTTCACTGCACGCAGGAGGCAGTTTATCCATTGTAAGAAATAATTTGTTTTTAATTTTAGATAGTGTATAAGATACATTTCGAAATTCTGTAATTGAAATAGTAAAAGATACAGTTGTTTTCATGTGGACCTATCTCCTGAGTTTTTTTTTTGTGTTCAGTTTGGAATGAAACATGAACATTCCTGACATGAAAAAGAATGAATAAAAAACCAAAATATCTCCTGCACTAGGATAGCAATTTTTTGATATTTTGGTCCAGAAAGAACAAATGATAACAACTACATCTGTTACCCTAATTTTAGATTTTATAACTTGATCCACATTTTATTTGTCAGGGAATTTTCTTTTTTTTTAGTAGAAAAACCTATACAATCACTCAAAGTGTTACTTGATGTCACAGTAAATTATTTGAGATTAAGAGGGTTCGTTTCTGAATTCTTCAAAACTGCTACGGGTTTAAAAACTTCAAATTTGAAATATGCTTACCGTTCAATTTGAAGTGCTAGGCGAATTCAAAAAATGTTTGCATTAGAGTTGAATAGTAAGAAAATTTAAAGTTCCAAACATTATAAATGCAAGCCTTAGAAAAACTAAACAGGGTCAAATTGGGAACATTTCATTGTTAAAAATTTAGTATGGGTATAGCTATTTATTCCAATAGGTAAATAAATACTATCAATTTGTGTGTTGCAAAAATCCAAGTTTATAAAAATTAAATGTCCTTAAATTCCCAAGATGTTTGAGTTTGCCTTGTTATAATTTTTTAATTAAATTTTTTATTTCAACAAGTACTTTTCTTAGCCTTTCCTATCATTTGTCTGCGTTCATTTGAGTTTTTGTATCCACAAGATATAACTATCAAGATTCGTCAATTACAAACACTTTAAGAACCAAAATACCGAATTGTTAAAAGTAATTTTTCTTCTTTCAGATACACCATGGTGTTCGTATTTTATGCGTTTGGAATTTTGATAATGCTTTTAATACGACCGCTGATAGCGCGAAAATTCCTTCCCAAACAGGGAAAGTTTTCCATTTATGCCGCATTGTATTTCTTCCCAATCTTGGCATTATTCCATGCAGTCGGAGGGGGACTCATATGTTAGTATTAGTATTTTGTCAATTCTATATCCAGGCTTGCTATAGTGTTTTTGAAAACTAAGATAAGGGAACGTACCCATACTACGTGACCTGTTTTTCTTTTTTTTACATCGTTTTATCCCTTTTGTCTTCAAGGCATTTTTATTCTTGTCTTTATTTAAACAAAAGAAAAATGGGTCACGTAGTATGAGTATGTTGAAAGAGGCTTGAAGTATGTACATAACTGCATAAATGAAGGTTTCTGTTACCAAATTGCTAATGTTCATATCGGATAAATAATTGCAGGGATCATATATATACATAAATCATTTTTGAGTCCAAAACAAGTTTTTTTCTAGCTTTGAAAGATTTGTTCAACACCTCTCTGTTTTTTCTACTTATAAAAATACATCAGAAAAAAAATTCTAGTGGACCAAAGGCTGAACATATATATGAAAATTGAAAATTAATCATATTTAAAATTTGTTTGAAATTTATTTTCATCATTAGATAGATCATAATCCCTTATTTATATCACTGTGAATAATAGAATAGTATAGAACCT
Organism: Neuroterus valhalla; assembly: GCA_011762715.2. Lineage (NCBI taxonomy): Eukaryota > Metazoa > Arthropoda > Insecta > Hymenoptera > Cynipidae > Neuroterus > Neuroterus valhalla. The sequence continues at coordinate 1,439,785 of WSXT02000023.1, forward strand.
TGGATTGTTGTTGGAAGCATTTCTCTGTATCATTTGAAAAATTCAAGAATGACTATTAGAAAAACCTTCTTTTCTGTTTTTTATTCCTGCAGACTTGTACGTTATTTTTTATGTGGTTTATTTTCATTAGTTGAAAATCAATATGTTTAAAACCTCCTTCAATGCCAGCTCAAAAGAAAAAATATATTGTGAAAAATAGAAACTGGAAAAAACTATTGTACACGAAAATTAGAAAAATTTTAATGAAAGAATTATTTCTTCTACTTTATTCATAATGTGTAAACATGTTGCTAACATGTAAACCCGTACTTTATGCGTAACAATCAGCTCTGAATTATATTTTCATAGGGTATTAGTAAGCTACTTTTTTTGCATATTTTTTCAATTGACAAAATTTTGTTTTTGAAAACTAGTCTACTCTGACAGCTAATGTTTACGATTGTTTTGATGTCTTATGGAGAAATTGATTTTTTGAATATTCTAAATTCAAAAAGTCCACTTGATGAAAAAAAGGTTCAGAATTCTCAATTGTAGAGGGTCTTCTGTATCTAAGGGAGAGGAGGGAGGGTGATTAGGTAAAAAAGGCGACGGACTGTGGTCCCTGTAATTCTGATTTTATTTTTTTTGTAAAAAAAATCCTTATTTTTACAGACCACTCATTCCCTTACATCACAATTGCCCTGTCTGTACTTTCCAACGCAGTGCATTTTGCCTTCAAGTTAAACCAGGTAAATATGATCTTTAATGTTTGGAATATAATTATTCTTTATATCTTGTTTACAGCCCCCATGAAATCACTAGAAATCTTTCAACATCCCATAGAATTCTGTAGTTATAATGAAAATTTCGTGAACCTTTTTTGAATTCTTCGCAATCCCTTGGAATCTTTGAAATCCAGATTGTACAGTCCCTGGAATGTGGTATAATTCCTAATAATTCTCTAAATATTTCATAAAATCTTTGAAATCTATTGCAATTTTTTCAATCTTTCAA
>WSXT02000023.1:1440877-1515141 GCA_011762715.2 Neuroterus valhalla
TTCATCAAATCCGCGAAAGTCAATTTTCACATAAAACCAATACCTTCTCATTCAGAATGAGAATGTAAAAATTGAATGCCAAAATTTTCAGTTCAAAAACGAATTCAAAACCAAACAAAGTATGAAACAAAAAGTTCATTTTCAACTAAATAGTTGAATCCCCAACCAATAAAGATGAGTTTTCAAACCAAAAAGACAAATAAATCAAATCTCCGCCTTATTTTTGATACAAAAATATGAATTTGCATAAAAAAATTGTATTTTCAACCAAATAGTTGAATTTTCGAGAAAAAAAACGAAACATTTCCTTATAAGAAGTATACATCCTTGAAAAAATTGTCGATTTCTCAAAGAAACGACTTAGTTTGTAAATAATATAAATGAATCTTTGAATTCAAGAAACAAATTTTCCAACAAAAGAGTTCAATTGCCATCCGAAAAAACCAATTTCGAACCAAAATATATGATCTTTGAACAAGATTGTTGAACTTTTAATAAAGTAGTTGGATTTTCAACAAAAAAGGCAACTTCTGAATTAAAAATTTAATAGTTTATACTTACTTTTATCTAGCAAATTTCAATTTTTATTTAAAAAGGTACATTTTCGACCAAGAAATTAATTTTTTAACGGAAAAAGATGAATTCTTACGGAAAGTGTATTATTCAATATTTCATCCAAAAGATTTTAATTTAAATTAAAAACAGTTGAATCCGACCAAAAAAGACATATTTTTTAGTTTGAAAAACTCAAATTGAATCCGCAAAGAAACATTTTCAAAGAAAAAAAAAAAGTTTTACTTTTATACCAAACAGATAAATCTTCAACTAAAAAAGAAAGGAATGCTTGAAAAAGTAGTCAAACTTTCAGCCAAGTAGTTAAATTCTAGAATAAAAATTGCATTCTAACCAACCAGTTGCATTTTTGACTAAAAAAGACCAAGTTTATACCAAAAAAGATGAATTTGCAAGTAAAGAGTTGAATTTTCATGGGAAAATGATTTTTTAGTCAAGAAAGAAAGAAAAAGTCCATCAAATTTTCTGATTCGCAATCAAATAGTTGATCATTCAACAAAAATATATTAGTTGATATTATAATCATGAGTAATTTATTTAAAAAAAGGAGAATAGTTGACTGAACCATATATGACAAATAAAAAACCAAAAAGTATGACTTCAACAGAATTGTTAAATTTTCAAGCCAACAATACGCAATCCACGACTATGTGAAAAACTAGAAACATTCCTACATTTCATCAAAAAATGGGTCGATATCACATTCTTTTGGTTCTTGCTCGTTTCTTGTTCAGCTTTTTTCATTTCCCACTAAAATTAGTCGGACCCTCATTGTTTTTAGCGGTCCTTTGTTTTCATTCATACCGAATTTCAACGAGAAACCTGATTCCTGACTGCTGCACATTATATATCATTATTCTAAACAAAATGAAAGCTCTGTTTTACAATCTTCCTCTTTTAAGCTTCTTGGGAAAAATTATTCACAATTGTCTGTAATGAATAAAAATGGCCATTTCCATAATTAAAAAAAAAATCTTTACAAACTTTTAGGCACTGGAACCGAAAATAAGACATTTTCAAGCAAATAATTAGGTTTCTAAAAAAACAAGATTAATTCTCAACCGTAAAAGAGCATATTTACCAGTGAGGGGAAACTTCAAAACCACATAGATTAAAATCCAACCAAAAGTTTTCCCTTTGAAGCCGCAATATCGAATTTTCCTCACAACAGTTACATTTTCAACAAAAATTTATTTTTATCCAGCGAGGAGAATTTTCTATTGAAATATAGAATTGTTAACTCGTAAAGACAAATCTCTTACGAAAAGAGTAAATTTCCAAAGGAATAATCAAATTTGCTTGCCAGTAATTAAATTCGTAACACAAAAAGATGAATTATCAACCAAAGTTGTATTTTTAAGCAATAGAGGTAAATTTTCAAACCAAAGAAGAAAATAATTAAAAAAAAAGAAGCCTAAAAAACAAAAAACAAAATTGGAAGAAATAGTTTTCAACAAATACTCAACCAAGAAAGATTTTTCATTCTAGAAATAAAAAATCAACAAAATTGTTGCATTTTTTGATGAAAGAAGTGATTTTTATGAAGAAAAAAAATCCAAAAAAAAAGTTATTCTTAACCAAAAAGTAGGAAAATTTTCCACAAAAGTAATAGAATGAGAAACTCAAAAAGACGAATTTCAAAACCAAAACAACGATTCTCAACAAAATCGTTGAATTTCTAACAAATAATTATATTTAAATGCACGTTATCAAATTCGTTACCAAAAGATTTAATTCTCAACCGAAAATGCGTTCTTAACCAATAAGGATGAATTTCAAAACCGAAATGAAAAAACGAGTTCCCAACAAAAGACTTAAATATTCAACCGAAAAAGGTTTGTTAGTTGGGAAGCGGAAAATGCCAACAAAAATGACTTCAAAATTTCCCGTTGAAAAAAACTTGATATTCAGCATAAATAAAAAAGACCGCATTTTAATTGAAGTAGTTAAACTTCCAACCAAGTAGTTGAATTCTTAACAGAATATTGTATTTTTAACGCAATAGTTGAATTTTATACCAAAATAATTGAGTTTTGAACCCAAAAGACGAATTTTCAACCAAAAAGGATGACTTTCTAACGAAATGTTTGTATTTTTAACAAACTGATAAAAATTCTCAACCAATAAAGATGAATTCTCAAACAAGAAAGACGAATTTAAAAAAAAGAGTTGATTTCCCAATCAAGAAAAGAGAAATTCAAACCAAATTGTTCAGTTTTTCTCCAAAATATGCTAAAGCTGAGTAAGAAAATGTAGTAGTTGACATTTCCACCGACAAAGACGAATCTTGAGCTGAACATGTGCGTTTCCAAGCCAAAAAGACGATTTTTCAAATCAAAATGCAATAGTTGATATTTGAACATAAAAAGATTCAAGTTTGAATAAAACATATTCAAATTCAACCAAAAGACAGGAAAGACAAATTCTTCAACAAAACAGATTAATTTTCAACCAGATAGTTGCATTTTTCACTACAAAAAGATGAAAATTCTACCAAATAATTAATTAAATTATTTTTTAATTCCATTATTAAAGACAAGTTCTTTTTTCCAGCTAAAATTGAACTACTGAACTGCTGTGATTCCCGGAACAATTAAATGATTACAATTTGGAAGTCCTGAATTATTAGTGTTCACAAATCAAATAAAATTGAAAAATAAATAGTATCAAAAAATTAATGAAACTTGAAGCAGTTAATAATAAAAAATTAGAAAAGCCTCGAATTCGTCCATGTTTGTAAATTATGCTTCTTTTTTCGTCTTTTTCCCCTTCTTTTGTAAAGGAGACACATTCTAGGATTTTCCAGACTGCATCACAATATCTTACATTGATAAGCCTCTTTATTTTAATTGTTCCCTGAATATATTGTCAGTTAGTGAAAGATAACTTCTGCACTTAATGTGACTGGATAATGTATATAAAAATAAGACAAAAAGTCTCGAGGATCATAAATGAAATAATTACGTTACGAGTCACACGAGTGCTTTGTAGATAAGACTCGCTTTGAAAACCGTTTATGTTTGCTCGATATCTGAACCGCAGTAATTCCAATTGCATAATTTGCTCACTTGATTGATCCGAATCAATTGAGCATTAAAAAAGAAGAAAAAACTCATTTGATAATAGGGGAGTAGCGGTGAATGCGGCGCACATAAATGAGAACGCATGATTAAAATTCAATTATCAAACTAAATATTGTAATAAAATATATTTTGTTTAAGTCAATATCTTAATAATGTTCTATACATGAAGATAATTTTATTGAATTTCATTCAAGCAGTTGTCCTACCTTGATTGGTAACGGGTCGCGTTTCGATTTCAATTCGCAGTTATGGAATACACAACGTATAAGGGAAAAAATTGTGAAATTTTATAAAAATAAGATAAATATATTAAGGTTTATAATAAAGGATAAGCTTACAGACGTTTCATAAACAAATAATGAAAATCATATGAGCAATTAGTACATTTCATTCTTTTCATAAACAGTTATAAAGATTCAACATTCAAATAATATCAATACTCTACCAAACTTCCTAAATATTTATTCTGTCAGAACGAACCTAACCTAAAAACTGGTAAAAATATTTCAAAATACAACTATTCTAAAATAACTCTGAAACACTCAATAATTATAGAATAAAACTTTGCTATGCATAGAAGAAAAGAAATATTATCACTTCGAGTAAATATTCCTTTACCTTCTAACAAAAACCGGCACTTTGTTACTACAAAACTTCCATTGAAGGTTAAGATTCTCGGAGAAAAACAAACCACAAACTTGTGCGTCAAGTTATCTGCCGATTTTAGTTCCGAATGCGCCATGTTAGTCGCATCATTTTGATTTAAAATTTACCCCTGGCTGAAAATGTAATTACTTTGTTGAAAATTAATTCATCTTTTTTTTTTGGTAAAAATTCGAGTCTGTTGTTGAACATTGATTTTCGAATTGAAAAATTAAACTATTTCTTTGGGAATTTATGTTCTTTGTGGAATTCTCTAGTTTTTGTTTTCACTGAAATCTTTTTTTTTGCTAAGACTCAAAATGTTCGAAACATCTGAGAGCCTAAAATTAAAATATTATAATTTTAGATTAACCGGTGAAATTCGAAATGAAAATATAACTTTTGAACTATATTGTTGCATTTTCAATAAAAATTTTAATTTCCTTCCTTTAAAAAAGGACATTTTCGAAATGCATAAATTTTCTACCACATCGTTGGAGTTCCAACAAAATAGTTGAATCCTCACCATCAACATATCAATTTTGGACCAGAAAGTTGCGTTTTCAAGCCACAGGGTTGCCACAATTTCTGGATATCATGGAAATATCATGGCAATTTTTTGATCATGGAAAATTTAGGGAAACATCAGGGAAATCTCATCAATATCAGGGAAAAAGGGTCCGCCAAAATTTTTTAGAATAAATGTACGCTGTAGAGACATTTCTTTGGAGACCCTTTAAATCTTGTAAAAGAAATATTTTTAAATTGGCACTTGGGTCTATACTTTTTTTTTAAATTAATTCCTACAAAAATCAATATTTAAAAAATAAATATACATCTATAGTAAATAATTGATGTTAAAACGTTTCGTCCTGGGCTGATTCATTGGACTCATCAGTAAGGTAATATGAATCAAACCTGCCTTAGACGCTAAACAATTTTTTTAATTATTCTAAAGATGAATTATTTTACATAATATCAAATAATTGTAGGCAATGTATAAACATATATCGTATATCGTAAGAAATTCATAATATTTTCATATATTTTTAGGATCAGATGTTTGTAAACATAAATCTCAGAAATATGTAAAAAAATTTATGTTTTGTATGGAAATTGTATGGAAAAAAATCAGGGAAATCTTTCTGAAATCATGGAAAAATCATGGAAATATCAGGGAAATTTTCCGTGGGTCTAATGTGGCAACCCTGAGCCATAAAGATGAATTTTCTACAAAGCAGTTGAATTGTCGCACAAAAATAAAATATTTCAACTGAGAGCGACAACAGTTAGATTTTTTCAACAAAAAAGTCCATTTTCAACTGAATAGTCGAATGAATAGCCGAAGAGGGAAAAAATTAACCAAATTATTGAATTCTGGATTGAGGAGTCGAATTTGCAGTAAAACAAAAAACTATGAAAAATAAAAATCTGAATGATAAATGCAATGCTTGATATTTCCACTGAAAAAGGTTTCAAATTTTAACAAAACGATGGAGCTATAAAGCAAATAGATGGATTGAAAAAAATCGTTGGCTCTTCCATAAAATAATTAGAGTTTTAACTGCAAATTTGAATGTTTCACCAAGATAGGTAAATTTTCTATCAAAATAGTTCAATTTCCAAGCCAAAAAGGCGATTTTTTTAAAAGAGGCGAGAAAGAGAATATTTATATTTTATTCCAAAGAGAAGAATCCGGAAAACAAAAAGATGAATTGTAGAAAAAGCAATACTTTTTTTTCAAGGAAAAAAATATGAATAAATTGTTCAATCCTCATTTCAAAAAGACTAGCCCTCTACAAAACAGTTGGACTTCAACAAAAAATTTAATTTTCAACCAATTACTTGAATGCTCCTACAAAATAGTTTCATTTTCAATTCAAACTCTTAACCGAAAAGGTTGGTTTTTTAACAAAATAGTTGAATTCTCAACCTTAGGAAACTAATTTTCAACAAAAACAATCAATTTTCAACTGAATAATACGATTTTTTATTCAAAAATGGATTCTCAACCAAAAATATAATATTTAGCAGTGTTTTTAGGAAAAAATAGTTGAATTTTTATAATAATGTTACTTCCGTGTATAACAATCTTTTCTTTCGTTTTGTATTACACTGAAATCTTTTCGTTTCGTTTTTGTATAGCTTATGTGAAGGGTTTTAACTAATAAAAATACATTATAAACGAAATTTGAAGTTTAGGGAAACAAAAACAGAAAATGTAGGGTTTTCAAGAACATAGTAGTTTTTGTGTTCCAAATTCATTTTCCCGCTTACATATTTGAGGAAATGCAATAAAAACAATGGGAATATGAGAATTTTTCAGTTCTTTGTTTATCAATTTTTCTTTCTTTGATCTTGTCGAATTTCCATCAGTAGAAAGTACTGAAGTGTTGGACAGATTTTCCAAAGCTGGCTGGAAAAAGATTTGAAACCTAAAACTTGCAATATTTGAGAAATATTCATATATTCATATGATATAAGAAGTTTTCAATAATTGATGAAATTAGGAGTTGAGAAAATTTACATTCAAATTTGTATTGAAAGCCCTGTAATCAAGTTAATATCTGATATTCTTGGATCTAAAAAATAAAAGCCAAGAATAGAATGACCGAATTTGGACAAACACCCCAAAATTTCTGTATTAAAATTTCAAACAAAAATTCAAATAAAAAAAAGGGAAGATAAATGAGAAGGCAACCTCCAAAACCCGTTCCTCTTCTTTTTTTCTATCTTTCGCCTTTTTTATTCTACTACTAATTTTGAATGTTATTGTATTGTGTTTTGAAAATGATAAAAATCATAAAAGACAAAAGATAGAAAAAGAAGGGGTTTTTGGGGCTGCTCTCTCATTCGTCTTCCCTCTTTCTCATTTTTATGTTATTTTTTGAAATTTGGCAACTCATTTGAGGGTGTTTGTCGGAATTCGATCGTTAGATTCTTGGTTTTCATTTGTAATTTCCGGAAATTTCAGATAATAAATTAAGAGAATCCCTTTTTCAAACCCTTCTTCGGATTAAAATCGTCCTTTTACCTTTAATGGAACCATTGAATCACGTGGATCTTTGTTATCAGGAGAAACTGCTGAAGTATCCAGGATATTTTCTAACGCTAACTAAAGAAAATTGTTAAAGACAAGAAGGACTAGCAAACCCTCTAAGAAGAAGTCTTTCTTTCTCAAAATAATAAATTCAATCCCCTTCCACATCCCTTCTATCAGAAAAAAACCCCTTTTCCACCTGAAATCAAACTTCTGAACCGGTCTGATTTCTGTTATTTTTCTGTCCTAGATGGCTACCTAGCAGAAGCTGCCAACTCTACTTTTACGCCCGGGGCGTAAATGACTGAAGTCGGCGAGTGAAGAGGAGAGGAGAGGAAAGTAGCAAATGTATAAAAATGAATGATATAGAAAGCATCGGCATGAGTGGTGGTTCAAAAATGCCTCACAGCCATTCCACACCGGCCGGTGTTGATGGTGGAAGTCGAACACCTCCTACAACCCCTAGGAAAGCCGGAAAGATGCTTGCGGTTCGAATACAGATGCTGGACGACACCATCACGATGTTCCAAGTGCAGGTAGTTTATTGATTTTGCTTTAGCAAATAAATAGACCAACTTATGTCTCCTGGACCTTCGATCTCGACCCAAGACGGGCCAATTGCATCAATTTATTCCTCCGCTCGGAAAGCTAATAAACCCTAATGGTATTAGGATCCCTTCCTTTTGAAAGGTCCCTGGAACTCAATCTCGGCCCATGATTAAAGCTCGAAAGTTGTTAGAAAAACATTGATACATCATCAAATTGCTACTCTGCCAGTCTGCTCTGCCAAGGGTTTTCCAAACGACCAAACTTCTGCCATTGTTTCACCGCTCTTAGTTGGAACTTCAAGAATGTTTTTGAACAAATTTGACGCTACCACCTTATTGATTTTTTTGGCAAATTTCATATCGTGGAAAATCGGCTGCCATTTTCATACGCATCAGTTGCAGACTGGCAGAGTAGCCATTTGATGATGTATCAATGTTTTTCTCACAACTTTCGAGCTTTGATCTTGGGCACCGAATCGAGGCGTTTTTATGTTGCTCGGAAAAACAGGTATCGAATTCGAAAGAAAAACGATACCAACTTTACACTGTTGTGCTGAATCATTTTACTTCTTTTAGTTACTCGACTGCCCTGTGATCTACTTTCCCTCTCCTTCTATTTTTCTTTCACCTGCAAGTTTCACTTTTGACTTGCGAGTCTTCTTAAACCTGAATTTTATTTTTGCAGACCACGCAAGTTGGGATTGAAACTTGTGAGTGATAAAATATGAAAATGAAAGGGAAAGATTAATCTTAGGGCATTCGTGTAACTAATACAAAGGAGTAAAATCATTTATCCCTGTAGTGTAAAGTTTGCATTGTCCCGTCGTTGCTGAAGTATCACTTCAGATGTGCGTGTTTTCTATACGCACACTTTTTTGATAAATTCACACAATTTTTGACGTATGTGCATGCCAGTGAAAATAAGGTTACTAGCTTAAATAACATTCAGTAGATTTTGTGATAGTAAATTGTAACAAAATTTGCAAATTTTAATTTTAAACGTGTCCCTGTTCAATAATAATTTTCAAAATCTCTCATATTGCAGACTTCACTTACTTATTTTTATTCGTCTCATTTAAATTTTTCTTGTAGATTCTTCTTCCCCTATTTTCAAGGAACTTCCCCCATTTTTTCCGTGTTTTCGCTATTTTTCCTCCTAGTCTTCGTTGCCCACTTTTATATTCTTCGTTCGAAGCTCATCTTTTTTAGTCAAAAATTCAGAAAAAAGCATTTCTTCGGCAAAAGATTGATCTCTCCAGATGCAAATTAAACTATTCCGTTGAAAGTTCGTTTGATTTTTGACAATTTGTTTGCTAGAAATATAGAACTATAGAAATATAGAATTTTTGTAGATATTAGAACTTCTTGTTTGAAAATTCATCTTTATATGCCAAAAATGCATCTATTTGGTTGAAAATGCAACTGGAAATATAAATTTCCAACAAAAAAGTTAGTTTTCAACCGAATAGTAGGATTTGCCACCAAAATACTTCTTTTATAACCAGATATAGTAGAATTTTTACGAGTTACTTTAATTTGTATCCTAAAAAGACCGATCTTTAACATAAGAATTTTATTCTTGACCAAACAATTGATTCTTTCAACCATTGAAGCTGATTTTTTAACAAGAAAGAAAATAAAAGCTCACCAAATTTTCGAATATTAAACGTAGAAAGACAAATGAATTCTAAATAGAAAATGTTATAATTGATATTCCAGCCAACGAGAATTAAATTTGTTAACAAAAGACTTTATTTTTAAACGAAGTAGATGCTTTATCAACCGAATACTTGTTTTTTCAATAAAAATAGACGAATCGCCTATAGAAAATTTGATATTTCAACCCAGAAGAATTGGAATGTTTAATAAAAAATAGTTTGATTAAACCAAAATACACAAATTTTCCACAGAAAAATTCAATTTCCACAGAAAAATTACTAGTTAAATTTTTTGCTAGAAAAAATACATTCCAATTAAAAATCAAATGATCAATTTTTCATTACCCCTATTCTCACCTAAAAGAAGAATGTCCAACTGAGGAGATAAATTTTCAACTAAAATGTTGAATCTTGAAACCCAAAAATTTATTTTTACTACAAGAGTTAAATTTTCAAACAAGCATTCACATTTATAGACAAAGAGATCAATTCTGAACCATAAAGAATAATTTTCTATCAGAAAAAAATGAATCTTCAGCAAAAAAATACCTTCTACATGAATTTTCAACCGTCCTAGAGAAATTTTCAACCAAATACTTGAATTTCTAAGTGAAAAATGTATATTTGACACCAAAAACGAATACTTTCATTTCAAGTTCAAGAAGTTGATATTTAAACATTGAGGAATGTTCTAGAAAAAACTAGTTGAGTTTTCAAAGAAGCAGACGAATTTCCTACAAACTTGTTAAATTTTTAACAAAACATTCAATTTTCTAGCTAAAAAGGAAAACTGTTAACAAGTCAGATGAATTTTCGTCCCAAAAAGAACGGATTTTCTTCAAAGGACTTGAAATCTTATCTATGAATCCCTAATCTTCAACAACAAATTTTATAGTTGATATTACATTATCGAAAACGGTTGGATTCAACGAAAAAATGAATTTTTTAGAAAACAGTTGAATTTGTTGGATTTTGAACATAATAATTGAATTTTGAAGCAACAAATATGAATTTTCTACAAATGGAAGTTCGATTTTCAAGCAAAATATGATTTTTCAACTAAAATCATGAATCTACAACAACAGAATTAATTTTTAACACATTAGCTCAACTTCCAACCAAATAATTGAATTCCGAATAAAAAAATCAATTTTCAATCTAAATGGACAGATTTTGAACAAAACAGTTGAATTTTTAACATAAGAGATAAATATTCAAGTAAAATATTAAAACGTTAACTAAAAAAATGAATTCCCAACAAAAGAGCTTGACTTTCATTTGAGTCGTTGTATCTCAAATTGAGGAAGGTTAATTTTCAAACAAGAATAATAAGTTTCTACCAGTAGAGATAAATTTTCAACAGAAAGTTTCAACTTTCACCAAAGCAGTTGAATTTCCAACCAGAAAGATGGATTCTGAACCAAGAAGAATATATTTCTATAGAAAAATATCAATCTTCAAAAAAATACATACATGAAATATGAACTGAATGAGAATAATTTTTGAGTGGATATTTGAATCTTCTACTAAACAATATTAATTCTGAACCAAAATAAATATTTAATTGGAATTAAAAAAGATCTTTTATCAAACAAAAATATAATAGTCAAATTCGCAGGTAAATTTTAATTGTAAATTACTTGTTGAAATGTTACCTAGATCCCTTTATAAATTACGGCGTTGATTCATGTCCTCAGAATAATCTTATTCCTCACGCCAACTGCAAGCTGCAACTCTAAGCTATGAAATCTCGATAATAAAAATCATAATCTAATAAATCTCAATTTGTGACGAGGCCTTTCGCCTTTAAAACAGTTTGTTTGAGTTCAGTCTAAGAATCAGTTTTCAAAAATAGAGATGATGGCACTTCTTGTAAAAAGCGTCACATTCATTAGCATAATTGATGTCAACAATTTCCGCAATAGCACTTTTCATTGAAGAATTATTTTTTTTTGCATAAATCGTTGATAAGAATTTACATATGCAAAAACGTCTTAGGAGAGATGGTTTATGAGCAAAGCGCAAATGCTTATTTATTTTTTTTGAACTCCTTTTTTATGTTGATTGTTAGATTCTATTAGAGCCAGGAATATCTGGAATATCTGAAGTCCTAAATGTTTTTGAAATGAAAAGCTTGAGGGGTTCATTTGTTCTAAATTCAAAGCTTCCTTTTTAATTTATGGAAGCTATCGCCAGCCCTTTGAGTTGCAATGGCTTTGAAGAATATTGATGAATCGCTTTTTTATTTTATCATTTCGGAATTCAAATTTTAATTCTTTTCTGGGTCTAATTTTTTCAACTTGTAACATTTAATTTTTTGATTCCGTTCGAGAAATTTGCTTTTGAGTTGTGGAAATTTTTAGAGATTGGCTGCTCCCCGAGTTAATTTTCATTCAAAATCATTGGTTTGAAAGTGATACGTCAGTGACAATTATTATACAAGCATACTTAAAGAAATCTTGGAAATATTTCAATTTTCTTTCCACTCTTTTGTCGCAGTGATTCCTTCATACAATGCGGTTCGTTTTTATTTATACCTCTGATCTTTTGGTATAATTCCAAGGCTGCCTTCCTTCTGATCACATCCATCCTTCAATGTATCCAATCCGAAGTTTAGGTCTGAAAAAAGATTATTTTTACCATAAAATTTGATTGTGATCAGGGTGGCGACTTGAGCGTGAAACAGGGAAATGACCGGTTATTTTATTGACCGAGAAAAAACGGGTAAATGACCGGGAATTTTATAGACTGGGAAATGACCGAGAATTTTATTGACCGGGAAAAGACTGGGAATTTTATTGACCGGGAACAAACCGGGAATTCAATTAAAAACCAGGAATTCACTTGACTCAACCTAGACTATTAAAAATTCTACATAAAAAATACGATAAATAACCGCTATCTTTTTATAAATCAGAAAGAGATTTTATCATTTGATTAAAAGAATGTAACTTTCCTTTGATCTAATTCTCAAAATATTTAAATGTGTCTATCCGTCATAAGAGGAAGAATTTTTTTTTCATTATAAGAAAAACGTTTTGCAAATTTGTTATTCTGTGAGACTTTATAGCTGACTCACATTTGATAATCGGATGGATGATAGCCCAAACCTACAAAAAGAATTATTGTCTTCATTTTTTTAAAGAAAATGAATTTATCACTTTTTTTTTGCTTTTCGTCATTCATCTGACTTGAGACCGGGAATTTCAGAAAATGATTATAGTTTTTATTTAAAGATAGGGATTTTTAGTGAAGAAGTATAATTTCACTTGGAACAGGGAATTTTTCACATGGAACGGGAACTTTTTAAACTAATTTTAATTCAGATTTAGAAGAGAGAAATTTTAAAAAATCCTTCCTCCATTTCCAAAATCCGTCACAATTTTAAAGGCTTCACTTCTTAATTTTAAATAAAAAAGTACTTCGAGCAGTCTTTAGAGTAGAAGTAGTATTCCGAAGAAGAAATATTTCTGAATTATGATAGAAATCTTGTTTACATTGTTCATTGCAAATTCATCCTTTTTGAGTTAAAAAATCAACTACTTGTTTGAAATTTAAACTTGTTTTTTGAAAATCAAATTTTTTTGTTAAAGTTGCAATATTTCGATTCGAAATCTGAGTTGAAAGTGTAACTACCTTGTTGAAGATCAATTCATCTTTTTTTGTTGAACATTCAAGTATTTAGTTGAATATTGATTTTTGAATTTTAAAATTAAATTATTTTTTTCAGAATTTATGTACTTCGTGGAAAATTTGCCTTTTTTTGGAGAAAATTAATCTTTATGGTAAAAAATTAATTTCTTATTGCTTGAATTACATCTATTTATTTAAAGATTCATCATTATAGCTGAAAATTCATCAGTTTGATTGAGAATCGATTTCTTAAACTGAAAATTTAACTTTTTCATTTTTAGTGGAAAATTTATCTTTTCTAGTTCGAAATTCGACAATTCGGTGAAAATTTGTCTTTCTAATTGGAAATTTAATTATTTCGTTGTAATTTCACATTTTTGTTGAAAAATCGATTTTTTGTAGAAAATTATCTTTTTGTTCGGATGTTAATATTCTTCTTCATGGTTAACAATTCAAGTTATACAGTCAAACATTTTTAATTTAAAGTCGAACATTCATCAAGTTGAAAACTATGTTTTGTTCAAAATCAATTTTTTAAGCCAAAATTGTCACTATTCCATTTTTGTTTGAAAATTTTTATTTTTCTGGTTCAAAAACATTTTGTTACAAAATTTTATTTTTTAGTTAAAAATTAATTTTTTGTTCAAAATTAAACTATTCTAGTTGAATGTTCATCATTTTAGTTGAAAATTCGTCTTTCTGGTTTAAAATGCAACTACTTCAGTTAAACATTTGAAATTTAGTTTGATTCTTCATCATTTTGTGTATAAATTTGATAATTTGTTTGACAGTTAGTTTTTTTTTTGTTGAAAGATATATATTTTGGTGAAAGTTGTTTTTTTTTTGTTATCAGTAATTTTTTTTAACTGAAAATTTAACCTATTTCAATTAAAAATTCCAAAGTTCTAGTTAAAAATCTATTTGTTTAGTTAAACATCCATTTTTTTAATTTAAACTTTGAGTAAGGAAATTTTGGTTGACAAGTTATCTTTTCCAGCAAAAGTCAATTTTTCTATTTGAAAACTCAACTCTTTCAGTTGAAGATTCTTTTCTATTAGTATAAAACACTCATGCTTGGTTTAAAATTGATTTTTTTAAACTAAAAATGTTACTGTTCCATTTTTGGTTGAAAATAATTATTTTTCGACTTTGAAATTCGACTATTTTGTTGAAACATTATATTTTTTCTTAGAAAATGATTTTTTCTATTTGGAAATTAATCTTTTCTGTTGAATATCCACCTTCAAAGTTGGAAATTGAAGTGCTCCAGTTGAATCTTTGTCTCTTTAGTTGAAAATCATGTTATTGTTTTGAAATTTAACAGCTCTGGTTAAAGATTCATAATGTTATTTGAAAATTCATCACATTGGTTGAAAACTGAACTATTTTGTCGGAAATCTGTTGTTTTTTGTTTTTGTCGTAAATTGATTTTTTTAATTGTAAGTTTGACTGTTCCAATTTTTGTAAAAAATGATATTTTTTTGTTGTGAATTAGAGTATTTTTTCAAAATTGATTTATTTTGTATTGTTTGATCTGTTGTGTTGCAGGATGTTTAGAATGAACGTCATGAATAAAAATAAATGTTAGTGTGTTGCGAAAAATATGAATATGTATGCTACTTCTAGTTGACCGAGAAAATTGAAAAACTTGACCGTGAAGAACCGGAAAATGACCGGGAATTCGAAATCGTTCGCCGAATCGCCACCCTGGTGATGATTGAAAAATTTCCACAAAGAATTAACTATTGAGAGCCTTAAACTAAAGTTTATATGATCTTCAGTGACTAATAAAATAAATGATTTCAGGAGAATTTTGGAGAAACTGCTTGGCGTCGAAATTTGAGGCATTGTTCTTCACTTCACTTGTAATGCATGGCCATTAGAATTGATTAATCTCAGAATTGCAGTGTGAGCATTTTAGCGTAACCATTGACTATCGAGGTCAAGGGGCATGGGCCGTGAGTTACAATGATCTTCGCAAACTCTTCGGCATGCTCGAGATCTTCAATTTTCCAATTCACTAGGCCGCTCTCCATTTTAAATTTAAGAAATTCAAAATTGGAGAAAAAAATGAAACCAAATTCCTCTTTAACGTCCAAAAATCAAGTTGATATCTGAATTAATTAATTAATTAGTTTTTCTACCAAATTTGAATTGTTTCTCAAAATATTTCCATTCCTACTCCCTCAAAAAAACAAAATTTCAACAAGAATTAGAAATTTTCACCCAAAGATATAAAACTTTAACAAAAAAAAAAAATAACTTTTCCAAAGTAGTTAAACGTTCAATCAAAGAGTTCCATTTTGAAGCCATGAAGATAATTTTTCTTCATTTCGTTCCAATTCAGAAAGACAAATTTTCTAGAATGAAAGGATGACTTTCTCAGAAAATTGTTGAATTTTCAACAAAATAATTAATTTGCGGTCAGAGGAGATGACTTTTCAACTAAACAGTTTTATTCAATAACGATGAATTCTGGATTCAAAATATAAAAGTTGATATTTCAACCCATCAAAATTTAAATCCCAACAGAAAAAAGAAAGAATTTTTTATCGAAAAAGTTGAATTATTAAGGAAGGGTTGAATTTTAACAAACAAGTTCAATCGTAAAAGAATAAACTAAATTTTAGTAAAATTTGGAATTCTCAAGCCACAAAGACGAATTTCATACGAAACAGAAGAATTTTTAACACGAAAACATGGATTTTGAACAAAAATCGATGACTTTAAAACAAAATTACTGAAATTCCAACAATATAAAATAATTTTCAACTGAATTCTTAAAGCTGTAGCCAAAAAAGATCAATTTTCAACAACAAGGGATACCAGAGAGGAAGAAAAATATGGATCAGATTGTTTACTTTCTAAACAAGGAAGACGAATTCTATGAATGATAAATGTAATGTTTGATATTTCAACCAAAAGTACTCAAAGTTTCAACATAGTAGTGGAATTTTAAAATGAATAGATGTATTTTCAAGCAAAGAGTTGAATCTAAAAAATAATGAATAATTCTGTACTTTTTTCTACTAAGAAACAATTTTTAGTCAAGAGAGGAAAAAAATTGAATCAGATTGTTGAACTCTCAAGCCAAAAAGACGAATGTCCTAAACAAAATTCTAACTTCCAACCTTCAAGTAATAGTTTTCACCAACAAAGTTAATTTTTCAATCAAATAATGAGATTTTCTTGAGATTTTTTATGTAAAAGTCCAAGGAAAGAAAAATAGTTTTTCTCCTGGTTTTCCAAGTGTTTACTTTATTTTCTTGAAATTTTTATTAATATTATAAAAAAAAACATCTTCTCCTATAAAAAATAAAATATATCTCAGTTTTACGTCTATCTATTAACAATTTGAAGAATTCGAATTTTTTATAGTTTTGTTGGAAACGATTCTTGAACGAAGTTTCATTCAAACGTTCTAAATTGAGAAAGTGACAAGTTCAAGTGCAGTCTGGCCTTGAAAATCATAAGCGTGAAATTGCTCAAAATACTCAATCATCGTTTAAACAATTCGCCTTGGCTGACTCATACTTTATGTAGCTACTGAAACTTTATATAATAATCCTTCCACAACGATGAACTATTAGAGCATTATGCTTCACTATGTAATGTAGATGTGGGGAGATGCAAAAGCTCTTTTATTGATTTCTTCTTCAGCTTCAGTTGCATAGTACATGAAGAATTTTTTTTTTTCTTCGAAATGAAACTTCTATACGCGCGTTGTAAACTGGCACACTGGCTACTTCATTCCTTAATACCCTCAGTTCTTTGTTTTTTGATTATTTCCAACCCGAAAAGACGAATTGTCAGGAAAATATTTTAACTTCTAGCTAAAAAATGAAATTTCTATTCCATAAGGACTAATTCTCAACAAAAAAATTGAATTTTCGACAAAAAAGGATGAATGTGCCAAAAAAGTATAATCTTTAATAAAATATTTAAATTTTTAATCAAAGTTGAATTTTGAAGTCAAGAAGACAAATTTTTTCATAAAAATCTCATTTTCAATCAAGAAATATTACTTATCTCTCATAAAAGAAAAATTTTCAATATAGTACATAAATTTTTAATCAAATTGTTGAGTTACAAACCAAAAACTTAAGTTTTCTATCAAGAAGATCAATTTCATACCATTTATTAATTTATTTTCAACCAGGAAATATGACTTTTCCTTCAAAATGACTGTCATTAAAAATGAATTTTAAATCCTTTAACGAAGTAGTTTAATTTTCAACAAAATATTTAAATCTCCGATAGAATAGTTGAATTTTTGACTGCGTACCTGCATTCCTGACCTACCGAGACGAATTTTCAACTTAAAACATTTTTTCAAATTCAAAATTAGAATACCAGATCACTTAAAAATGACTTCCAAATATAATGAGAAAAATATTTTTCCAGTTAAGTTCAGTGAAAAATGGAGAATTTTATCAAAATACTCCAATTCTCGAAGGATTAGATCAATATGTAACAAGAAAGATAATTCCCTACTAGAAGAGATAAGTTTCCAACAAAATACTTGTTTAATCAGAAAGATCAGTTCCAACAAAGCGCATAAATTTTCAACCGAATAGTTACATTTCAACTGCAAAGAAGAATTTTTCACCGAGAAGATTGATGTTCCAACAAAGAGACGAATTTCAATAAAAATATGATTCCCTAACAAAAAAATCAATTGTCTATCAAATGTGTACTTTTCCAGAGAAATAGCTCAATTCTTAACCCTATGGTTAATTTATTTACACCAAAATTTTTGAATTTGAGAACCAAGAAAGGAATTTTGTACAAAGCAGTTAATTTTTCCTACTAAAAATAATATATTCTCAACGAAAAACGTAATAGTTGATATTACAACAAAAATATGTTTGAATTTGAAATTTAAAAAAATATTTGAATTTAGAAAAAAAAAATTTGAACAACGCATTTGAATTTTCAATCAAAGAGATAAATTTTCAACTAGAATGATAAATCTTAAGGGGAAAAGAGGGGTTTGAAACAAAAGAGTTCAACATCCAACCAAATAGTCGAATTCTCAACTGATAAGATATTATGTCTACCAAAAAGATTAATTTTCCACCAAAAAAGAGGAGTTGTCAACGTTATACATACATTCTTAACCAAATAGTTGGTTTTTCATTTGAGAAAGATTAATTTCCACCAAAAAACGGAAGAATTAAATTTTTGATTGAGAAATGAACTCAAAGCCAAAAATGAAACAAATTTTCAACTCAATAGCCGAGTTCGCAACGGCAGAGATGAATCTCCTCCAAAAGAAATGCAATTTTTTTCAAATGGTTCAATATTCAACCAAGTAGTTCAATTTTTGATCAAAAAAAAGGTGTAACATATTATTTGCATTCTAAAAAAATAATTGAATTTTGAACAAACGGTAGAATTTCCAATCGAACGAGATTCGTTTCGAACAAGAAGTATAAAAATAGGCTTATCAGTAACAACAATAAAATTGAGGCAAAAATTCAAAAAAGGGTAAGGTTTCTTGAAAATTTATTTTGAATTTGAATATTTCAATACTCAATTTTATTCTGTTTAGTTCTGACCGCTTCAATATTCCTTCTTCTGAGTAAAGCTGAAATAAAATAAAATTCTAGATGAAAATAAGCATTTGTTTCACTTATAATTAAAATATCTGTACTGTAGGAAGAAATTGAAGACTTGAATCATTTTTTTAGTATTATTTTTGATTATTTTCATTCATTATTTGAATTGTAGACGAGGTTGATTTTCTAAGTATGACAAGTAGTTTAATTTTCAAGCAAAATATATGAATCCTCAACGGTAAATGTAAAAGATATTTCAATCAAAGAAGGTTTTTAACTCGGATGGAACTGAAAAAGACAAATTTTCAACATAATACTTTAATCCTTAACCAGAACAGATTATTTTTCAACTAACCAGTTGCATTTTCAACCAATAAGAGAATAAAGTATCAACAAAAAAGTTCCATCTGCAACTTGATAAGTCCAATTCTCAACCATAAAACATGAATTTTGAACAAAAAATGTAATAGTTCTATCCTTAGGTAAAACAGATTGATGTTCGACCAAATAGTTTTATTCTCAAGCAACAAAAATGATATTTTTACCATACCACATAGTCCAATTTTTTGGCCGAAAAAAAAAAATTTTCACCAAGACTTCAATTTTCAACCAGATGGTTGAATTTTCCACATAAGAATGGGATTTTAGGCTTAAAAGACAAATATTCTACGAAGCAGATTATTTCTGAACGCGAAAATATTAATAAGTCAATTTTCAACCAAATAGATTAGTTTCCAACCGAAACAGATTATTTTTCAGCTAAACAGTTGTATTTCCAACCGAAATCGCCAAATTTCGAACGAAACGAATAAATTTTCAATTTTGAAGATGAATATTAAACAAATTAACAATTAAGTTTCATTTACAATCAACTAGTTGAATTTTCATCTCTGAGAGATGAATTCTCAACCAAAAAGGTTATAGTGTTGGCATTTGGACCAAAAAATGTTCAAATTTCAAATCAAGAACAGTTAAATGGAAACAAAAAATACGAGTTTCCAACAAAATAAGTTCATTCTCAACCAAAACTGATTTATTTCTAATGAAAAAGTCTTATTCTCAACCAATCAAGATAAAATTTACTACCAAACGAGATGAATTTTAAAACTAAAATAATAAATTTCTAACAAAAAAAATTTTTGTTCAAACAAGAGACTCAATTTGAAGTAAATCGTCCATTTTTAAAAGTGCGTAAAGAGAATTTCCATCTCAATCATGAAAGATTTATTCTTTACCATATAATTGCATTTTCAAGCAAACTTAACAAATTTTAAACACAAAAGTTCAATTTCCAAACAATAAAACTTGCTCGTTATGAAAACAAAATTTCAATCCAATATTTGAATGCCTTCGAAAAGAGACGAACCCTCTATCCAAAAGATTTATTTTTAACCAATCAGTTACATTCCTCCAAAAAAAAGATGAAATTTCCAACAGAAAAGATTATTATTCAAACCAGAGATAAATTTTTAACACAAGAGTTGGATTTTCATCCTAAAAATATGAATTTCGAACAAAAGAAGAATATTTTACAAAAAACTTAAATTTTCTATGAAATTTCGAAAATTCCAAGCCAAAGAGACGAAAATTCTACTGAACAGTTGGAGTCCGAATCCGAGGATTTGGATTTCCAACAGAAAAATTGATTTTTATTCAAAAGTTGAATCCTTAACTAGAGCAGATTAATTTTTTTACAAAACTTGCATTTTTACCAAAAGTGATCAAATTTTTCCACAAAAGATCAAATTTTTAAACCATAAAGAAAAATTTTGAATGGAGGAGTGAATTTCCAACCGAATAGGTTGATTTCCTACCAGTCTGTTCAAATTTCTCGCCAATAATACAAATTTAGTTTAAAAAAGTTGTATTTTTAACCTGAAAATTTTAATTTTCAACAAGGGACATGATTATTTTCCTCATTTGGTTATTCACAAAGACTGAAGAAACGTGATTCATTAAAAAACTCGCCCAACTGTATGCGTTTTCCTATTAATTTTATATTAAATAATGGCTTCAAATTCAATCATTAACATCATTGTTATTTTGCACTTTCCTGAAATCGGAAAGGGAATCTAAAAATCAGTGAAATCGGCACAGTTTTTCTTGTGTTGAAGTTTTAGAAGCTTAGTCTGGCGATTTTTTCGTTGCTATTCTTGTTCTTTGCAATAAAATTTCGAAAAATGTATTCAATAACATTTCCTATTGATTTCTAAGAAGGTCAAGACAAAAAATTAGGTATGAAGGTGGTCAGATGAAAATCCGGATAGGATTTCATCGGATTTATTCAGATTTATTCAGATTAATGACGTATAAAACTTCAACCCAAAGTGTCTTGCATTTCTCAATTTGATTTGAGACCTTGAATCATCACACGAGATAAGCCCCAATTTAGCAATAAGGCGATCCTAAGTGGACAAATCGACTTAAGTGGGAATTTTAATTTGCAGGCAAAAGCATTAGGCAGAGTTCTCTTTGACCAAGTTTGCAAACAGTTGCACCTTCTTGAAGCAGATTACTTTGGCCTTGAGTACCAGGAACTGAACGGAACGAAGGTAAGTCTCGACAGCTTCCTTACCGACTTTAAATTCTGAAGGAAAATTGCACGATTCGTAAAAAAAGCATAAGTCTTGGCGTTGCTGATGTTTTACAATTTATGTCAATCGCTCTTACGATCTTTCAGTATTGGTTGGACCTAGAAAAACCAGTTTCCAGACAAGTGGGGCTCTCGCTGATCGATCCGCTCCTGAGGTTTTGCGTCAAGTTTTACACGCCAGATCCTGCCCAGCTCGAGGAAGAGTTCACCAGATACTTGTTCTGCTTACAAATCAAACGAGACTTGTCTCTGGGCCTGCTGCAGTGCAATGACAACACTGCAGCATTAATGGCGAGCTACATAGTTCAAGGTGACTGTCTACTATTGTTCAATGATTAATTTATTTGATAAGGGACCGTCCATGAGGGGCATTACTTGAATAACATAACAGCGGCAGGGTAAAGGGAAGGGAGGGGGGGGGGTGTTAAATCAGGGTGGCGACTTGACCGGGAAATGACCGAGAGTTTAATTAAGAACCGGGAATTTACTTGAATAACGTTTTGCAAATTTGTTGCTCTGGGAAATTTTTTTAGCTGACTCAAATTTGATAATTGAATTGACGTCAAAAAATCAAATACTTGTTTCAAATTTAAACTAGTTTGTTGAGAGTTGAATTTTCATGTTGAAGTTGCATTATTTTGATTCAAAATTCATCTCTTGTTGAAATTGTAACTACTTTGTTAAAAATCAATTCATCTTTTTTGGGTGAAAATTCAATTATTTAGTTGAACATTGATTTTTGAATTTGAAAATCAAAATATTTCTTTGAGAATTTATGTACTTCGAGGAAAATTTGCCTTTTTGTAGAAAATTAATCTTTATATATCCTTTTATTTGAAGATTCATCATACCTGAAAATTCATCAGTTTGGTTGAAAATCAATTTAATCAACTGAAAATTTAACTGTTTCATTTTTATTGCAAAAATTGATCTTTTCTAGTTATACAATTCGACAATTTGCTAAAAATTTGTCCTTTGGAATTTAAAATTCAATTGTTTCATTGAAACTCCACATATTTTGTTGAATAGTCGGTTCTTTGGTAGAAAATTATTTTTTCCTGCGGAAGTTAATATTCTTCCTCAGAAATTCTTCTTTACGGTTAACAGTTCAAGTTATACAGTTGAACTTTTTTCATCTTAGTCGAACAGTAATCTTGTTGAAAACTCTTATGTTTGGTTTATAATTAATTTTCAATAAAATAGAATTTTCACCGAAGATAATAAAATTTGTACCGAAAGAGAAACAATTTTTATCAAAACACATTAAATTTTGGAACCAAAGAGACAAATTTTAGAAAAAGAGTTCAATTTTCAACCAGATAGTTGAATTTTATACCAGACTATCAAAACTTTGGGCCAAAAATACAAATTTTTTACAAAACAATGGTATTTTTAACCTGAAAATTTGAATTTTCAACAAAAGAGATAATTATTTTCCTCATTTAGTTATTTACAAGGACTAGAAAAGAATTATTTATAGAGAAACTCGCGAAACTGTATGCTTATTCTGATTTTTTTTCTATATAAAATAATTACTTCAAATTTAACCATTGAAATGACTAGATTGACATAAATAATTTACAAAGTTTGACTAGAAATATAAAATAAAGTTTATTCAGAAAAGTAGGGATGCAATTTCGATACTACTTTTCTTAAAAATACGAAATTAAAAAAATATATTTGGAATCAATACAATATAAACTTCTTGTTTGCTTCAATTCCTCGAACTTTAAGTTGAGAAAATAAGTTTCCAACGAAATTGATGAATTTTAGACAAAAATATAATTTCTGGAATAGTAGGAATAATTTTTCACCATTAAAAATTCTCAATTTTCCATCAAATTCTAATCAAAAGTGATTTTTCGACCAAGAAAGCAAAAAATTCAACCAATCTGTGGAATTTTCGAAAAAAAATGAATTTCGGGACCAAAGATGAAGTAAATTTATTTTTAGTTGATAAACAAAATTTGCCCAAGAAAGGAAAACAAATTTTTATCAAAATATTTGAATTTTTAACCAAAGGAATGAATCTCCAAGCAAACAAATGAATCTTTAAAAAAGTAGTTATATCTGATAAATGAAGCAGTCGGATTTGGTACTAAAAAGAAGAAGAAAACTCGTCAGTTTTCAAATACATAAGATTAATTTATTACCGAAATTGGAATCATTCAATTTTTAGTCCCAAAAAATTATTTTCATTAAGAAAAAACTTTTACAAAATAGTTCAATTTTTAACCAGAGAAATGGAACTGTCAACCTTAAAAAAAGAATGGGTGACAGAATTTTCGACACCAAAATATTAATTTCGAACAAAAAAGTCGAATTCTCTAACAAATTAGTTGGATTGTCAAGAAAAAAGTTCAGTCTTCTACCAAAGAAGATTTCTAAGGAAGGAAAAAAAGTATCATTGAAATTTTTAGGTAATGAAGCCCAAAAGATGAATTCTCTACGAAACAGTTGAATTTCCATTATTGAAATTGGATTTGCAACCAAGAAGAATACATTTTTAAAACAATTGTTGTACTTCCAACTAAAAACGACTCTTTTTTAAACAAATACGGAATAATGCAATTTCTATTCAGAAAAATTGTGTATGCAAAAACGGAGTATCAACAAAATAGTAAGAAAAAAGAATGTTTTCAACCAAATTTTAAGGCTTTCCGCCAAAATAGTTGACTTGGAACCCAAAGAAACCTAACTGTTGTTGGTTGAAGTTTAGTCTCTTTTGTTGAAAAATTTTAACCTTTGGTTGAAATTTCATAGTAAAGGTTGTTAATTCAACTACTTGGTTAAAAATGGTACTCGTTTAACCGTTTTTCTTATTTACCTATTCAATTATTCGGTCCGGAAATTGGCCTTTATAGGTTCAAAAGATGACATTTCTACCGGGAAAGTTGTGTTTTCAAAGCTGGAAAATTTTCAACAAGAGCAACATTTTCAGCAACGAAAGATTTTACAGTGAAGAATACAAATTTTCTATGAAATAGTTCAGTTTCCGTAAAAATAGTTTAATCTTCACTCAAAACAGATTAATTTCCAACCGAGAAGTTGCACTTTTTCATTAAGAAAGATGATATTCCTACAGAATTTCATACATTTGAAGAAAAAAAAATCCAACAAAATTCGAATTCCAAATCCGGAAATCTGCATTTTGTACAGATCTTTTGAATTCTGAAACTGGAAATGCGAAATTTGAACAAGAAAATCGTTTTCCAGTCAGATATACAAAATAGTAAACTTCTTGACAAAAAATAATTTTTTCCAACCAAACATTCGCATCCCAAGTCAGGAAATTCCACCATAAGAGATGAATCTCGGAACAAAAATACCAATTATCTTGAAAAGAGTAAAAGATTTTGCCTGAAAATACAAGTTTATATAAAAAAAATTAATTTTCTACCATAAACAAGTAGTTTTCAACTAAATAATTGAGTTTCCCATGCGAATAAGAAAACACGGAGATACAAAGTACGAATTTTGTACAAAACAGTACAATTTTGATCAGTAAAAAATGAATTTCCAACAAAAAAATTAGTCTTTGACCACGCAAGTGTATTTTTAACCAAAAAAGTTTTGAGTCCAACTATTTTGTGAGAAATGGATTTCTCGTGGTTGAAAATTAATGCAGAAAATTATTCATTCGTTTAAAATTATTTTTTTGATACAGAATTAATCTTGTCAGTTGATAACTAATCTTTCTAGGTTTAAAATCGGTCATTTGCTTCAAAATTCAACTATTTTATTGGTCATTCCTCTTGGTCAAAAATATAAGTGTTTTGTTGAGAATTTTTCCATTCGATTGGAAACCCAGCTTCCACGGTGGAAAAGCCATCATCGTTGAAACTTTTCGCTGAAAGTGGGTTGAAAATTTGCCTGTCTAAAAAGAAAATTCATCTTTATGGCTTGGAATTTCAACAATTTGGTCAAAAATGCAACTGTTTTTGGTTGGATTTTATTCTTTTTTGGTCGAAAGTTGAAAAGCTGGAAAATTATTCTCTTTATAGCCATCTAATTCATCAGAGGAGATCAGAGACTAACCTACGGTTGTCAACAAGGGGGGGGGGGGGGTTAAGAGGGTGAGAAATAGCTCAAAATTGGTGACGGAGTTCATGAACGTCATATAAACTCAGTAAGTTGGAAGCAGAAACGACTTTGGAAATCGAAAGGGATTAAAACTGAGAATGAAGCACAAGAAATAATGTTGATTTCGTTCGTCATGGTAGAATCATTACAAGTGGCACGGATGTCTTGATAACATCAATTTGAGACTGGGCACAATGGCCTCATCGTCATAAGTCGTTGTAGATTTCTTGCTTTTCTGTCTCACCTTATGTTCAAAAAGCCTAAGAATGTTATACAGAAAATAATACATTAATTTCTCTGGAATACAGATTTAATTCAGACACTATATTTTATTTTGCAGCCGAATGTGGAGACTATGTTATAGAAGATTATCCTGATCACACGTATTTATCCACTTATAAATTCGTGCCTCACCAAGATCAGGAATTAGAAAGACGTATAATGGAAAATCATAAGAAACACGCGTACGTCTCAGATTATCAAACAGATTTTATTTCTTTATATTAATAATCTTTCCTTCTCTTTATTTGTTTGAACTCTCTTCCTTCTGCTGGTTTAAGAATCTTTACATAATCATTATAAATCTCATTTACTTCCTCACCAACTATTCCTCATAATATCGTCTTAAAATTACCCTTAATTCTAGACTCTTGCGACGTTTGTGACCTTGCAGTGGGCATCCGCTCCTCTCCCTTTCATGGACTTCTATAGAACGATAGTGTTTAGGGAGTCCAATGCCGCTTTGAAATCCATAAACAGTGCAAATACTTTCATTTTTCCTGAGCCAAGTTCCCATTGACTAGAAAATTGAGCACATAGATGTTGTATGTGGTCCCCAGCCCGTTCCTTAACCCTGTCTGGTTGTGTGATACCTCCATTTTCCTCCAGCTGTCTTTCCAGACTTTTTTTAAGCACTGCCGCGTAGACTTTATATCCTACCGACATAAGTATGATTCCTCTCCTTTCTCCACAATATTTCAGTGCTTCATTTTCCATGCTATCTTCAACCGTTGCCTTGTTTCTTTTCAGCCTTGCAACTGCTTCATTCACCCCTTCTCTATTAATACCTTCTCTGTTATCATTACCATCCTTCTTCCTCCCCCCTTCAACCAATTCCCCACATCTTCTAACAGCCTCTTGAAATACTCCGTCCACTTCTGCATCCGATTCCCTCATTTAGATTCTTCCTACCTTCTCTTCCCCTGTTTATCGCTTCCTAATCCCTACCTTCCTTTTTCGCTCACTCGACCTCTCCCATGTATCCTTCCAATCACCCATCACAGAAGAAGGTTAAGGGAAAAGGTTAAGGGAGGAAATACGGTGGCATTTTCTCTCCGTATCTCTGTATTTCCTCATTTAGCATTCTTCTCTTATCTTTTTTCCACCTGTTCAGTTTCGTTTTCTGCATGTCCACTTTTCTTCATTTTTTATACTCTACTCTATTCCTTATTCACTTCTCCTGCATTCATCGTCCCAATAACCTTTTTTGCCCCCCCCCCTCTATTTTATTTCTTTCTTGCTTAATCCCTGACCTTATCAGTCATATTCGTTCTATATTTCTTATCTGAATTCTCTCAACTTTTCGCCATTACAGAAAAGTGCGCGGAGCCTATCCAGGGTGGCGACTTTACCAAGAAACCGAGAAAGACCGGGAAATGACCGAGAATTTTATTGACCGGGAAATGACAGCTTTCTTTTTATGAATCAAAAAGATATCTTATCATTTGATTTAAAGAATGTAACGTTCCTTTAATCTGATACTCAAAATATTAAAATATATCCATACGTCATGAAAGGAAGAATTTTCTCCATTTTAAGAAAAATTTTCTGTAAATTTGTTGCTCTGTGAGATTTTTTTAGCTGACTCAAATTTGATGATCGAATTGATGATAGACCAAACCTACAAAAAGGAATATTATCTTCATTTTTTGAAAAAAAAATGTATTTATCACGTTCTATTTGCTTTTCCTCATATCTTGGGAGAGGGAATTTAAGAAAAGTAATTATAGATTTTATTTTAGGGCAGGGAGTTTCTGTGAAAAAGTATACTTTTACTTGGAAAACGGAATTTTTCACATGAAACGGAAACTTTTCAAAGTATTTATAATTCGTATTTAGAGAAGAGAAATTTTAGAAAAAATTTCTCTTCCAATTTAAAACTCGTCATGATTTGAAAGTCTCCTCTTTTCAATTTTTATACAGAAAATACTTCAAGCAGTTTTTAGAATCGAAGTCGTATTGCGAAGAGGAAATGTTTCTGAATTATGATAGAAAGCTTTTGTACATTGATCATTGCAAATTCATCTATTACTTTGTTAGAAATCCATTAATCTTTTTTTTTTTTTTTGCGGAAATTCAGGTATTTAGTTGAACATTGATTTTTGAATTTGAAAATTAAACTATTTCTTGGAGATTTTATGCACTTCGTGGAAAGTTTGCCTTTTTTGTAGAAAATTAATCTTCATGTTCAAAAATTCATCTTTTTGCTTGATATACATATATTCTCATTGAAGATTCATCAATATACCTGAAAATTCATGAGTTTGGTTGAAAATCAATTACTTCAACTGGAAATTGAATTGTTTCATTTTTAGTAGGAAATTGGATTTTTCTAGTTCAAAATTCGACATTTACGTGAAAAATTGTCTTTTCGAATTGAAAATTCGATTATTTTGTCGAAAAGTCGATATTTTGTTAAAAATTATCTTTTCCTTCGGAAGATAATATTCTCTTCCGAAAATTCTTGTTAACGGTTAACAATTCAAGTTATGCAATCAAACATTTGTCATTTTGGTCGAACATTCGTCTAGTTGAAAACTCTTATGTTTGCTTTGAAAATAGTTTTTTGAGCCAAAAATGTCACTATTCCATCTTTTATCGAAAATTTTTATTTTTATGGTTCAAATTTTAACCATTCAATTGAACGATTTTATTTTTTTGGTTGGACATTAATTTTTCGTTAAAGATAAATTCGTCTCTCTGGCCTGAAATTCAACTATTTCAGTTGAACGTTTACAATTTCATTTGATTCTTCATCATTTTGTGTATAAATGTAATAATTATTTTGACAGTTTTTGTTTTGTTTTTTTAAAGTTATTTTTTTTTGTCAGCAGTAATTTTTTTCAACTGAAAATTTAACTCATTCCAATTGAGAATTCCATAGTTTCAGTTAAAAAATATTTGTTCAGTTAAACATTTTTTTCCTTTTTTCTCAATTGAAAATTTGAGTAATCGAATTTTTGTTAACAATTTATCTTTTTGCAGTAAAAGCTTTTTAATTGTTTGAAAACTCAACTCCTCCAGTTAAAGATTCTTCTTTTTAGTATAAAAAACTTATGCTTGGTTTAAAAATGGTCTTTTAAACTAAAAATGTTACTGTTCCATTTCTGGTTGAAAATAATTATTTTTTGTCTCCGATGCTCTCTTAAACATCTCGCTTTCTCCATCAAAAATTTCGCCCCTTAGCACTTAGCTCCTTATTCTTTTCTTCTATCTGTTTCTTCATTACTCTCCAATCTTCCTCTTCTCATCTCTTTCGTTACACACCTACGATAGCCGCCTTTTCCCTCACTATCTTTACTCTTCTTACTTTTACCCCCTCAACTCTCCCCTATCTTCTCTCTTTTTTTAATTTCCCTTCTGTTCTCTCATCTTCGAAAAATTCATATAATTGATCTACATTCTCTCATTCTTTTCAACAGAGGACAATCTCCCGCGGAAGCAGACCTCAATCTTCTGGAAACTGCTCGACGCTGCGAACTATATGGAATGAAAATGCACCCTGCGAAAGTAAATCTAAAATCTTTATGATATAATTTTTTCTCGAAAAGTCGTAATAATGTTTATCTTTGTAAAATAGGATCATGAGGGAGTCTCCTTGAATCTCGCAGTTGCACACATGGGTATTGTAGTCTTTCAGCACTATACTAAAATCAATACCTTCAGTTGGGCGAAAATTAGAAAAATCAGTTTCAAGCGGAAACGATTTCTTATCAAACTGCATCCCGAGGGCTACGTAAGTTTCCATGACCATATTTCATCAGATTTTAAAATTATACTTATAACTGGCATTGGACTCATACACAATGGACAAACTCAGAAAACGATTTGTTTGAATGAACAAAGTTCTTTTTTGGTTAACTATAGAATTTGGTTATGATATGGACAAGAGAATATTTGTTTGGCCCAAATCGACTTCTTTGTTGTTTAAACAAATATTTTGATTTAAATTCAATATTCCGGTAGATTACACAAATCGATTATTTAAATCTCATAATATAATAATATTTTTCCAACGATCCAATTATTCTGCTCCTATTTCGAAGAATATTACACTAATGCTCAGCCCTATCCGACTCCTAAGCTTTTGCATGGCAAACATCCATAAATATATTACTAGTTTTCGTTGGAGCCAAGAAATTCCGACAGAGGGCGCGTCTGCGCTTCGGCCTGTTAGCATCATCCCATATGAGCAATTGTACAAATATTTTATAAAATGAGTATTTGTTAATAAAAGGATAATGTTAAAACTAAAACACATTGAATAATATTTTCAAAGGAAAAAAACTTCACCATACATTGAGTTAATAACGTGATAAATGGAAAAAATTAATCACCTACAAATAGAGTTTGAAATAACTAAAATAAGTGATAATAATAATAATGAAAGTAATAATAATCAACAGTTCATAATATCTACTAATATTCTTCAAAACTATTCTTTTAATGATAATATATTTATGATATTCTTCTAATATTCTCAATAATATGTAATATAATATGATGAAAAGATGAAAAGTATCAAAGAAAGTATAGAACGTATTAAGAACTGGAATCGAACAATAAAATGGTCCAGTCTTGCATAGCTTCTAAAACTTGGAATCCTTTAGACTCTCACGGTCTAAATTGCTTTAAAAATCTAGACTCTTATCTTATAATATGAATAATAATATTCTCAATAGGATGTAAGTATATGCAAAATATATTTATTTTGAAACGTGTCATTGATACCAAATTATGCATTCAATTTTTTCATGAAATTTACAATTATTAATAAATAACAAAAGTAATGTTTGATTGCTTGAATATATTATTTATGGCATTTACAATCAGGAACCATGTATTTAGATGGTACAATCACATTTCGAGAATCACTTGGACTTGAAGTTTGAGGATATCATATTTTAAAGCTACATTCGCCGCAGGAAATATTAAATCATATAGTTAATTTTTGTGAATCAGACTTATTGTCAATAAATAAAAACAGTAAAAATACTGTCTTATTTGGACCAATATTTCGAATTACACAATTTCAGATAACATAACATTTATTTCCAATTCGAAGCAATTAAATTTCGACATTTTCAAATTGAAAACTCAACTGATTTTTTCAAAGTCAAAGCTTCTTAAATTCAAAAATTCTACAATTTTATATTTTCGTTATGTTTTCAAAAATATAATTCAATATTTACATTGATTTGTTCAAAATTTTAGCTGATGTTAATAATTTCCACTACTAAATTTTGAAAAAATTAAAAAAAACAAGCTCATAATGACTTGAAGGTCTGCTAAAATATTAAAGAATATATTTGTCGCGATTAAATCATGTTTTCGTGGAGTTTTCTGAGATTAGCTCAATAAATTATATAAAATTTGAGATCGAAAGTGTAGCCGATGTGGCGATTTTTAATGATCTTAAAAAATTATTTTGAATTTCCTTGGAGGTTATAATAATGGAATTTGAATTGTTATTATCGCTGGTATTAAATTTGTTAGTTAGACAAAACTTCATCCAAATAATGTTTGACTTATGTTACGTGGGGAATTCAATGATTGCAAATATATTGTTAGATTGAATTTCGTTTATTCTTTTAAATGTAAAAAGGTAAACAATACATTCCGATGGCATGATATTGCCAACGGGATTCTCCACTTCGCATTTCCAAACTATGTCATCGTGTGAGAAATGTTTTTCGCAGACTACCATCCAAGGGTTCAAGACATAATACTTCCTGGGAATTGCTTTTTCCCATTCTAAAAGTCTACTTGTTTTGAATGGAACAGAAAAATGATGTGTTTTTTCCTTGTACTATACACTTGATCATTCTATGTATACACCAGCTGACACTGAACACTAACAATGATTACATCAAATTTTAGATCACTCAATACTTATAATACTATTACATTCTTAATTAATAATATTATTATTAATAATATTATTATTACACGTGATATTTTTGGTTTAACTGCTTCGAACCAGGGCCGTGCGCCGACGCGCTCTCTGTCGGAATTTTTTGACCCCATTTAAAGCCAGTCATATATTTACGAGAACCTTCTCAAAGAGTCGGATAGATCTGCTAATGCTACTACTTCTTCACTTTGTATCTTAACATATTTTCAACATTCAATTCAAATTCGAAGGGTAATTAGAGATTTTCAAACAATTCAAGGTATTTCCAAAAAATAAATTTTCGTTGTAGAAAGTTTTACGATATGTTAAGATATTCCCAAGAATTTAAAAGATTTTGAAGAGTTTGAAAGGATTTGATAGGGCTTCAAAGCTTTTAGAGCATTTGAAAATATTTTTGGGCGTTTCAGGAAATTTCGAAGCTTTTAGCACTTTTGTAGACATTTTTTGGGATATCATAAATTTCAAGATAATTAACGGGATTACAAAGTATTTCAAGGGATTTTTGGGGATTTCAATATTCAAGGATCTTTTGAAATTTCTACGAAATGTTTGAAACTTCAAAAAATTTGTGAAATCCCTTCGAATCGAGGAATCCGTAGGAATTTTTTTATGTCAGGTTTATATGTAAAATGATGGGTAATATTGCAAATATGTTGGAAGATTCCGCAATTTTCCATAAATTTTGAAAATTGCAAGGGATTTCAAAAGGGAATCGATTGTAAGGGATTTTATGGAGTAAACGAAATGGATTTTATGAGATTTTTAATGGTCCTCAGGGAATTCTGAAGGTTTAGACATTTTTTGTGAAATTCATGAAGGCATTACAAAGTTCAAAATGTTGTTCGGGATTCCAAGAGATTTCTAAGGATTGTACAAGATTTAAGGAATTTTAAAAATATCGATGCATTTCGGCAATATAGTGTATTCTAAAAGATTTCGAAGACTTATGAGATTTCTAACAATTTTGTGCAATTACATAAAATTTCAAGAGATTTTAAAATTTCAAATGATTTCGCAATATTTCAAAAGATTTTAATCAGTTTTTAAAGTATTCACATACTTTCAAGGCATTTAACAATGTTTGAGTGATTCATGGTATTTCAAAGATGATTTAAAGATTCGATTAGGAGAAAAAAATGAGGAGTCGAATTCAGGATAAATTAAAATTAGAATTAATTTATGATTCTTAATATTCAAATTCAATTACGAAAGACGGACAGTTCAAAGACTGCTTACAAAATCCATAAATACAATTTGTGGCTAAAATAAGCGTTTTAGTTGCACCACTGAAATTAAAGTTTAACAACATCGTAAAAAATACGCCAGTTCGCTTCGCCATTTCTCCAAATGTAACTTCCGTAGTCAAATCCTATTAGATCTCAGATCACAAGTACTGCTGGAATCAAATCAACTGTTAAACCTCGAATGTTGGAAATAATTATCCATTGCCCCGATTTAATGTTTGAAAAATTGCATGACACTATTTTAGTGCTAAATTTTGATTTTATGCTGCTATTAACACTGTTTTCATTTCCTCGAATAGGTCCAAGACCTGTATTGATGCTGATTATCTGAATGATTTTGCAGGGTTATTACAAGGACACGGTCGAGTTCTTTTTCGAGGGTCGCAACGATTGTAAAAACTTCTGGAAGAAATGTGTTGAAAATCATGGCTTCTTCCGCTGTTCTATTGTGAAACATGTGATTCGTCAAAAGACGCGAGTTCTTAGTCGTGGTTCATCTTTTAGGTAAACTTTTCTTTCTAGAATTGTATACTACTACAGCTACCTTCGATTGGATTCTGCTTCTCCTCATTTCGGAATCGAGGGTGTCGATCTAATGAAATATACCACTCATGACTGTATATCGAGAGGCGTCGAATCATTTGAGATCAGCCGATTCAGTTCAGCGACCGAACATAATCTTGATTATCCAATTTGATTCCGCCAATGAATGAATTTATACTGAAGTATAACAAAATTGTAAATTGAAATTTGGAAATGTAATTTATCATTATATGTGAAGAAACGAGGATCACAACTGGATAAAAACTAAAATTGAAATCTCACAAGATAGAAAATAAAGTTTTCTATGGTACACTTTGAAATATAAAATTCTTGAAAAATTATTAAAGTATGTTTCTCTCGGAAAGTTAACACGAGAGATGTGAGAAGCTTTATAAACATTTTTTCTGTGTCAAATATGTGCAAAAAATGTATTTTTTTATGATCCTTAATTTGGAAAAAAGTTCTTTTTTAGGGATGGCCACACTTGATTTTTAAGATTTCGGAAACCCAATTTTAAAAATGAGGAGAAAGTACGACGTAGGTCATGAAGAAAGGGACAAAAAGTAGGAATCAATTTTAAATCCTTTTTTTCTCAAAAATACTAAATTTCAACTTATTTCTTGAAATACTTACAATGAAAATTTTGTTTATGCTTCAAATTTCTTAGTTTTAAAATTAAAGTTAAATTTGTAAAACGACATGATAAATTTTCTACCGTTATTCTTCACCAGAAAGATAAGTTTCCAACTGGAATGATGCATCTTCCAAGAAAAAAATATAATTATTAACGAACTTATTCAAATTTCAATCAAGCATTTAAAAAACGTTCGCGAAACGTCGATAAAATTTGTAGTTTTGTACACGATCGAAACCAGAAACAACTTATTTTGTTATAATGGATAATCGTGAAAGCATCAAATCGATTATTTTACCAAATTGTTGCATTTTTAGAGAAAAGAATGACTTTTCAACAAGACCGTTGAATTTTCAACGAAACAAGATTAATTGCTAAACAATGATGGAATAATTAAATTCTCAACTGAATAAAAATATTTTGAACTGAAGAAACAAAGTATCAATAAAGTATTTGAATTTATAACCGGAGAAATAAATTATTATTATTCAAGAAGACGAATTCGCAACAAAATATTTAACACAAAAATAATGATTTTCAACAAAAAACTCCATTAAATTTGGTTCGTATTCAAGTCGAAAAACTAGAAAAGTGATGAGGATTAGGGAAAAATTATGAAAACTTTGATAAATAAAAAGAAATTTTGCTAAGGTAGATATTAGAGAATAATATTTTGAATGAAAATTAGAGTACTGGAATATAATAACTCATAAAATCAAAAGCCATACAACTAGATATTGAACTTCAAAAATGAAATTTTACCCAAACTGGAATATATGAACA
The DNA here is from genome assembly GCA_011762715.2 of Neuroterus valhalla. Lineage (NCBI taxonomy): Eukaryota > Metazoa > Arthropoda > Insecta > Hymenoptera > Cynipidae > Neuroterus > Neuroterus valhalla. The sequence continues at coordinate 1,475,689 of WSXT02000023.1, forward strand.
GAAAACCGGACTCAATAGAACTTTAGAAACATTCCTGACTGTGGAATAGTTGGGTCCCTCTTTTCTAGAAATTATGTTCTCCAAAACCCCCATAAGCGGAGTCAAATCGGAAGGTAGCTGTATAAAAAAAGGAAATTTTAGTTAATTTTTTTTTTTCAAAACAGGTATAGCGGCAAGACCCAGAAGCAAATTGTTGAGTTTGTTCGAGATAACTACGTTAAAAGGCAGACGTTCCAAAGGTGAGAATTTTTGAAAACTTTAATCTCTCGACTGACGATCGTACGAGTCACTGGAGTAATTAGTAGATAGTGCATGAGTACCATTGCGTATACCCTCCCCCGATGTTGGTTTGAACCATTAACAGAGTGTCTACCTGACAGGGAAATCTGGGAAACCAAGAAAGGACCAGGAATTTTGTTCTCCGAAAATTTTATCGGGAATTCGATTCATGGACCGGTATATTTTCCTCTCGAATTCACTAACATTAGAGTCGAGCGACACAATATTTGATTTCTTTTTCAAATTCTGAGAAGGCCCGAAAGTTGTAGTTTGATATCTGGATCTCTTCACAAAAATTTACAATTAAAAAAGAATCATATCTTATGGTTGCGCATTGATGATTGAGCTCAAAACAACGAATAATGCAGATTTTTTTTTTTTTATTTCCGAACGAAAACGATTTTTGATAGAAGAGAAGGTTTTCGAAATTAGTATTTGTTACTATAATTCTCCTCTGTAAGACTATGCAACCATAGAAAACCCCTTATACATCGTTGATTGTTAATAAACTTGGGAATAATGTAAAATATTACAGCTACAATTATCCTTTAGAAGCTGTACAGCAATGAACAAAGTCTTTCACATCGTAAATGGTTACTTGTTTGAAATAAATTATACAAAATAGTGGTTTTCGAGCATTTAAGACTGCTATTTGTTTACTCCTTAACCCGAAAAAATGAATTTTTAACGAAAAAGGTAATTTTGAAACTAGGAAGATTGAATTTTGATTTGAAAATATGATTTTCTTGACATAAGAGAATAATCGTCAACCCAAAAAGATAAATTCGGAACAAAAATTATAATTTCCAATCAAGAAAGATGAATTTTCAGCCGAATAGTCGAATTTCAAGAAAAAAAAATTCATATCAATTGAACAGTTTTTTAAACAAAACAGTTGAGTTTTTAACGGAATAGTTAAATTTTCACTCTAAAAAGATTAAACCTCAATAAAAAATACTGGCATTGAAAAAATCGAATGATTTCTTGCTAAAAAATTTTTTTTCACAATAAAAGATAAATTTTCAACCCAAATAGACAAGTTAAGAAAATTGACTTTTCCAGCTTCAAAAATTCGATTGCTTCTGAAAACAGTTGACTTTCCGAGAGAAATGATAATTTGTAAAACGCTAGTAATTTTTAAAGTTGGATTTTTATCCGTAAAGATAAACTTACTAACAAAAAATTATTTTATAGCTAAGAAGAATGAATTTTCAACCAAACAGTTGTATTTGCAACCGAATATTTCACCGCAAGCTCAAAAGAAGAATTTTTAAGAACACAGCTAAATTTTTAACCTAAAAAAGACGAATTTTCAACCAAAAAAGATATGTTTTATATCAAGAAATATAAATTTTAAATCTGAAAAGTTTATTTTTGAGAAAAAACCTTTCATGGTAGCAGATTTATCTCGGGAGGGTGAAAATTTAACTATATGGTTGAAAATCAAACTATTTTTTCCAAAATTTTGCTGTTTGGTTGCAAACGCAACTTTGTTGTCAATTTTTTTTGAAAATTCAACTGTTTGATGGAGAATGTATCTTCTTTGCTTTGAAACGATTTCTTACAATTGAAAATGATACTTTTGAGTTGAATGTACATGTAGTATGGTGAAACAGTCACCTTCGTTTTAAAATATCTTTTTTTTTTAATTAATCTTTTCGGGTTTGAAAGTAACGAAAAGCAGCCTCAAACTGTTCAAAGTCATGATTTTATATAATTCATTTAAATGGAATGAAAATTAAAGATTTATCCAAAATTTTGCATTGCTGTATAGCTTTCGGAAAATAAAAGTTGGTATAAGTTTTAACTTCGAGTACCCTTTTCATCCATTGAGAAACCGTTCCCAATAGAAAAAATGTTGTTTAATCAAGTGCAAACGTGATCATTTATCGCTGCATAATTTTTGGAAGATGAATGTTGTTATTAATACCGATTTTAGCATACATTTTCATCTATTTAGAAATCCACTCACAAAAGGAAGAATTTTCAAGAAAGGAGTTCAACTATCAACCAAGTCATTGAATTTTCAACTGGAAGAAATATTAATTTCCGTCCAAAAAGATCCATTTTCTAGACGAACTTTCAGAAAATACGTAAATTATCACCCAGATAGTTGAAATTTTCATTCGATAAAAATTAACTTTCAAACGAGTTTCCTACAAAATATTTGAATTTTCAACCCAAAATAATAACTTTGCACAAAAATGTTCGTTTTTCACCGAATACTGGAAGTTTTTACAAAAAAAACTTTTTATTCGAAAAAGACAAATTTTCAACTGCATGGAATGATTTTTCATAAAAATTGTGGAATTTGAAAGAAACAAAATTTTTGAACAATAAGAAATATATTAGCCAAAACAGATGAATTCTAAGAAAAAAAGTTGAATGTTCACAGTGAGTTTTGAAGTTTTTGTCAAAAAGAGTCATTCCCAACTTGAAAAATGAATATTTAACTCTCAAATAATTTTTTTCCTTCCTTAGAGTGTTTCTATAGTTTCCACACAATTTTGAATTCCAAGACGGAGAAAACTATTTAACTATTTGGTTGCAAATACAACTTTTTGGTTGAATATTCATTTTTTTTTTGCTGAAACTTATTTCTTTTGTTGGAATCCACCTTTCGGGTACAAGTTCACCTTTATCTGTTAAGAATTGACCTTTTTCGGTTGAAAATGTATCTTCTTTGGTTGGAAATAACTTTCTTCTTGGAAATGATCTTTTTTGTTTGAAATTCATTCCTCTGGCTTCATGGCCAACTGTTTTTTTTTTTTTTTCTGGAATGTTCAACTATTTGGACACAAAAGCAACTGTTTGATTAAAAAAAATGTTTTTTTTTTTTCTGTTATTGATTCGAATCTTTTGTTGAATATCCATATTTTTTGGTTGAAAATTATCATTTTCGTTTCGAATTCATCTCTTTGGGGTTAAAATTAATCTTTTTCTTTTTTTTTGAAAAGTCATATTTTTTCTTTCGGAAACTCATCTTTCCTGTTTAAAAATTATTTTCTCCGTTAAACATCAATCTTTACGTGTTTTGATTTCAACAAATAGTAGATTCAAATAGTAAAAAATCATAATTTTATGCCTATAATTTATTTGAAATAAATAACAATTTACGATCCATAACCATTTTTTTATTGTTGTACATCTTTTCATGGATAATTGCGAGTGTAAGATTCAATTTTATAAACATTTGCCATCAATTGAAAAATCTTTTACCATTGAAAAAGATTTCATCCAATCAAGTGAAAACATAATTTTCCTCCTGTAAATTATTGTAAAAACCAAGAATTCAATGATAAACTGTATACAAACCCTCTCAAAAATATCCCTATTAAAATTGTTGAAAACAAAATTAAAAAAGATGAAAGATAAAAGAGATGTGTTCAGTCGGGTTGGCCTGAGAGATTTCTTACCTTGAAAAGGGTGTTGGGTGAACAGGGAAACGTTGATAGATATTTTGAATGCCTTCCTTTTATCTTTCCTCTTTTCCTATTTCTTTGTTGTTTTCTGTAATTTCAATAGGGATATTTTTGAGAGTGTTCGTCTAAATTTGGTCGATGGATTCTTGATTTTAGTTTTAATTCACAGGTGTTGCAGATATAACTTGATTTTTGGACGTTGGATGAGAATTTGATTTCAGTTTTTTTTTCAATTTCAAATTTCTTAAATCTTCGTATGGATTTTTCTATTGTTGCGTAGTTTTCAGTGAATAATTACACGTTTATACAACAAAAAGTCTGAAGGCCCAAAAAAGCGACCTCCATTGTTTTGCAGTATTGGTCCAGATGAGTCGAAATAAAAAATTTTGGAATTTTTTGCTAACCAGGTTTTTTTTGCGTGACTCCAAATTTGCAGTCGAGGTTTCAATTCTCTTAGTTAGCTACTTAGCATTTGGAAATGTTTTTTCAAGCTGTTGGTTGATATTTTCATAACTTCCATGTTGAAAGATATTTTCTGAAATTTATGTGGCTCATCTTTTTTTTTTTTAAAAAGAATATCAAACAGACAGTTACAAGTTCAATTAATAAAGATGAATTTTTGAACTAGAATAAAAACGAATTCCAGTCAAGAAATAAAGAAACCGGATAGTTGAGGTTGTAATCAAGTAGTTGAATTTCCAACCGAAATTGACGACTTCTAAATGAAAAAGCTAATCGTTAATATTTCAACAGAAAATGTATTAATTTTTAACGTAACCGTTAAATTTCAAATCTTGAAGACTTTCAACACACTAGTCGTCTTTTCAACTGGAAAAGATTAATTAATGACTGAAAATGAACTGTTCAAATTTTTGGTCGAAAAATTGATTTTCAACAAAAAAAAAAAGAAATGTTTGACAAGAAAAATGGAATTCGTAACAACAACAAAAAAAAATCAATTTTTTCACAAAGTAGTTCAACTCTTAACGAAGATGTTGATTTCAACAAAGAAGTTGAATCATTAACCGAAACTGTCAAGAAGAAGATAAATTTCAACAAACTTTCAAAATTTTGATGTCAAAAAGACGGATTGCCTACGAACGTTCAAATTTTGAACAGAAAAATAGAGTAGAATTTTTCACGGATACAGGGTAATTCTAAACCCCGGATCATGAATTTTCTACGAAAGGAAATAAGAATCAAACGTTATAATTTTCTTGTCACTCACTTTTACAAACAATTTTTTTTGCTACCGAAGATATCATTTACATGAAAGCTATGAAAATACCCACTCAACAGCTAAAAAATACAATTCCAAATGCAAATTTGCTAAATCAGGAAAATTCAACCTCGACCATAAAATTCAAAGTCGGGAAAAAACTAGTATGCAGTGAATTCTAAAACTTTTTATTTCGACTAATCTCGACCAATACAACACTATGTAGGTCGCTTTCTTGGCTCCGCACACTTTTTTGCTTGGCTGTGTTATAATTGTAAATATTAATTTTAAGAAACCCTTTCTCCTATTCAATATTCATTCCGTCCCAAAATAACAAATTCGCTTTTATTCGTTGCTTTGAGCTAAATGGTCAAAACGTGAACATAAGATTTTTATTTTTTCATCTGTAACTTCTTGTTGAGAGATCCAGGTATCAGTTTGGGACACCCGTCAAATTTGAAAATGAGCCATAATATTTTTCTGCTTCGTCCTACTCTGCACCCTCTTATCAGAAATCTTTTGAAATAGTTTGAATTGATTCAAATCTTATGAACTCCTTGAAGTTAAACGGGGGAAAACCGGAAAATGACTGGTAATATAAAATTATCTGTCGGGTAGACACTCTGATTAAGATTTTGATTAATGTGCGCACCAATCTTGTGGAAAATGAGGGAGGTGAAACGGTCTTGCTTTTACCTGGAACACGAGTCGGTTTGCACTCTAATGCCAGGGTCGCATCGCACTTCACGACTTATTACACGTCGTCCCTCCAATTTTTTGTGTTGAGCTAATTGTACTGGAAAATTTTTTTTATATGTTTCCTACTGGTTTGATTTATGCATATATTTCCGTTTGTCAGTGTTGCCTGTTTGGACAGGGTGGCGGGGAGTCAGGCTCACCATCAGGCACGGTTAACCCGAATGATCAATGTACCCTATATTAATCACTGATATATCAATCGATGTAGCCCGACGACACCATTGTATATTATATTATATAATATGTATGTATGAACGTTGTAATTCGCATCTTCAGGGCTGACCTGAAACTGAGATTTTCAGGTTATGTTGTTCTTATATATGCTCTCTACAGTGCCTGTGATTAGTCAGAGGCTCCACTGTGGGAATCATGTTTTTTTTTTCTAAAGACTTGATTGGCCAATCAGGTTCGATCAGTCCCCATGGTGCGAGGCCTGTAACGAATCGTGGAGAGCAAATATCAGAACAACATAGAATGAAACCTTGGTTTCAGGTCAGACCTGAAGATGAGAACTGCAACGTTCGCGAAACGGCAGCATAATTTGTAGTTTTGTACTCGATCTAAACCCGAAACACCTCCTTTCAATATTTTATTTTATATGATATTGTCCTCTCAATTTATCACCAGCAAGGTTTCCATTGATAGAAGTGACAAATTTAACTACTCTTGTTAGAGGTTCATGATTGGAGTTAAAACTTTGTCTTTTTGGTTTCAACTTCAACTAATTCGTTTTGACATTTACAATTAAATTTTAAATTCCTTTATTTTGTTCGAAAGTGTAACTATTCGCTTGAAAGTTAGTTTTTGCCTTGTTGGAAGTTGGTTTTTCGTTATAACTAATTTCTTTTCACTGAAAATTAAACTCATTTTAATTGAAAATTCCATAGTTGTAATAACAACTATGGAAAATTGATTTGTTTTGTGAAATATCTTTTTTTTTTCAATTCGAAATTTGAGTGCATATTCAAATTTTGGTTGGCAATGCACCTGTTATAGTGAAAATTCAATTATCGGATTAAAAATTCAACTCTTTCAGGTGAAGATTTTTTTCTTCAGTTGAAAACTCTTATGTTTGGTTTGAAATTGGTTTTTTCAACTAAAAATGATATCTACTGCTCCATTTTCGGTTGAAAATATGTATTTTCGTTGTTCGAAATATAACTATCCTGTTGATAAATTGTATTTTTTTGGTAGAAAACTTATCTTTCTATTGGAAAATTATTTTTCTTGTTTGAATGTTAACCTTGATGGTTGAAAATTGAATTTATCCAGGTAAATATTTGTCATTTTAGTTTTTTTTTTTTAATGAAACCAAAAAAACTGAAGAAAGAACTATTTTACTAGACTTTTTTAAAATCCTAAACTGACTTTCTCAATTAAAAGTTTATCTGTTCCAATCTGTTTGCATTTTGGGACAAATATGAATATGTTACTTTTATTCAACCGGGAAATGACCGGGAATTTGAAATCGTCCGATAAATTGCCACCCTGGTGACATTTGCTACCAGAATATGTGAATTTTGAAGTTAAATATACAAGCTAAAAGATAAATTTTCAGTCTGCCTAATAAATCTAAAACCAAGAAAAAAATGATTCCTTGACGATGTGGGTGATTTTCAGCAAAAAAGATGAATCATCAACAAGAGATATAATAGTTGATATTTCAACCAAAAAGTATTTCAATTTTGAATTCAGAATGATGAAATTCAACTAAGAAAGACGAATTTTTCACGAAATGAATGAATTTTTACTTTTAGCAGATTAATTCTGAAAGAAAAAAAAGATAAAGTTACAAAATAGTTGAGTCCATAATTCCATAGCTTGATGGGATAATCTTCTACCAATAAATATGATTATACAACAAAATTGCATGAATTTTTACCAAACAGTTGCATTTTTAATGAAGACGGTTTTATTCATACTAAAAAGATGAATTTTCAGCAATATAGTAAACTTTTCCACCAGAACAGACCAACTTTCTACCACAAATATTCATTTTTCAGCCAAAAAGAATCAAATTTCTACCTGAAGGAATGAATACCCCAACGAAAATAAATATATTTTCTTATTGCGTTCTAATAATTCAGTTCGCATTTAAGTTGAAAAAGTCAAAATGTGCAAGGGGGTGGGGGTTAATAAATGTGAAGCCTCCGATTAGGGAATGATAGTTTTTATAATTCATAGGATGAAGAATAAAAGTTTGAATGAATTTTAAAGTTTATTTTTAATGCTTGACAAAATGTATTCGATGGAACTAGACATTATTTTTTTGAAACATCATTTCAGTAAGGTGTCGCTTTTATTCAATGCAGAGAATTTATGCGTCCAGTCTATAAAATCCCAGTAAAATTAAGGAGGGGAGGGAGTGAAAAAAATCTCACATGATTTTGTGAATGATCCCTCTGCTTTTATTTTCAAATTTTCTTTACTCCTAATCAATGTATAACTTGGCTTTCCTTTCTTGATATCAATACTTTGTGTTATATGAACTGCTTTTTTGGAGGGGCTTCCTAAAAAAAATTGCCGGGGGGAATCACGTTTCTAGTTAAGCCGTTGCCCTAGCTAGACTTGAGTTGCACCTAAATGTTTTTTTTTTCTTCATAATTGTTAGCACAATATTAATTGTCCTAGGTTATCATTTTACATACTCTGATTTTCTGTTACATTTTTTTTTTGATAGTAATTCTTGCTTCTATTAGGTTTTCCTTAAGTGTCTTGTATTATTAATAAACTGATGAATCTGATGATGAATCTGACGACAAAGAGAAGGTAGAACGGCCAAGTACCTGCTCTTTCACAATTAGAATAATAGTAATGCTGACAGGTGTGTAGCTTGATTATTTCCGTTGACCTCGATATTATTCAAGAAATAAATAGAAGGAATAATTGGTTTTGGAAAGCCGGCGTTTTAGTGGCGGAGGTCTGATGCTGAACTTGACTCTCTCTTGCTCGCAGGTCCAATTCGTTCCGGCAGACTAGCGGTGGTAGGGCATTGCAGGGCTCGGAGGGGGGAGGCTATCGTGGCGCCACTTCAAGCAGCTCCCTTATGGGCAGCTCCAGCATCTCTGCCCACCCCCTCCTGCCCCTCGGCGACCCCGGTATGTACCATGACCGACACCAACCACCACACAAATGCTTTCTTTTATTTTCTTTATTATTATCTCCTTTTCCAGAACCTTTTGTTTGATTACTTTGTAACTTGTAATTTGTAACTTGTAAATTGTATTTCGTAACTTATATATGAAGTGTACTGGAGTAGTGTAGCCTAGCGTATCTTAGAAAGCTTCTACCTCTTTCAAGTCTGCTTTCGTAGAATTTAAATTCTGTAAGCAAAGTCGAAGCTTAAAAAGAGACTGAAAACTTGTAAGAGTAAATTGCACCCAAAACTTAGACCAGATGTCGCTACTTCTTCTGGTGGCCGTAGGGCGCACGTTTCCTAGAATTTTTCTATCATTCCGGCTGAAGAGCTATTCGCTGAAACTCCAGGAATGCACGCTGGTGGTAATTGTTCTACGCGTGCGCTAACTTGAGTCGATAGCTGATCATCCCGATCGCTATGAACAGTACAAAATTATATGAAACCTGCATATCAATAAACCAAACGGAGTGGCGACATCTGCTCTGAGTTTTCTTAACTACAGATCTGATTCTTGTTGGACACTCAAAGAGAGTAGAAATATAGTAAAATGTCTCAAATGCCTCTTGTTGAAAATGAAAACTTCAGGCCTTTGAAGCATATTTATTGTTTCTGCACCAGTTAAGAAGTGCACTCACGGTAATATTCCATTTCTTCACATTTTCCCCTTAGTTTCTGCACATTTCTTCATTCATTCTTGATCTTCCTTCATTCTACACTTTTCCAATATTCCAACCTCCTTTGCTCCACTTTTTATTTTGTATCATCCCTATCTTCATTATTTCTGATAAAACTTTCTTACTCATGGTTGATTCAAGTGGTTTACTTTTGCAGCTCTGGGAACCCCGGCTCTGTCTCTGTCATGCGGCTCGATGACACTGGATTCTCCGACGACTGTGACGAGTGTCTCGATGGGAGGGACGATTCACCGTCGCGACGACACAGCTACGTCCTTTCGGACGCTCACCTCTATCGACGTACATTCGCCTGCCAGCCCGAGCCAGGCCCCAGTTCAGCGGCAGTCACATGCTACCAGTCAACAGCGGATTACAACAGCAGGTCGTATCAGCCCCTCTAACAGCGTATCTTCCCCTGAATTCCCACCGCCGCGACCTTTGCCCCGATATCCTTGGCAGCGATCGGCTAGCTGCCGAGAATTGTACGCTTCCAGCTTTGAGGATTCGGGCAAAGCGCGACCGAAAGAGGAAAAATCCTCCGGGGAATCTGTCTTGAAGCCTTTCCAACTACCATCCCAAGGAGAACTCGACAATCCCGTCACGCGTTATGACGAGACCAATCGCTCCTACAGCGCCGCGAGCTCCAAATTACCCTCACTTGATCACGATTCAGTCCCGGATCGAATTTACAGCAGTTCTTATCCCGGAACATCGTCATTGTCCACTGAATCCGGACACGAAGAGTCTGGCCAGGCAGGAGATCTCTCTCACGATGATCTCTCGCACGATTCCTACGAGTTGTTGGAGCGAGAGCACGAATTTGAATATCCAGAATCCTACTCCAGTCCCCATGATGAAAACGAACCCATGTCTGACAATAGTGACGAAGGAATCGAGCCCGAAATGTTCCAAATGGACTCGGAGACCGATTCCTTCGTCAAGCATCGCTCGATCAAATCCACCGATAAACACCTTTTCAAATCCGTGCTCACTGACCTTAAGAACATTAAAGCCAAGTCAATCGATCGGTACTCAGCCATCACAAAATCAGAAGGTGAATTTTTTGTCACTGAGTCAATAATTCATAGATCGAACACACAAATTGAACGTAAATTTGAGACAAAACACGCAAACTCTGTTGATCATAAACCCCCACTTCCACATCAGGAATCGAACAAAAAAGATTCGGTGATATTGCAGGTTCAGAAGCAAAAGATGTCTGTGTTGAATGAGTTAAAGAACTTGAAGCCGAAGCATAAAATTACTCATGTCGACTCAGAGGTTCTGAGAGATGAGGGAATTATGAGACCGAAGTCGCGAATCGACGATAGTCTTAGCCCTGTCGAGAGTAAAAAATCGGGTAGGACAACGAGGGCAAGAAGTATCGCGAGTTTAGAGGATCATTTGTCGAGGCAATTTGTTGAAACGGGTAGTTTAGGGCGAGGTAATAAATCTCGGGATAGGAGGCGTGAGGCAGAATTGATAGTAGATAAGGTCTTTTCCAAGATACAGGAGAAAGAGCGCAAACGAATTGAGAGGGAGAATTCGAGAGAGGCTAGGAGGATGGAGAAAGCTGATTCTAGAGAACGAAGAGAACGAAGGAGTATCGAGCGTTTAGATTCACGGGAGATTTATAGGCGACGAAGTGATGAGCGAAACGACTTTCGTGAACTGCGGAGAAGTATTGAGAGGCTGGATACGAAGGAAAGAAGTTACGAGCAATTGGACTTATATCGGAGTGATTATAGTGACAATTGTATTGAGCGGGAAAGACGTAAAAGTCTTGACAACTTGGATAGAGTTCATAGAGAGAAGAGTCATCGACATCAGGAGACTAGAGAACGTAGGGAAAGGAGCATCGAAAGACTCGATAATCGTGAAGTGCGTAGAAGTCCTAAGAGTCCAAAAAGTCCGAAAACCCCCTTGGATTATAGTCAAAGACACACTTTAGAGCGTTTAGATTCTGGCAACCGAAGTTCCTTCGAGTATTTGAAAGAATCAAGACGTAAAAGCGTTGAAAGATTAGATTCTAGGGATCGCCCGACTTTTGATTTTGATCCAATTGCTATTGAGCGTATGAGTTCTCTGGAACGCAGTTATGTTGAACAATTTAGTACGAAAGAGTTGAACAAACCGGTTCGAAAAAGTCTTGAGAAATTAGACTCGCGTGATCGAAAGAGTCTAGATCGTTTCGATTCGAAAGAAAAGAACAGTTTTGATTACGTGGAACAGAAAGAAGATTACGAGAGAAAGAAAAATATTGAGAAACTCGATTACAGGGACACGAGAAGGAACGGGAAAATGGAAAAGGGAATTTCCGAGGAGAAGCCAAGAGAAAGAGATGATTGGAGAAGTTTGGAGAAAGCGAGGAAGGAGAATGAAAAGCGGGAGAAGGAGCGCCAGAAATTCTCAATGGAATCGCGAACAGAGAGTATGATGGGTGTTTCAAATGAAATAGAGATTTTGAAACCGAAAACAGTTTTTACTGAGTACGATCCGAAGATAATTGGAGGGATCGTTGTTGGTTTTGATGATTCTAACTTACCTGGTCATATTTCTGTTGAACGCACAAAAAGTGACCCTAATCCTGCTAGATCAAGAATAGGTTCCAACAGCAAGAGGCACATGCTCATGCACCAAAAATCGATAGATCTTACTCCAGCCGATTCTGGAGACGAAGACGCATTTACTGATGGAGTTGGTGCTCAAAAACCCGTGATTGACATCCCCTATACTCTACACAAACGACACGTGATGAACGGTACTGCGTCTGATGAGAAATCTGAATCAGATAATGGGAAAAGTTTAAAAGCGAAGATCGTGGCAAAAGAATGGCCTCAGTTGCCTCTGAAGACAGCTACAGATGTGACTTGTATAGACTTATCAAAACTCCCACCAATAGATAAACCCATCGCCAAATTATCCCCCGAGACACCAGCAAGTATTTTAGTAAGCCCCGATAAACCAAAGTCAATTTTAAGTCCTTCAGATAAATCTAAGAGTAATTTGAGCTCGGGCTCGAAACGATCACCTACAGATCGTAAGACATTTGTTTACAATTTGTCACCAAATGATAAGAGTCCCACCAAAGTTACTGGAAAGGGTCTGCCACTCAATCGACTATCACCCAAGAGCATGTCCTTAGATCGAGGCAGAGCAGATGCTTCCGCAAGTGATAGAACATGTACAAAGTACTCGAATCTCGATAAGAAGTCTTCCATGTTATCCCCCACTGAACCCATAGTTACGATTGTTTCAGTTATTGAGAAACGATCACCAAAGGTATCGCCTAAAGTTTCACCTAAAGTTTCCCCTAAGGTCTCGCCCAAAATTTCACCCAAAGTCTCACCGAAGCTATCGCCAACTGATCCCCTTGTCACGATCGTCTCGGTTCTTGAGAAGAAACGATCTTCTTCTCAAGACAAGTCAAAGGACAAAGCGGGATTTAATTTTGCAGACGTTGTTGGGCTCGGAATCAAACAGGAATTGCAACGACGGGAGAAGGAGAAACTTAAAGTGCCAGACGACAGTTTGGAGAAACAAGATAGTATTGAAAAGATTCCTTTGCCTGAAATTCCTTCACTGCCTTCTGATGCCGCTATACCGGTTACGCCGACTGAACCTGGTGCCAAAAAGCCCCCGATACCTGAAAAACCGATATTGCCGTTGAGAAATGTACCTAGTAGACTTCTAATTACTGACCATTCTGAGGACAAGACTGATAGCTTAGTTAAAGGTGAAAAAAGTACACCAGTTTCTCCAAAACTAATCGTATCGCCTGATAAAACTACGATAGTCAAGCCCAAGGCTTTGAAAAAACCAACGATTCCTGAAAAGACGAAACGAATCTTGGACAAGATAGAGTCAAGATTTACAGAAGCTAATAAGAATTCTGCTACCAGAGTTTCAAGACCCAAAATCATTGACACTGGTTTTGATGATTTTGTTGATCCAGTTGCGGATCTTCCACTTGATGAAGTTCCCGTGAAACCAGCCTTAGAATTAGATAGCCTTAAGGTCCCTGAATTCACTCCCTTCTTATTGAGACCACATGGAGAACCTTTGCGTTCCAAGTCCCTCTCCTTGGCCGAGGAAAAAGCTCCCATTGACACTCTTTTGTCTCCAGATCGTGAGAATAAATACTTTGTACAGGATGTTTCGCCCAAAAAAATCAGAAAAGCAAAGTCCGAGCCAAAGAAGGACTTCAAGAAGCAGTCCAAGTCTCTGGAGGGTGATAAACCAACTCCGAAGAAGACTTCTCCGGCCAATTCAAAGATAGATAAATCGAAACTCAAGATAGGAGAAATGCCCCAGGAAATTATTATAATAGATTCCACAGACGTGGTACCAGAAGTTAGCATTGTTCAGAAAACAAGATCAAAATCGGTCGGGAGATTGTCAGACAGTAGATCTTTATCATGTTCTAGAGATGAGAATGATGAAAGTAAAAAGCCTAAAGGAAAGTCGGCTTCTGTCGACGATGATATGATCAAGAGTGCAGGAAGTTTAAAAAGTGACAAGCCAAGACCGAAGTCCCTTGGTATCTCTAAGAGTCTAGGAAGCACAGAAAAGAAGGATTCTGTTGATAAGGTATCACCAAAAAGATCAGCTTCGGTGAAACAAAGGTCGAATACTGGGAAAGAAATGAATAGAATTGAAGGTTCTAGTCAAACAAAAGTTGATTCGAAACGCGAGCCTGAAATCCAATCAAGCTTCGATGATATTATACCTCCTCCTCTTGACGAAACTCTTGAACTTGAATCAAAACCTGATGAAGACACCTCAACTAATCTCAAAGAATCTCCAACAGAGAAACAAGACATTAGAAAGTCACCAATCGTGCAAGATCTTGCGGAAAGTACAGTTGTTTCGCGCAAACCTGGACAGAGTCCAGTTTTGTTTGCTAGAACAAGATTAGGTTTATCGGAAGGAAGTGGAATTGGTGCATTACAACGTCAGGGTGCGACTCAGTCCCCAACTTCTCAGCGACGAGCGAAATCATTAGATGCTCCTGTGATTGCTCTGCATAGGTTGCCACCAGTGAATGCATTTTCCAGTAAGGATGACACTGTAGACATGTCAGAAGAAGTTGAAAGTGGAGAAGAAGTGAAAAAACGGGAGGGAATTCTTCAACCAGTTTCGAGACAGTCAATTCAGCCTGAAGTTTCACCAAATCACAGATCTGATAGTACTGATCATACGACAATCCCAGAGATTTGTACAGATTCTTTATCAGTTACGGAAACATCAGCACAATATTTGGAATCGCCTTTAACGGAGAATAATGAAATAGCAACAAGTCCTGATTTGATTCCATATGAACAAGAGATCCAAATGCAAATCGATGTAACTAAATTCAGTGAATTAAAAGTCGATTCTACGACTAAATTTATTGATCAGAGTTCAGTGGAATCAAATGGCGAACAAGAAGAGGCTACAGAGAAAGTAGAAGAAGTAAAGCCTGATAAAACAGAAATGGTTGATAAGAAAGAAACTACTCCTGCATCAGTTTCATATGTTGTGCAAGTCATGGAAGAGGATATAGTTGAAAGAGTAATACAAGAAAGGACAAGAGATATGATTCCCCAAATTTCGGTGGATAAAGAAGAAATGACAAATGTGACAGTCAGTGTCGTTGAAGGAGGCTACGGATGTTTGCCAGAACCTTACAACATCAATCAAGATCCTCCAGACATGGTTCGTTCGCCAATTCAGATTTCGATAGAAGAATGCTCCGATGAAGCGAAATCCAGTGATGAAGACCCGGAGGTAATAGACCAGGAAACCTATCAGGTTGAGGTTCACGAAAAGCGAAGACTAGATTCTGGAGATACTAGTGAGGACACTTTAGATGCATTGGATACTCAGGTACAGATGCAGGGAGGTGATAGTGAAATGAGTTCACCGGATTATGCAGTTGATAAAGTTGACGAGAAGACTCTCGTGGAGGTTGAGCTAACACCGGAGTATTTGGAGATGAGGAAAGAGGAGGAAGAGGGCGCTGAGGAATTGCCTGAAGACGAACCCCTGAGTAAAGAATCCCCCGACACATTGGATCTTCATCGGTTGGGAGTGGATAGGAAATTGAGATTGAGCACTGACAGATCCAGAAGTGAAGACACCAATACCTGGACTCCAGATAGAGAAGATCCAGACTCCAGTTCCTGTTCTATCGCTCGACCACTTGGCATTGGTCAGGTGCAGCAAATAATCGACAGAAGGGAAATCGCTATGATCAGAGAGTCTCGTAAAGAGGGTTCCATGGAAGAAGAAAGCAGCAGTAGTTCGCATCCTTATCCCAAACCAGAGTTAAGTTCAACCTGGAGACCTTTCCCATTGGAAAGCTCTGGAAGTTCAAGTCTCGAAGAAGGTTGGATGCCTCCAGATGATAACAATTATCATCAGTCACAATCAGAGGACAGCAATGGTCCAAATGAAGATAGTTTTAAAGAAGATCTCATGGACTTTCCGGGTAGTTTTAACTACCCAGTCGGGCATGAAATACTCGCTAATTACGGGGCGTTTTCGTTATCTCGTACGTTATCTCGTATCTCAGAGCGCTCGACGACTTCTGAACAAGACAAGAGCGACATTGAAGATTCATTTAAACCGAGTTCTAGATCTCCGAGTATTGAAGATGAATCTCTGATATCGAGCGATCATCAACCTTCTTTATCTTCAGATCCACCTTCTGGCGCAGCTCATCCTTCAGTTTCTGAAGACCGTAGAACTTCCTCTGAACTCCCAGATATTCCGATCGATGTTCAAGATGATGATGGAAAGTCTCCAAAGACGAGAAGGTCTCGACTTCAGCTGCAATCTTCGGAAGACTGGCCAACTCCTCCAAGCTCTCCGCTTTTCGAAACACCAGTTGTCAGTCACGTGGAGACTTTCTACATGGAAATCAAACCAGAAGAAGCCGTAAAAGTTACTGTCACTGATAGCACAGATACAACAACTGGAAAAGTCGATCAGGATAGTGATTCTAGTGACGAGAACAGAACACTTCATGAAGATTTACACTCTGTTTTCCTGGAGGATGGACAAAGTTCAGCATCAGCAACAACTGTTGACGGCACTGTCATGATTGCAGTTAAACCAAAATCTAATATCACTGGTTCATCCCATAGCGAAGACACTTCTATGGGACTTTCGATGTCCGAGTGGTCGAGCTCAAACAACACCGTCCGTCAGTTTTGTCAATATTCAGGTACGAAATCAGATGACAACTCCCTGGCAGAGTTAGGAGCTTCCATCTCCGACTGGTCTGGTAGCACGACAATTATTCCTCAACAGTTTTATGCCAACTTAGCAACAGAAAAAAGCCAAAGCGATACAACAACTTCAGACAAAAGTGTAACAAGCATGAGACCAAATTCAAAGTGCCAACATGTTGAAAGTCCCCCCCTTCCAGATGAAGAGGACACAATAGGAAGTGGTTCTTACGACAGAGGGAAAATGCTAGGTGAAGATGAAGACTCCGGAAAAGATGAGTTTGACGAGGCTAGAAAATTTGTCGAGAGTCAGTTTGATGAGCATCGTCGTCGATTCGAAGATGACACTGGAGCTCACGCTCTTGTGGATATTTCTCCGCCTAAGATCACTTTTGAAAACGAATATGCAGAGGCAATCAGAGAAGACTATGATGTACTCCCAGACGTCGTTGAGATTCCGGATATTCCGGGTCCAATTCTAGAGGAGGATGAAGATCAGTTGTACGATAACGTACCAGCAATGAAGTACCCCAGTGCTGATCAGGTTCGAATGGAAGTGATTCGAGGAGACAGTGGAGAAGACATGCATGAGAGATTCGCAGGTTTGGCTTCAAGGTCGAGATCTCGTGAAGAGGAATGGAGTTTTGATGACCCAAGGCATTTTCAGGAAGCTGATGGCTCCAAGCGAGCTGGAAGATTTACCAGATTGCATTCTGAACCTCCGGAACAAAAACCTGGAAGCAAGTCTACAGAGCGACCCGTGGTTTTTCCTGCTAGAGCTAAGTCAACGCCTTACTATTCGACCACTAGTTTAAGTGGAGAATCGACAACATCCAGTCCTCCAATGCAGGTCAGGGCACAAATCAGAACAAAGACGATGCCTTATTCTTCGAATAGAAGTCCTCAGAGTGAAGAAGACACTTCCTCAAGTATGGACAGTCCTGCTCACACTCCTGATAGAGGACAAAGAGCTTTTAGGAGGAAAAGACAACAGAGAAGACACCGGGTTTCAGTCGATTTGGAAATTAAGAACGGACAGATTGTCTCTAGTACTGATTCCAGCTTTGATGTTGCAAATCTTCCACCACCTTTGCGGCCTGGGCAAAGTCTCGATGTCGAAGGTGTTGGTGATGAAATGTCCTATGCCAGGGATGAAAAAGAGGAGGAGGAGGATCATTAATAACAATATTTGAAGAATATTTTAGAGAGTGGGAGGAAGTGATAGTGTCTGACGTTTCTGACAGGTGGAACTGTCGACACTAGAAACGAAGCCAAGCAAAAACAGCGTTCTAATGCTCGAACACAACGAAAACTTGCCAACTCGGCTACTAGATAGCATCATCGAATCTCATTTTCTCAACGGAAAAATCGAAAGTCAAGAACCCTAGTTAATTAACAAACTTGTATCCGAGTTAGGTGAGTTTCAAATCAAGTCCGATCGAGGGAATTGAAAACGTAAAGTGGAATTGAGAAACGCTACCAAAAATGGAAGTAGAAACGAGAGCACAAGAGAATAGCATCAAAGCGCTGAAGCCGTACAAATTGATCGTAAACGCTTATGATATTTCACGTCGAATTGAGTCGTTTGCTCTTAATGGTGTAATCAGACGTTAGGAATTATCGTACAATAATTAGGAATGAACATCACGTTTTGACACGTGACAAGAATACAGGGTCTTCAAAAAAAGTACTTTAAGGCTACCAATTCCGGAACTTTGGAGTACTTTTTTTTTGGCTGATTATTTGGGCAGAGCGACGTTTTTTCAGACTCAGAAGGGGGATGAAAAAATAAATCTCTTCTTTGCGCTTCGACGATATAGCAAAAATTAATTAATAATAGCGAATTTTCTGTTATTTTGGAACCTCTTGAGCTTTTTGTTGACTTCTAAGTCATGAAGGTGGATTTTTAACAAAAAAAAAAAAACATCAACCTCAAAGTTGCATTTATAACCCAATAGTTAAATTTTTAGGTGAAGATGACGAATTTCCCAGATGATGGTCAAATTTTTAACAAAAAAAGTCAATTTTAACGAAGGAACATAGATTTTCATCAAAAAAAGATGAGTTGCTTATCCTAATAGATAATTTTCTGAATCAAAAAGGCGACTGTTCTCTGAAACACAAATTAGCTTAAAAAATCAACTCCTTTTATGAAGATTCGTCTCTTTAGGTTGAAAATTGATCTTTGATGGCAGAAAAGTTATCTCTTTTGTTTTGAGTTTTATGTATCTCGTTTGAAAATGCAACTGATTTTGGTTAGAGATTACAGTTATTTTTTTGTTTGTTTGAAGATTTGACCATTTGGTTTGAACCTTTATCTATTTAGGGTGAAAAGTGAATTTTCTGGGTGAAAAATTAAACGCTTTTCCAAAAATTCGTCTTTTTTGCTGGAAAGTTCAACTATTTGGTTGTGAAATAAACTGTTTTTTTTTCTTCAATCAACTGTTTCACAAAAATTCATATTTTTAGTTTGACAATGATTTTTTGTTGTAGAAAAACTTGTCTTTGGGTTAACAGTTCGTCTTCTAGGGTAAAAATTCGACTATTTTGTTCAGGGGCATAACACGATTATTATGATTATAATTCCCACTTTGACTCAGCGGGAAAAATGGGAAACTGGGGCGCTGATCGCCTTTCCTCCAACGTAATATCTTTTCCAACATACCTCAATCGAAAAGTAACTCTTCCAATGAGCTATGATAAAATATACTATGGTAACGCTGACACTTTCGAATCTTCTGTCAAAATTCAAACAAGATATTTGGGCGGAAAGCGGTCAGCAACACAGTTTCAAAATTTCTCCGCTGAGTCAAGTTGAGAACTAACTTCCTATAACCTGGAATGGCTTGTTCGACATACACCTGATTTTGTTGTGAATTCCATTTTGAGGTTGAGTTATCTTTTTTACCTAAAAACACATCTATCTTGGTTGGAGTTTTTTCATGTTGACAATTCATCTTTTCGGGGGTTTACAGCAGAAGACAGTGAAAAGCAGTCTAAAATATACATAAATTATGATTCTTTATAATTATTCTAGAAGTCCTTTCATCAATGAAAATTTTGATTGTGTTCTAAAACAACGAAAAATTCGTTATTTTTAACATCTTCGTCGATGCGCGAATATAAGATATATTCTTCCCATTTTCGAATTAAAAACAAATTCTCCGCTCTGTCCTACTGAATATAGAATTAAAACAAGTGACCCTGTGAATATAATTCATACGGAAGTAGAGGAGAAAAGCCAATGATATTCAAAGACGTAAGATCAAAATGATCCGATAGGTTATGTAGGGCAGTCTTTATAGGGAATATTTGTTACGAGTTTCAAGGGCCTGATTTGAATAATTCGATGAGATTGATATGCGATAATACTTATACTGGATTATTTTATAGTAGGAAACTAAACAAGACTTGCGCAAATACAGTGTGCTAGATATGGCGGTTTAATTGTAAGTATTTATCTGAACGTTAACGAATAGGTTCCGAAGTGAAGAGAATAAATTTATTATTGAATTGAAAGAGTTGAACGAATAAAGTGTATTATTAATAGTTAGGATCGAGGGGCGATGTGATTGTGCGACTTGAGTTTACGAGGATGACAATCATCGAAATGTCTAAATGAAACGCTAATTTCGACCATAAGATTTTGAATTAGAATCATTCGGTTTTTTACGTTCCTTCCAAATGAAATTTCATATTTGTTTGTTCTCAGAAATTGTATTTGTACTCTAGTACTAGGATGTCAATTATTTCTTTTATTCGAAATTGATGATTGAAAATAAGAGTAAATAAAGATTCAAACTAATTTCGATTTTGCTCGGTCTGCCGCTGTTTGAAATTCAAAATAAGATCAAGTTTCAGCTGAAATTCAGTTTGACTTAGGCAAAGGGAAAGAAGTTGCTCAAAATAGATTTTAAGAGGGTGCACACACGTCGATTGGTTAGTAAACAGCTCTGAACTGGATTTGAAGAAACTATAAGAAGTTAATATGAGGAAGCAAGTTCAACTTTTTCAGGAGATTCTATGCACTTTATGAACGCAATTAGTTCGTCTCTGTGCTTGCATTCTCACGTTATTTGATTACAATAGACTCTGCGACAGTTCCCGTTTCCGGGGCTATAGGGGAAGCGAACAGGAAATGTCAGATTTCTCCCACTTGTCTTTACTTGCGCGCAACGTGTAAGTCCGTGTTCGATACACACACGCGGCGCGTCGAGTGTGCGCCGTTTGCCAACAAGAGTAGGGATGGGCGAAAGGAGGAGAAATGCGAGAATGGGAAGTGTCGCAGCGTGAACTGTTGAAAATCCAGTGAAGAAGCTGAAATTTTTACTGAAATCCTGTTTAAAGGCATTATAATGGAAAGACCTTCGAGTCCAAAGAGTCGATCGATGTCCCATTGATTTCTGAATTTTGCACCGTGCCTAGTTTTTATACCAAATTCATGATACACATTTTGATAAGACCCATTTATTTCATAAGGTTATCTCAAATCCAGATCGTGGTACTCTATTCGTCGCGCATGTTCCATCAAAAATATTGAAGTCATCTACCAAATAATCATTGAATCATGACTCACTATCTAGTTAGGAAACTTCATAATTTAAAAATGTAGGATAAGCGAAATATCAATTGATTTCAATTAGTCAAGACAGATTTTATGAGATTTAAGAGAGTAGAATAGTCTGATATTCGTTGTTGGTGGAATTCCTGAATTGTGAATTCGATCAATGTCCCGAAGGGTATCAATTTTGAAGCTAAAAAAATTAATTGCCGGGATCGCAGTTCGTTTCCTTCTCACCTAATCTCCTCCATTTCATATTCTTTCACCCTAAAATTTAAAAAATTCCTGAAACACCTGAAATAGAGAACTTTTATACAATTTTCCATTTTTGGTTAAGAATTACGATTCATTTTTTAGGAGCCATGAACATAAATTCAAGACATAGGCAAACAAGTCGCTTCGGAAGAGATTCTTTTTTATCTCAAATATTTTCTAAACTAAGGAAGATTTTTTAGTTGAGAAAGAAGAATCAACCCACAGAATTTTTGAATTTTTGATAAATTAAGACGTGCACAGAATGAAAGATGTAATTGTTGATATTTCAAATAACAATATTGTAATTTTCAATCAAAATGGACAACTTCTTGACAGAATTGTTCAATTCTCAACCCAATCGTGGAATTTGTAGCCGAATGAGGTAAATTCTCAATCATACAGTTGGATTTTCAACAAACAAAAATGGATTTTCTACGAAAGAAAGTAATTTTTAACGAATAGAATAATTTTCTGCCAAAAAATTAACTTCAACCAGATTATGCAATTTCTGAGAACGAAAACAAAATCGAGAATAAAAAAATTACAAATTTGTTACAAAAATGAATGAATTCTTGACAAACGTGTTGAAATTTTAACCAATCAATCAAATTTCTAACCTATCTAGACAAATTTTAAACGATCGTAAAAAAATTTTAAGCCAAGAAGAATGTTTTTCTCTAAACAAAATCATCAAATTTGCAATGGAATAATCAAATTTTCAACTGAATAATTGAATTTATAACCGAAAAGATGAATTTTCAACAAAAAAGGTCATTTCTAAGCAAATATCAGAATTTTTCACTAAAAAAGTTGAGTGTTCATTCTATGTAGTTGATTTCTCAACGCAAAATTTATATTTGGTATTCCAACAACAATATATTTCAATTTCAAAGAAAGCAAGAAAACGGTTCCATTTTCAACCCGAAAATATACATTTTCAACGAAACATCAATTTTTAACTGAATAATGAAATTTTGAAAAAAATTGAAAATGTAATGCAAAGCCGTAGCGCATTATATTTATGAGCCCTGAATAATATTAAAAAAATAATTTTGTACTGTGATATTTTTTTCATTGAAGATTGAGAAGAGTTTCAAATATTTGAGAGGTTTTCTCTGACAAAAATTATTAGAAAACAGTTGAAAAGTCCCAGGGAAAAACATGAATTTTTCTCTAGGTCAAGTTTTATTAGTAGAAAGTTTTAAATAATAAATAAAAACTCCTTCGTATCTCCTTTTTATCTCTTTTTTCTGGAAAACTTCTTTTGAAACTTAAATTGAACTAACAAGTCCGCTGTGATCCCTGCAATTTATATCCAACTCGATTTGAGTCTTCCATTTTTTTCTGATATAATATGTTATTTCTTATAGAAGCTAGAAGTGAAAACACGTGATAGAACATTTCAAACATATCTGTTTCCTAGCTCTTATCGTTCAATTGATTCAGCAAAATCTTAATTAATATTCTATATTCGGGACATTGAGGCGCCTTCAAGGATTCGATATCTTCATTTGAAGAAATTTCATCCTCGTTTATTGTTGGGAATGTACGAGCCATAAATGTGAGCAGAAATATAGAATTTAGACCTCTTTTGCTTCTCAATCTTTTCTTGCATCAATATGAAAGTGATATGAGTCTCATTAGCTATAAAACGACCATTATGATCAATTATATTAACGCTTTTCATTATTGAATCAATTAACTTAGTGTACAAGATAAAACTTTGTATATCACAGGTATATTATATACACTAGGGTGGTCAACGAAAAAAAATGAATTTTTTCAATTCTCATCCTTTCATCTTGTGTAATTTTGAAAAAAAATATATTTTCCTTCTCTTCTGTATAGTTTTTGAAGAAACATGTATATTCATAAATTGGAAGATGGAATTTGGGTGTGTCGAAAAGATGCCACCGACTGTTTTAGATCTTGGGCTCCGAATACTCGGGAGGCATTATTGAAATAGAGTCAGGAAGAAACTAGGATGTGCAAGCTCTTTTAAGTAAGATTTATTCCCCGCGTGAGGTACTTTAATGATCGAGACCTACTCTATCTTTTTTTTCAATTATCAAAGAACAAAGTAAATAATTTTCCACATCAAATAACAGGAAATGAGAGAGGGAGACTTGAGAAAATGTAAAACTTTGTTTTTTTTGGACCATCCTAATACAGTGCTCAGCGATAGTTCCCGTTTCCGCGGTTGTAGGGTAAGCGAACGGGAAGTGTCAGAGTTTCCCCACTCGACTTTACTTGCGCGCAACGTGTAAGTCCGTGTTCGATACACACACGCGGCGCGTTGAGTGTGCGCCGTGTGCCCAGCAAGAGTGGTGACGGACGAAAGGAGAAGAAATGCGAGAACGGGAAGTGTCGCAGCGTGAACTATCGCAGATACTACTGTATACACATAGAATTATACACAAGCGAAAAATTTAAGAAAACGATGCACTGGAAGTGCTGAGTGCCGATTAATGATGGCGAATGTATGTAAAATTCAAATCTATGGCAAGTTTATGTCTCGTGATTGTTTAGAATTGTTATTAAGGCAAAGAAATTTCAAGGTGGTAGATCTCGTCTTTTGGCATAAATATAGTCGAAGCTAGGCTGGATGCTAAATTACGAAGCGTCTGAAGGAATGAAAGAATTTTAGATTTGTTGCATTGTTGAAATACGTAAATTGTCTTTGACCATTTTTTAGGGTCGGCGGGCCCAATTTGTGCTGTCTCGTCTCTTCCTACTCGCTCATTCATTCCCCTTCGAAGCATGTGACTGAGTTTTTTTTGACAAATCCTACTTCCCTTCAGCAGGATCAGCTCAAGTATTTCATTCAAATGATTAATTAGGGTGTCTACATGTCCGGGAAATTGGAAAAACCAGGAAATAACCTGGACTTTGATTCAGTGACCTGATAAATTTTTATAAAAAATGGCATTACTGAGTTTGAAGCAGGGTATTTCAGTAAAGAAATATTCTGATATTTCGGACACAGAGTTCCCGTAAAGAATTAGGAGTTTTACTTTGTGACAGGCAATTTCAACTTCTGAAGTAGAACTGGAATTTCCTGTGAAGAATTATTATTCTCGTTTTAGCTCCCGTGTAGAAATCTTGATGGGATATTTTTGGGGTCAGATAAGTTTTCCTTGCTATTATGGTCCGAATGAGGCAATTTATTCCGGGCCTCAACAGTTCGTTTACACAAAATTGTTGGGGTTCGTTAAAAGAAATTCTTCGAGGCCCCTGAACAGGATCCTTTTTAATTTTCATTCAATTCCAGGGGCCCCGCTGGGATCCCAATAGGGCCATTTTCAAAGTCAATTCTGTTCTTGTTTTGTTCATTGAAAACATGAGTCTAATATAAGGTTAGACATTTTTCAAAACATAACATCTTCCACAGAATAGTTTCAGAAAGTTTGAAGAGATTCTAATGGGAAAATTGTTTCCCTCAAGTTATGAATGCTTATAATCTTTGGGAATAAACAATACGCGTCTAGGAGTAACTTTAGATTCCGAAATTATTTTGAAATAACTTCGAGCACTTATCAATTTAAGGACAATTTTTTTCTCCGAACAGGAAATTATTATTCGTTCTCAAAATATATTTTGGAGGATGTTTGAGTAGTTCGAGAGAATATTTTCCGCCATTTTATACCTCGAATTTTCCCAAGTGCGATTTCAGCGTGACAGTTATAGAGGGTTTTCAAACACAATTAGGATTTGAAAATCAAGTTGAAAAGGGGTTCCATTCACAACCAGGACTTGAAAATGATCTGGGAAGAGGTTCCATCAACAACCAAGTCTTGAAAATTAAGGTGGAAAGGGGGTTCATCAACAAAAGAGGCTTCCTAATCGAGTTAAAAAGAGGTTCCATTCACACAACTGACAACTTTGAATTAGAAAGAGATTCCATCAACATCAGGGACTTGAAAATAAGATCGGGAAGGGAAAGCAGTTTTATCAACAACCAAGTCTTGAAAATAAGGTGGGAAGGGGTTTATTTAACAAAAGAGGCTTGAAAATCAAGTTCAAAAGGGGTTCCATTCACACTTGTGACTTGTGACAACTTTAAGTTAGAAAGAGATTTCATCAAAATTAGGGACTTGAAAATAAGGCCGGAAGGAGATTTCATTCACAATCGAGGCTTGTGACTACTCTGAGTTTAATACGTGTTTCATTAACACCAGGGACTTGGAAATTGAAATAGAAATGGGTTCCATTTACATTTGTGACTTGTGACAACTCTGAGTTAGAAAGAGATTCCATCGACATCAGGGACTTGGAAATAAGATCGGAAAGATAAAGCAGTTTTATCAACTACCAAGTCTTGAAAATGAAGGTGAAAAGGGGTTTCATCAACAAGAGAGGCTTGAAAATCAAGTTGAAAGGGGGTTTCATTCACACTTGTGACTTGTGACATCTTTAAGTTAGAAAGAGATTTCATTAACATTAGGGACTGGAAAATAAGGTCGGAAAGAGATTAATAGGTGTTTCCTTAACAACACGGACTTGAGAATTGAGTTAGGAAGGGGTTCCATCCACTTTTGTGACTTGTGACAGCTTTGAGTTAGAAGAAGATTCCGTCAACATCAGGGACTTGAAAATAAGATCGGAAAGATAAAGCAATTTTATCAACAACCAGAACATGAAAATGAAGGTGGAAAGGGGTTTCATCAACAAGAGAGGCTTAAAAATCAAGTTAGAAAGGGAGTCCATTCACAGTTGTGACTTGTGACATCTTTAAGTTAGAAAGAGGTTTCATCAACATTAGGGACTTGAAGATAAGGTCGAAAAGAGATGAATAGGTGTTTCGTTAACATCAGGGACTTGGGAATTGAGTTAGAAAGGGGTTCCATTCACACTTGTGACTTGTGACAACTTTAAGTTAGAAAGAGATTCCATCCATGGACCTAAAATTTTTTCAGAAAGGGCTTCCGTCGACAACAAGTACTTGAAACTTGCGTTGGAAATGAGTTCCATTTACAAGTAGACTTGGAACAGAACTTTGTTTATGGATTTCATTTTGATAGAAAGGGTTTCCATGTTCGGACCACAGTGGGTGCTGATAGGGGCCCCTTTAATTAAGGGAAAACTGTTCAGTCCCCTAGAAAAGTTCTAGTATTGTTGAAGACTATTAAGGGGATTTCTACACGGGGTTCATTTAGGAACAGAGAGTTTCGTCAAGAATTTTAATCTTGACTCTGAAAGGAGGAATTTCGTAAATAATTATAGTTTCGATTATGGGACAGGATAATTTCAATTCTAAGATCAAACTGGGAATTCCCGTGAAGCAGAATCGTAATTCTTGTGACGGAAAATGATCCGGAAAAAACTGGGAATTGCAAACCATGCGTTGGGTAGACACCTTGTAAATTATAATTCAATCATCAATTAAAAACTGAGCTGATGCTGCTTCTTAGTTTCGTTTACAAGCATCTTCACATGTCTTAATTTTTGTTCCTTCCATAATTTCTACATTGTCTGCAGTCTATTGTCCAATCGCACATTTTTATCGCATTTTTATTTTAGTTTTTGCCTCCTTCTCTTGAAATATGAATAATAAAAAAATTATTCTTGCGAAAGGAGGTCTCAGGGTATGAAAGCTTTATTTAATTGTGTAGAAAATACAAAGATTCATGAAATAAAATGTGGAAGACATTTATTCTTGTTTAGGGCGAGGAGTGAACGGGATGTTTTTGAATAGGCTAAGGAGAAAGTAAGTTTCTTATGAAATCAGAATCTCTCTTATTTGAAATTGATCTCATCGAAACATCCTGCGGGTTATTAAAAAGTGTAACTGTAAATACACATCGCAAACTTATTTATAAATTAATAATTATCATGGAAAATGAAAGCGTCAGAGTAATTGTTGTATGAATAGTGTTGGTCATTGTCACTCTCTTTTCTTTATTTTGAAAATTGTTACTCGAAATTTTTTAAATATTTTTAATTTCTTTTAATCCTGACTTTACTTTTAATTCTGCTAAGACAAGAATCTAAATTTCAAATCTGACTCTATAAAGTTGCTCGAAATTCAAAGTCTCATTGTTCATAATAATTTTGTTCTGTCCATTTCTCAATAACTGTTGTGGTTCACTTTTTTCCGAAATCGTTTTTTTGTAACTTTCCAAACTTAGAGTCACAAGAGCCACTTTTTTTGATAAAAAGATCATTTTAATTCTGACAACCCTAAATTTTAAATTATTTATCCTGAACTCTTGAATTCTCTCTATTTTTTTAGAATACTTCCTAATTTTTTTTTCCAATTTTTCCTGATTTTTTCTTAATGTGTCTTGAATTCGTATAAATTCTATAGAATTCTCCCCAACACCCTCAAATTCTTCTGAATGCACTTAGTTTCATTGAAATTGTTAGGATACTCCTGATTTTTTTTCAATTTGTTTGCTTCTCAATGCTTCCCAATTCTTCACAATTTTTGGGATTCCTAAAACTTTTTCGAATCCACTCTGAACGCTCATGAATTCTCTTAAATCAACTTCGATGCTCCTAAATTTATTCTCATTTCACTAAAGTCAATGGAATATTTTGGATTCTTGAAATAATTTTTATTTCATTTTGAATTCATCCTTTATTCTTAATAATTTTTCATGAATTTTTTCGGATCTTGGCAAATTTGTCCCGAATTCTTCAGAATTCTTTACAATTTTTTTGTAGTTCATGCTGGATTGTCGTGAATTCACTTAATTTATAGGATGTTTCCGATTTTTTTTCAGTTTCATTGAATTCACTCTGAAGGTATCGGAACTCGTCTTATTTAAATTTTTTCAAATCAATCTCGAATATTCATTTTTACCCTGAATTTCTTTCTATTCACCCTTTTTTTAGTTGATCTATTCCAGTATTATGGATTCTTAAAATTGTTACCAATTAATTTATCATTGCAAAAGCAGATGCTCATATTGCTCCAACATTTCAGAAATGTGAATTTACTTGCAAGGGTTGATAAAATTTTGACATTCCTTTCAAATTCAAAGAAGATAGTTGGAGGAAAGGTGATCAGCACCACAGTTTCCTATTTTCCCCGCTGCACAGTGGTTCAAGGTCCCAAATTCGTGGCCAAAACTCAAAAAGTTAATATTTATAACTTCTCGAGTGCCTACATCCCTTTTTTTAGATCACAAATTTCAAAAATGATATTCAAAATTCGAAATTCAAAATGGTGGACTAAAAATGGCGGATACTTTCCCAAAATTTCCTATTGTTTTCCACGAAAATAAGTACCAAGGAGTTTTTTTTGGTCGCTAATTTGAAAAATGATATCAAAAGTTCAAAATGAAAAATTGCGGACCCAAAATCGCGGACATTTGTCCAAAATTTTCTATTGTTCTCACGAAAATAAGTATAAAGGGGTTTTTGGGCCGCTGATTTAAAAAACGATATTGAAAATTTGAAATTCAAAGTGTCGGACCCAAAATGTCGGACAATTCTTCAAAATTTTCTATTGTTTCTCACAAAGAAGAACTACAAAAGGGTTTTCTGGGTCGCTTATCTCAAAAATGATATTGCAAATTCGAAATTCAAAATGCTGGACTTGAATGCCGTACATTTTAAGCTCAGAAGAACCATTCTCAAAGCCTCGCGAGGGTTGATGAATAGTAAAAGAATCAGCTGGTATACCGAGAAACTTCTTCCTTAAAGTCGTGATTTCATTTTCAAGATTCAGGTCCTTGAAGGATTCCACATATTCGAAAATTTTGATAACTTTTCACCCGCGTCTTGAATCCTGTCAATAATGGAGTAAAAAATGTATTGTCTTATTTCCCAGTTTATAAACTTTTCACCCCAAAAATCCGAAGTTTTTGGATACCCTATGTATTGTGTCCAGCACATTTCAAATGTCCCCAAGGGTATATTCGAACGTCACTGAATGAATTACTTTCATTTTGAATGAGTATCTTTTCGGCATGACATGTTCCGCGTAGAGAATCATGGATTGGTAGGCTGTAACGCGGGTGAAAACTCTCACGCGGTTGTAGAAAAAACGCATTTATTTCTACGGGGGCAGCTCAGGGCAGTTTTTGTTGAAGAAATCAAAAAGTTGATACTTTTTGGCGATCAAAATGGAAAATCCCGGCGCGCGCACTCGCACGCAAAAAAAGAAATTCACTACGTATATTCCTGAATTATATAGAAAAGAAAATTTTGGACCTGCACATTTCACTCCCAATATTATTAACATACTTGTTTGAAATGCAAATCCGGAAGCAAGCAACGATTTAACGTACCTTCAGAAATATCCTCTATGTCACCTTACCTGTTTCTGGCACGAACTCACAGAATAACAACATTTTTCGTCGAACGCTCGAAACTCGAGAAACAAACTGATGGGCGCGCATTCGGCGAAGAGTCAAGTTTAACTGCTCGCTACAAGGACAGTTTTGAATATAGTGACTTGCCCTTTTACAAAAAAATGCTCCAACACCCCCTAAAGAAGTATAAATGAACATCTACCTCAGCCGGTAAACTTCGGATTTGGAGGTTTTGTACAGCTTTTTGGGATCTTGAACCACTGTGCGCTGAGTCAAATTGGAAATTATAATAATAATATGTAATCGTGTGATGTCCCTGGATTCCCGTGAATTTTGTTTAATTTACTCCAATTCAGTAGATTGGGTCTAAAAAATGTTTTTTTTTGGGGGGGGGGGGGGGGGGTTTGTCAGTCTGAGTGATCCTTAAGCATTTTGACGAAGATGAAGTACTTCTTGACAGGTGGTGAATACAATCATTGGATCTTCTCGAACGGGTATGTGAATTCGCCGGCTTGGCACGTGCCGTATCGGGTCAACCAGGTGCGTAACGTAATGGTTCACGCCACACCCCGCACCTTGACCAATCGCTTCTTACCAGTTTATCCACGATGAAGCAAAGGAATCTCAATCAGAGAACCACACCGTAAATAAAAAATTAATCTTGCCTCCAAGACAAAACTTTTTGCTAATCTAGCAAGTACTCAACTCTGAATCTCTGAAGTTTGCTTCAAAAACTCTACGTCGTCACTGAAACAAGATCTGTTGACTGATTCGGAAAAACGACCGGTTTCAATTCAATATCAAGTAGCGATTCCATTTCGACTCCAAACGCACAAAATTTTTACTTTATTGCATTCATTTTCGGGACTTGAATACTACTTTCATTGGTTCACGAAATATAACAGGTCATTGTCCTACAAAAAAAAAATTGATTTGGAATAGTATTTTTGAGGTAGAAATTTGTGATTGGTAATGTTGTAATCCTTCTGATTGGCGAGCGGAACGGAAACGTGAGAAGCCTGAAAAAGATTCGAAGTGGAATCAGTTCCGAATTTTCCTGAAATCTGTGTTGATTCAAATTAATTTGGGGCAATCCGGAAAAACTTCTGAATCTCATTCGATCCAAATTGGTTGAAAATTAATCTAGCTCAATCCGATTCAAACTGAACAATCAGAACTCTGATAATTATACACTTAATTTCGATGTGATTGAATAAGTGTTCTGATTTATTCAGATTTTTCCGGATTTGAAATCGGTTTGAATCGATCCAAGTTGAGATTAATTGGATTCATTCGGATTGGAAATAAGGAATTTCGGATTTGGGAATTCGGAATTTCAGATTTGGGAATTCCTATCCAAAACTTTGGCTAGGAATGTCAGGAAATGTAAAAAAGTAAACTCAGATGGAAGAAAATGGAAAAAAGTTGTAAGGAAATTTTATCCCTCGGTCAGGAAAAAATCAGAAAATTTTTCATTCTATTTTCGCTCGCCACCCTCTTTTCGTGCTGGTAGAAAATTGAAAATTCAAGTGTTGTTTGTGCCCTGTTTCTGGAAATCAAATTATCCTACAATTGAAGCTGAATTCAAATGTTCCTCAATTTTAGAACATGTATCTTTTTTCCAATTTTTGTCACCCTCTTGCACAACTCTTCCAGCGTAGGATATCGCAGACTTCCAAGTTCCATACTTTATACTTTTAACTTTTTAGATACTATTTAATGTAAATCTACTTTTTTGTTTTTCCTTTTAGTAGATGGAGTGATACACAAAATTGAGTTTCCTCTTACTAAGAATCCATCGGATGCGTATCAATTTTTCTGAAAGATTTTTCGCTCATTGCTACTCGGTATCGAAAAGTGGGCTTCTTCCCAATTCTTGTTTGGATTGAGATGTAAAATTATGTAGCTGTGCCATTCTTAACACTTGTTTTAAAAAAAACAACTGTCTAGAAACGAAGGAAATCCAGGATATTCAAATTTCAAATTTTCGATGGTTGGAAATTCTAGAGGGAAAACCTAATTTCATATAAAAAACAAGTGTTGAGAATTGAATGGCTTTATAAAAAATTCGAATTTTTGACTTGGAACTTCTTTTTTATTGACTGGAACATCTTTTCTGGTTTTTTATCCAACTTTTTTGTTGAATTCCGTTTTCGTTAAGAATTCCTTTAATTTGTTGAAAAAATATTTCTTTCGAAATTTATTAGAATTCTTGATAAAAAGTTATAACTTTTGGTTAGGAATTCGTCTTTTTGATTGAAGGCTCAATTTTCATATATTTGTTTCCTGGGTTGAAGTTTCAAATGTTTTGTTGTAGATTCGTCATTTTGTGTTGAGAATTGGTTGGAAGTTTATCCTTTTCTATTGAAAATTCGTCTTTTGGGTTGGAAGTCAAATTGTTCTTTTGAAAACTTGTCATTGGAAATTCATTCCTTATGAAATTCAACTTCTTTGGTCGGAAAATGAACTATTTGGATGAAAATGACCTTTTTTTTGAAATTCAAATTTCCGGGTTGAAAATTGAACTGCTCTGTGGGAAATTCGAATTTCCGACTTAAAACTGCTTTCTTGACTAAAACATCTTCCTTGATTTAAAATTCGACTATTGTGTTAAATTTCGGCTCGTTTTTGGCAAATTCTACTCTTGATCAACAATTTTCTTATTTGGTTGGGAATTTATTTATTTTCTCTGTTCAAAAGTTTTAATATTTTTGTTTGAAATTTATCCGTTTTTGTTAAAAGTTCGTGCGTTTGGCTTAGGAATTCACTTATTTCGGTTAAAAGTTGAGCTACTGTGTCTAAAATTCATTTTCTTTATTTAATTTTTCTATTTGGATTTGAAATTGTATTAATGGGTAGAGATTTCAACTCATTTGTTGAAAACTCTGTATAAAAGAAGTTCCTTCTAAATAAATTTCTTTTTTTAGTTCAAAAGATTTATCACAATGGTTTCTATTTCAAAAACTTTTTTAATACTTTTTTTTATTTTTTAGGATACTTTTTCTCATTCCACATGGCTCTTCGAAGCCTGATTTCAATTTTTTAAGGAACAATAACGGACTCGTTTCTAATCAATCCTCCTTGAATATTGAAGAATTATCGTACTTGACGTTGCAAGGGGCCTCTTGCTAACTCAGCGAAAAGTGGAAGATTTTTACAATACTCCATTTCAGTTTCGTGAAACAATGAAAGTATTTTCCTCTCCCTTCTGCAAAACCCTCAATCCTCTAGAATATTTTACACTTAGTTGTTTTCTTCTTAACTGCTGATGCCCTCGCTTTTCTTCATGTCACATATTCTCATTTATTTATTATTTAGTTACTCAAATACATCTAAGGTGCATTTTATAAACCAACGAGTTCCATAACCTTTAAATAAGAATGAAAAGTATTAATTCAATAATATCTTCAATGTTGCACTAAAAATGAAGATGATTTCAACGTTATGGTCTTTGTTGATTCATATTCCATCACTCTGATCATCGTGGTTGTAAATCCTTAGGATATTGTAGTCGATTAGAGACTTAGCTTCTTAGAAGTTGCCTTTGTTAATGATCTCTAATCAATGTTAACTAGTTTCCACACAAGCGATCCTCGCTGATACTCGCAGATTCGCATTTTTATCAGAACTTAGTGATAGTTTTTCTATTTGTCCTCTCGACATTTTTCAACTAACAATAGCTCACTTTGAACGGTGTTCTAAACGAGTCAACTTCTTATTCTAATATTAGGTAACTTTTCAACATTTTGAATTTTACAGAGTGTGAATTTTCTACTTAAACTATCCACATTAAATTTAATAATTCGAAGCTAATTGTATTTTTATATTGCTCTATTCTCATAGTCGTTATTCCGCTTCGAAACAAATCATCAATCATCAATTCATGCATCGTTTCTTCACTATCAGGAGAATTTTTATTTTGGGAAAGAGTCCAAAATACTTTCTGATACACGCAGTTTCGACCCTGTTTTCCAAAATTTCAATCGCTTCATATCTGCTTTCTTTTTGTAGTTTCGGTTCTAGAAATACAGCGTCCAAATCCCTGTCTTTTAACCTTTCTTCAGTGGCGTAACTGCTTGGCCTTTCTTCTACCTTCCTCTAGATTTAAAAGTTTTTTACCGGTTTACCGAAAATTTATTTCTGTCAATTTTCTAACATTGGAGAAATTGAATTACAGGGATCACAGACAGTCTTCATTTTCACTTTATCTCCTCTTTTCCGTTCAAATTAATAGAATCCCTCAAAGCTTCTTAAAATCGAGAATTTCGCCCCAATGTTACCTCCTTTTACAAAGTTTGGTCAATCTTCCAAAAATCATAAATAAATACATTTTAGATCAATGAGTTGAATTTGCAACAAAGGAGTTTAATTTTTAGGCAAGCAGGTTCATTTTCAACCAGGTAGTTGCAATTTAGAGCCAAAAGAACGATTTTTCTACAAAACAGTTAGTTTTCAAATCAGAAATCAATACTAAACCTACAAAGGCAAGTAATTATCAAAATTTTTAAGTTCTTAACCAAAAAAATCAATTTTGACCCAAGAAGATAAATTTTGAACTAAGAAAATTAATTTTATTAAAAACTACGAATTTCGAATAAAGTACATGTATTTTCAACCAAATTGTTCAATTTTCTCCTAAAAAAGATGAACTCTCAACAAAAAGGAGTAGTTGATTTTTATTGAGCAAAGTTTATCTTCAAAAAAAAAGAAGATTAAAAAAAAACAATCGAACTTCAAACCCAGAAGGAAGACTTTTGAAATAAATATGGAATTCTCAATGAAAAAGTTAATTTTCAACACCGAAAAGAAAATCATCCACGAAATAGTTTAATTTACAACCAAAATGATGAATTTTCAAACAAATAGTTGAATTGTTCACTAAAAAAGGTGAACTGGTTATCAGAAGTGGAATAATTTAATTTTCATTGAACGAGATTCATGAAAAATAAAAAATAGATTTTTTTAACAAAACAGTGGTACATGTATTTCAAATTCCATTCAAGAAAATGAATTTTGAACAAAACAAAAAAAAATATTTTCAATAAAACAATGGAATTCTGATCCAAAAGGATTACTTACTTGTATAGTTATTGAATTTTTTATAAGAGCATTAATTTTCTTACTGAAAAGGAAAATTTTGAACATAACAGTTGGATTTTTAATCAAGAAGATGAATTTTCCAAAAAAGAGTATCAGGAATTTCCAAGAAAATATATGAATGTCCAACCAGATGTTTATTTCTCCACTTGAGAAGATTCTCTTCCAACCTGTTGGAGTAATAAATTTACAACGAAGTAATTGAATTCCAAAACTACATTTTTTTGTCAATAAGAATGATTGTAGATTAAAATTATGGATCTACAAAAAAAAAATTAACTGGAAACAAACTAGTTCAGCTTTTAACCAAGCAATGAATTACTTAACAAAATATTTAAATCCTTACCCTAGAATACAAATTCACAAGAAAACAGTTGAATATTCAACTAAAAAAGATGAGTTGTCAAAAAAAAAAAAAAATGAAAACAATAAAAACCTTCTCCTATTAATGAGAATGTAACAATTGTTGAATTTTTAGCCAAAAAGAT
Organism: Neuroterus valhalla; assembly: GCA_011762715.2. Classification (NCBI taxonomy): domain Eukaryota; kingdom Metazoa; phylum Arthropoda; class Insecta; order Hymenoptera; family Cynipidae; genus Neuroterus; species Neuroterus valhalla. Next base: position 1,511,057 of record WSXT02000023.1, read on the forward strand.
TAATTGTCGACCAAGAAGATTAATTTTCTGCAGGAAAAACATGCATTTCCACCAAAATACATTTTTAATGAAAAAAAAATTAATTCGCTGAGAATTTTCCAACGAAAAAAGACGATTTTCCAACCAAGAAGGAGTTCCTAGTCAGGGAAAGGAAAACAAATATCAACCGAATGAATGAATTTTTCACCTGAGAACATGACTTTTAAACAAATAAGTTAAGTTTCAATTGAATAATAAAATTTTGAAGATAAAAAAAGAAATAATTCTCAGCTTAAATGTAATGATAGACTTTTCATTGACTAAGGTTTCATGATTTGAAGAGGAAATTTAAAGGTTCAAGGAAATAAAAGTAGAAAAAGTTGTTTGTCGAATAGTAATTGTTGTGTTTTTCGAATGATTTCTTTCTAGCTTACAAACATAGAAAATTACTTTCAAAAACTTTCAAATAGGAGCAGCAGAAAGGGAAAAAGTATTTTATAAAAGATTAAATATCCTTTCAATCCCCTATTCAGGAAAAAATTCCTATTTACCTAAAATTGAACTAATGAACCGCTGTGATTCCTGTAATTAGAAACTGAAAATCAGGGATTGCAACGAGAGCTAACAAATAGTGGATAAAATATTGAGAGGGAGTAGGTTAATTCTGAAAGAAACTTTTAATTGGAGCGGAAAGTTTGGAATTATGGAGTGTGGTCTAGTTACGCTGCTGGTTTTACTAGAGAAGTCCTAACTCCTGTTTTGTGTGGTAATAAAGTTTCCCGCATCGTATTAAATGGCTCCATTGTCACCTGTGAACCATTACGTAGCGACCCTGCCACGATCACTGCCACTTGTCACGATGTCTCACCGTTCATAGAAATTTGTCTGTTCAAATTAAAAGAAGACTCTTTTTTCAAATTTGAATTTGAAGAACCTAGATTGTCTCCGACTCACTGTATTGTCCAACATATTACCACAGAATGATATAAATCTGGGGTGTCCAACGCAAGGCTGGCGCGCTTCTCCTTTCTTCCCCTCCTGCGAGCGCTTCTTCGAGAATTCTCTTCTAGTTTCCCCTTTCCACATCGCGGTCACCGCATGAACGCATACAAGGTGGAAAGAGAGGGGATTGACGAGTGACATTTATTTACACCGTTGCTCACGCGTTGGACATTTCTGATATAAATGGATTTTCCGTTAACCCCTTTTCTTATCTTTCCTTCTCAAAGGTGTTCGAACCTTCGATAAATCCTTCCCCAGAGAATGAAAATGATAAATATAATTCTGGCTTGAAAAATCAAGATCTGCTTTTGAAACAGATAAGCCAATGAGAATTTCAAGAGTATCATCTGACTCTTTGATTCAATCAAAGAGACATTCTTACGATTTAAAATCTGAATTCGGGTCGAAGTGTCGAACATTGATTATAATCTAATAAATTGATCATTTATCTAACGTCTCTTTTTATAGTTTTTTCTCAATTTTATTTACTCATTCAATAATGTCCTTTGAATCAGAATACTTTCGACGATCTTGTGTGACTGATATCATATATTTCACTGCATGATTTTTTAGCATGGTCCAAATCGAGCAAATAGTACCTTAGAATATTAACGAGTTCTTTAAAGACTAATGAAGCTTCTGTTCTTTCATAGATTACCAACAAGAAGAAGTCGCAGGATATGGGCGCTGGTTCGACTAGAACCTCACAGGGTGAAAGTGTAAAAAAATCCATTAGATACGTATTTTTTATTTTAATTCAGTGGGTTCTAGTTCCCGAGATATCGAGGTTCAAATATTCCGCTCGGCTCTTGAACGCTGGGCTCAAGTACGCGCCAGTGCTCGGCCGACTCCGGACCCAGCTGTCGCGCGTCGCACGCCGTAACCTAATTACTCAAACTTCCATATCTTGTGAACTAAGGTCCATTGGATCGAAGTAAAAAATACGTGCCTAATGAATTTTCATTTACTTTCACCATGTAAATCTTCAGTCGAATCGGCGTCCAGCGACTCGCGACCTCTCATTGTTATAAAAAATCCTCTCGCCTGCACCCTTTTGATAAATATACATATGCCTCTTTATATAAAATGAAAAAGAAAAAAATGTGTCACTACAATTTTCGAGTGATTCAGATTTTGAGAAATTAACAAATATTAATTTAATTAAGTGCGCCCACTCCAAAAATAATTCCACTGACTTAATTTATTGGAATACTGACTTTTTTGTGGATTATTTTGGGAGTGACAACAGGGATGTGTATGTTTTATTGAAAATTTCTATATCCTATACGACGATTTTAGCGATATGAATCATTTGTACGGAATTTTGGATGTTATTGAAGAATTTTTCAGGTGATAAAAGAGGAGCGTGTATGATTGAGAGAATAATTGAAATATAAGAACGAAAAAGAGTCAAGTAGTTACCACGACGCTCTTTATTGATTTATATTCGTGTAATCTTGAAAAAATTATTATTATTATTATTATTATTATTATTATTATTATTATTACTGTAACTGTTATAACTCTACATCCGTTGCACGGTTCCCCTGATGAGCGTTAACAAACGGGGAGACAGGCTAAAGAGAAACTGATATTCCAAAAGTAGAGTATATTGTACATTGATTATTGATACATAATTAATATATAATAATAAATTATATACAAAGTCGCTATGTAGATCTACTACTGATTTCACTTTAGTTTCTTCAGGTTTTCTTCTAGTTTTCTATTTTTGTTTCTCGTTTTTCCCTTGTATCGTACAAGCCTGTGCAAATCGAAATTGTTTTATTTTTGGGCCTTTCTTCAGACGTCAGAGCTTGGCCCTACTTTTTTATTTCTTTTCTTGGTTCCAAAAATGAAATAGATTCAAAAATTTTTTGGGCAATCAAATAAGATTTCGGAATTTCGAAAAATGCATTTTACGTTTGAAAAGAGATGGAATTTGAAACTTTTTTCTCAAGATAGGTTTTTCACTGGACCGGGAAATGCCCGGAAATCCCAGGGAATGACAGTGAATTCATTCATTGAATAGAAATTTAAAAAAAAAATTTGAAAAAATCTACCCATTCACCCAAATGATTACAAATTTCATCTCATGATATAGAGTGCTATTTGAAGTTATTCTGACTTCTAACTCTTTTCGTAATGCCAAGTCCAATTGTTTACTTTTTCCCTTATGTAATAATTCAGTTTACAAGGCAGCAATTCCATAATCTTTCACTCTAAAATTTTCCGTTGTTAGATCCTAATTTTTAAGCATACATTCTTATTGATTTATTAAATTGGACTCCAAGTATTCAAAATTCAACACGTATTTGATTTTAATAGACGGTTCTTAGTATTTCCATCAGGGTTTTGAGATATTTGGGATTATATACTCGGAAAATGTGGTTTTTCGCTACCTTATAGGTTATGTTCTGCGCGCGCCTAATTTTTTTTCGTCTTGCTTCAAAACGTCATCATTTAGTACTTCTCTTCACTTTCAAAAGCTATTGAACAGGTACTAGCGATTTTCTTTCACAAAGATACAGCCATTTTCAGTTTCGATATTCATCTGAACAACCGTGTTCGTACTTAGTGACCCCAAAAACTCACCAATACGAATTTGAGAGACCCATATTGTTTTGTCTGTAAATTTCAGTACGCCATTTTGAATCGGCCATCTTGTTGATGAGAATTTCAATCTTGCGACTTCATATTCATAACCAGCGACCCCGAAACCCTCCAATAAAAGCTTTTATTAAATCGAAATTCTTCGATTTTGTGAATTTCAATCCCCTTTTTTGAATCCACCATCTTCGTAATAAAGATGTCAATTTCTAATTGTAAATTCTTATTTAGAGACCATCAAGACATCCAGGTACAAATTTCTAAGAGAAATTTCCGAGTGCAAAATGGTATGCTCCAAAGAGTCAGAATCAATACTCATACGGTTGTTCAGATGAATGTCGAAACTGAAAATGGCTGTATCTTTGTGAAAAAAATTCGCTGATGACTGTTTAATAGCTTATTTTGGAGAGTGGTCGGTTGGTCGTGGGGGCTAAGGCATGAGCTTTGGACCCACGCTACTGTCTGGCTGTGGGTTCGATTCCCGCCTCGCACTC